>JAYESA010000009.1:27195816-27662234 GCA_036927795.1 Iris macrosiphon | reverse complement strand
CCAAAACCGGGGTAGTGTAATTTTGGGTGTCTTTATAAAAAATCCAAATTTGTGGGTTTTCATGATTTTATTATTTTATTAAAACTACTAATTATAAATACCATATATATTTTCTCTTTCTCATCTTTGTTCCTCTTCTACTTCCTCCGGTGAATTTTTAAAATCTTGTTTTACGATGTTGAACATTGTATGATACACACTCATAAAGACATCTCCAAGAATCCTAGATCAAGCAGAATTCGGCATCAAAAATAAAATTTTGGAGGAGCTTTTGTTTATATATGGATATATATGTAATTTTATTATTGTCAAAAACTTTCAAAACCGCTCGCTAATGAATTACCAAACATGTATTTGATTGGTTTAAAAGCCACTACTTAAAACCGGAACCCATCATAACCGCTCATAACTGGTACTCCAAAAATACCTCATAACCGCAACAACACCAATTGCCAAGCAGACCCTAAAGGGTATCTTTGTAAAAGAAATGTATGATAAGATGAAACAGCTTCTCAAAGCAAACACTCCCTGTTTCCAGAAGGGGCCGATAAAAAGTAGTACCTTATCCCAAAGAATAAGCGAGAGCATCTTATACCAAAAACATTTAGATGTTGCTTATCAAAAAGAAAAACTAAGCTGAAGCAGGGTTAAGTTGTAAGGAGTCCACCCTAAGTGATGTCAAAGCAAAGTAATTTTCAAATAACCAGAGAGGATTGGAATATACTATCTATTGCCAGTTGCTCTTTTCCCTGAATTCGAAGTGTTGAATGCAACATCTAATGTGAAGTAATTCACCTGTGATCCCCAATGACTCGGAAAAAACAAAAGACAATATCATATCTAAAACAATCCAAATAGTAACGAAAAACAAATTCCTACAGAAAGATACCTGTGATCCCCATCCAACGACACCAACCTTCTTGATCCCCTTGAATGCAACCGGCAACAGATGGAACAGATCCTTCCCCCCTCTAACAATATACTGGAAAAAATCACAACAAACATCAGCCTATAATACACAACATGAATAAAATAAGATTTGAACACGATGACACAGCACACTGCACCAATTTTGGTATGTCCTAGTGTATTTTGGAGTGATCAACATACACGGCACCGAACTTTTTTGCGTCCGTGCATGTCAGTAAAGTAACCATCACGAACACAACACGACTAACAGACACCGGGACACTGGCAAGGATCGATTAAGGTGTGAGCTAGTGTGATTTGGAGTATTCCCGTGCCGCATCAGACACAGTGCGACAGAGATGCTAGTACCGATGGTCAGAGTGCTCGTGCTTCCTAGAAAAGCGCCGGACACAAACACAACACCATATGGACATGGGAACACTGATACAACACCGACTTCGGCATCACCTTATACGTGTCACGGCACGACTTGACACGAACACGGGACACGTAACCGAGCAACCAAAATTAGAGAGAAGTAAAGATATGAAGAGAGAAATAGACCTCGTCGTGGCCGGCGAGAGTGACCTTTTCCTTCTTGAAAACGGAGGTGTCGAAGTCGAGCGACGGGAATGGCGTCCCGATCGACGGGGCCGACGAGACCATGCGAGCCGCAGCGGCTCCGCAGCCGGAGGTGCGGATCGGACGGAGGCGGCGGAGGGGTCGGGATCCGACCCACAGGAGGAGCATAGGATTTTGGGGTTGTATTTTAGGGTTTTGGAGAGGGTCAGGGATGCGGCCAGCGAAGTGTTCGTTGCAGCCGCCATTTTTCTGAGGGTTTATTGTGGAGATTGGGAGAGAGAAAAGAGTCGAGGAACTTTTTGTTATTATTAGAGCACCAATAGTAGTTAGTACTCTCCCATGCAAATTTGATCCAAAATTTCAAAAATACATAATTGTAGAATTGGTTGAATTTTTATGAGAATAGTAGAAAATGATAAAGTGCTCCGATCTTAAAAGTTGATGTAAAAAAAAAATCTAAAATCTAAAATCTAAAAATTTGGCTTCAAATTAAAACTTGCTATTCTAAAAAATGACTTCCTAAATTTATAATTTAGAAATTGGGGAGGTCCAATATGTAGCTTCCACAACCTATAACTCCCAGGAGTGAGATGAGACCCAAAATCTAGAAATTGAAACTAGAAATTGAACTTACTATTCTACAAAATGAGCTCCTACATTTTAAATCTAAAATCTAGAACGTGGGCTGAGCCTTACTAATGATGCTCTTATAAGGAAATTTTTTGCATGTGTCATTTTTGTCCAACTTAATGTTGTCATTTCTTTTTTATATTGAGATGCGAAGAAAAATGAAGATAAAATAATTCTCAAATGAGAACATTTTATGGAAAAAGATTTTTTCCATCCACTAAGAGCATCTATAATGGAAGAGGTTTTAAGAACATCCACAGTGGAGATACTGCAAATACATACTTCAAATTGTTAAAAATTATATAAATTATTACTTTTTGAGTGTCCACGTGATATTGGCACACAATGATACATTCCAAATAAACTCTCAAAATTAATCTTCTATTTTTTTTTCTCTCATTTTTTCTCTTTATAGTTCTTCCCTATTTTGTAAGATTTTTCCTCTCTTTTTTTTTTGTTTTTTTTCCAACAATTAATATAGAGGAGCTAGGACACACTCCAAATTTGGAGTGTCTCGTAGTTTTTTTAGTATTTTTTAAGTATGCACAAGTGTCCACTATATCTTTCAATTGTTATATTGCTATAAAATTTGACTAAAGTCAAAATATAGCAATTGAAATCTCTCTCATCGTGGATGCTCTAAGTGCTATATTTTGACTTTAATCGTTTTAGCACTTAAAGGCTGTAATGGCTGTAGTGACTACTCGAAAATTACTGTAAAGTTATGATACACTCCAGATTTATAGCGTGGCCTAGAAAAAAAATTTACCAACCAGCAAAAAAAATAAAAAAAACATTATAGACGAGATTAATTTGGAATATTTGTTTGGAGTGTACCATTGTACGCCAATATTAATAAGGCACTTCAAAAGTAAAAATTTACATATTTTTAATATTTTGAAGTATGTGTTTTGAGTGTCTCCACTATGGATGCTCTAAAATAGCTGAATTTTTTTTTATCCTAAAATCACTTTTGGATCGTTTGGTAAATATTCACATAAGTTTTGATTATTAGTTTGGCACTTGACAATATTTGAGTGGAAAGAAGAATATCATCACTAGTTTTGGTGGATGAAAAAAAATATAAACTCCTCTTCTTTGGCCTTGTATTGATAATAAATAGTTGGCAAGACTTATCTCAAGGTGGGTAATGGGTCGGTCCGGACCGGCCCGGTCCGGAGGCGCTGAAGGCCGATCCAACTCGGGCCCATGACCCGATGGCTGGCGGTCCGGGTTGACGGGATTGGATCCAGACCGATTTCGGGTTGGACCGGATCGACCAAAAATTCTATTTTATATTATATATAATATATCCTGTATATAATAAATAGAAATTTAAAAGTTATTTGTTAGTAAAAAAAATTATAATTCTCGTCAACTAAAATGACGAATTATATTTAAATTAACTACAAGTTATTATCTAATTAAACACATATACAAAATTTAAAATATATTTTTACAACAAATTATAATTTAAATATATTTAAATTATATTTAAAATCTTTTAATATAATTAATTTTCTATCTAATTATTTTAATAATATTATATAAAAAATTATTTTGATTGAATTTAGTAGTTTACATAATGAATATGTGATGATGTATCAGGGATCGATTGCTCCCGAGTTTTTAGGTTCCTATATAATCTTTGACTATAAAATTAATATTATAGCTTACTTCTATTATGTATTCAATGGGCTCAATTGGTTAAATATGTGCTTTATATTGGAGGGGTGATGTGTTCAAAATTTGTTAGCCTAATTGTTATCGTATATCATTTTTTTTATATAACTCCTATATATTCATCCATCCCTCAAGTTTTAAGCGTACTTTACCTTTCTGGAAATAGTTTACTATATTTTTGCTCCTCTTTAAATATTTTTTTGGTTCGCCAGTGAATAAAACTCTACCTTAACTATACCTTACTGTAACCAATAATGCTACTAAGTTTACTACGAAAAGCTTACAACCTTTTTACAATCCTCTCACCTTTTTTGCTATGTGGGCCACTTCAGATTCCATCTCTCTTCCAATAAATGATCGTTACGTAACGTTTTGGTCATGTGACGACCATCCAAACAGTTATTGAATTCCAATTTTTTTTTTCAATAAACAGTCGTTACGTTGACGCCATGTGGTCGCCACGTGACGGTTGTAAGAAAATTGTAGCCATTTGGTTGTAGTTCTAACATAGTTCTACAGTAACCTTAGGACGTACGTTAGACATATGAGAGAGAGAGAGAGAGAGAGAGATGCATTAGTAACAATTATGAATTTCAAGTGACTAAAATTGTTCTGAATTTCAAGCGAAACCAACTTACTAGACAAGACAAATGTTAAAAAAAATAAAAAATTATGTACATGTTAATTTTTTACACTCCTTGCTATTGTATAACTGTAAAATATTTAACATTTCTAGTTTTATATGACCAAAATTTTGAACGTTTTTATTTTTACATAGAATGTCAATTGCCAAATGTACAGTACTATTAAAATTTGGACAAATTTTAGTAATTTTGTAGTTCCATTAATATTTGTTCTTAAATAAGTACGAGTTAAAATCATTATATATTGCGATCTGACTTTTCTACCTCTTTTCTAAACTCCTCTAGTACTATATTGCATTTTCTTATGATGTCCCAACCCAACACATCGTCAGAGAGAACTCTCGTTATTATTGGCAAATTTTATAGACACGATAAAAGTTACTTATGACAGCTTATTATTTCAGGACGGTCCAAATTTTTATAACTTTTACTTGTGACAGTCCAAAATTTATTCAAGACAGTCCAATCCTCCCAAACATTCATAAAGTTCTTCATTCTAAATTTCTACTCTCTCTCCTCCAAATTTTTAACCCCCCCTATGTTCTCTCTTCTCCCTCCAACCCACATTTATTTTATTTTTTCAAAACATAATTTTTTTCAATTCTAATAATCCTTCATTCTAATGCCTAAATTAGTTAGATAAATTAGTTTAGAACTAATTTAGGATTGATATACGAACTGATGAACCCTAAAAATCAAACTTGGAATTTAAAAAAATCGAACGGAGTCGACAGTCGAACTTCAAACCTACAGAACTGTAAACAAATTCTACAGTCCTATAGTATATATAGAATTATAGGAAAGCCTATAGTATATATATTATATATGGACTCTAGGAAAGCCTATAGTCCAATAGTATATTTAGGACTGTACCTACAGTCCTATATTATATATGAACTATAAGAAAGCCTATAGTCCTATAGTATATGTAGGACAGTAGGAAAGCTTATAATCCTGTATTATATATGGACTGTAGGAAAGTCTATAGTACTATAGTATACCAAGATCCAATGTACTCCAACAATATTGGGTCTTGGTATACTATAGGACTATAGGATTTCCTACAGTTATATATAATACAGGACTATAGGATTTTCTACAGTATTATATATACTATATAGGACTATAGGCTTTCATACAATTCTATATATACTATAGGACTGTAAAATTTGCCTACAATGTTGTACGTTCGAAGGCCGATTGTCGATTCTGTTCGATTTTTTAAAATTCTAAGTTTGATTTTTATGCTTCATCAGTTCGTATATCAACCATAAATTAGTTCTAAACTAATTTATCTAACTATTTTAGATATTATAATAAAAATTTTTAATAATTGAAAGAAATTAGATTTTTGAAGAAGGAAGAAGATAGAAAAAAAAAAGCATAGGGAGAAAAAAGAACATAGAAAATATAAAAAGTTACCGACTTTTATACCAAAATTTTCGACTGTCATAAAAAAAAATTTAGATGGTAAATTTATAAATAAATAATAAAAATTTGAGCTCTTATAAGCAAATATATATATATATATATATATATATATAGTAACTTTAGAATTTGCCTTATTATTTTGCAAAAGAGAATTGATAAGGGCACTAGACATTTTACTCGGGGCTAGCCCATTGAAAATTTAGAAAAAAGTACAAGTTTGCCATCATGAAAGTTACTCGGGACTAGCCCACTGTTATAATCAGGACTGTCAAAATTTTGACAGTCCTACCACTTGGAAGGACTGTCAAAATTTTGACAGTCCTACAAATTGTTAGGACTGTCAAAATTTTGACAGTCCCATTTCCCAAAATTACAAGTTTCCCAAATTACTTGGGGCTAGTCCAAATTGTTATAATCAGGACTGTCAAAATTTTGACAGTCCTACCACTTGGAAGGACTGTCAAAATTTTGACAGTCCTACAAATTGTTAGGACTGTCATAATTTTGACAGTCCCACAAGCTATGTGGACTGTCAAAATTTTGACAGTCCTAATTTTAATCCACTGAAAATTTTATATAAAACTAGGACTGTCAGGATTTTGACAGTCCTACAAACAATGAGGACTGTCAAAATTTTGACAGTCCTCATTTTAATTGTCAGGATTTTTTTTAAGTTTATTTCTATTTAGTTAGTTTTGGATTTTGATTTTTTTTATTTAGTTTAACATACAAAATAAATTATGTTATCATTAAACCAAAAAAAAAAAAAAAAAAATCTACCGTACGAATATTACGTCTGCCGTCGATCAGACTTCAAACGGTCATAACTATTTATTTTCAAATCGTTTTTCGTCACACAATAGGTCTATTTGTATGTTTTCGACGAGAGTAACACAATTCATGTAGAGAGAATTTTCATCCGAAGTAAGACGTACATATTACAGACAAAAATATAAAATATAAAACTTTAAAGTATCATAACTTTTGACTGTGAGATCGAAACAAGCTCCAGTTTGAGCCAAAATGACCGTATGGAAAAGTACTTCGGGATAAACTGTTTCAGCGTTTGACGGACTTCCAAAATTTTTAGAATCGCAAAAAAATGATGTTTCGACCTCCAAATTTTACTTTTGGTAATTTTTTTTTTACAAATATTTAATGTACCAACAATAAATTTACTATTTTAAATAACAGAATACTTTAACAAATTTTAAGGATAGAAATTTTAAGGATATTTTGAAATTGCCCCCCCCCAACAATTACCAAAAAAAAATTAACAGAAAAAAAAATTTAGGACTGTCAAAATTTTGACAGTCCTACCAATGGGAAGGATTGTCAAAATTTTGGCAGTCCTAAAAATCAACATATATGTCAAATTTTGACAGTTCTTCTATTTTTTCATTTTCTTTTTTGGTTTTGACGGCGACGACGACGGGAGGCGCGGCGACGGGAGGCTGCGGTGGAGGACGGGGGATGAGGCGGAGGAGGACGGCGGGAGGGGGGAGGGCTCCGGTCGGGTGGGGAGGGTTTGGGAGGGTTTGGAAGTAGTGGGCTAGTATGAGTAAAATGTTGGATTAGTATAAGTAAAATTTTTCTTTAGTGGGCTAGTCCCAATCCTGGAATAGCCCCAAGTAAATATGGTAGTGCCCTTATCAAAAGCCTTTGCAAAACTCCATAACCACACTTTGCCACTGGGGTCGGGGTCCATTTCTCTCCCTTCTCCTCTTTCTCAATTCTCTCTCTGAGAGAGATTAGGAAGAATCAGAAGCTCTCTTTCGTTCTTCTGAGAGAGTCAGAAACCGTAGTCCAGATCTGAACCCCTCTCGTTCGTCTGAGATCTCTCGTCCAGATCTTAAACCCTCTCTTCAGCCCTAACTTGGATTTTGGGGTTTAGTTGAGATCTCAAGTGCAGATCTGTAGCACTCGGCATCATTAATCATTTGTAAGTAACGTCCTTAATTTTAATTTGTATTTTTATTTATTTTATTTATAGGATTTTTTTTTTCACGATACTTAATCCTTCTATGTTCTGTTGATTGTTCAGTTTTAGAGCTCATATGTAATTTATGCTGCTAATTGTTATGAATATCGGAATTACCAGTGGAAATGTTGAACATAGTTAAGTCGGAAAATTAATTGTTTTCGGAGAATCCTGTAATTGTGGCTAAACTGTGATGCTCTTCCGTAATATTTTCAT
This sequence comes from Iris macrosiphon, assembly GCA_036927795.1. Classification (NCBI taxonomy): domain Eukaryota; kingdom Viridiplantae; phylum Streptophyta; class Magnoliopsida; order Asparagales; family Iridaceae; genus Iris; species Iris macrosiphon. Next base: position 27,654,158 of record JAYESA010000009.1, on the reverse strand, counting down.
GCAGCTAAATCAACAATCGAAGGGAAAAAGCAATGCCTGCTCATAAGATAGAGACAGGTCACCAGGATGTGGTCCATGATGTATCAATGGACTATTATGGCAAGCGGATAGCCACAGCTTCTTCCGACGCCACATTGAAGATAATCGGTGTTAGCGGTTCTTCCCACCACCACCTTGCGACTCTCACCGGTCACCAAGGTCCCGTCTGGCAGGCTGCTTGGGCTCATCCTAAGTTTGGATCCATGCTCGCCTCCTGCGGTTACGATGGCCGCGTGGTCATTTGGAAGGAAGGGAGCAAGCCAGAGGAGTGGTCTCAGGCTCATGTGTTCACTGAGCACAAGTCCTCAGTAAATTCCATAGCTTGGGCCCCTCACGAGCTTGGTCTCTGCTTGGCTTGTGGTTCCTCGGATGGTAACATCACGGTTGTCACCGCTCGATCAGATGGTGGATGGGACACCACGAAGATCGATCAGGCACACCCAGTCGGGGTAACTTCTGTCTCGTGGGCCCCATCAATGGCCCCGGGCACACTTGTCGGTTCAGGACAACTCGATCCTGTGCAGAAGCTGGTGTCGGGCGGGTGCGATAACACAGTTAAGGTATGGAAGCTTTATAATGGAGGGTGGAGGATGGACTGTTTTCCAGCACTTCAGATGCATTCTGATTGGGTGAGAGATGTGGCGTGGGCGCCTAACTTGGGGCTTCCGAAGTCTACCATTGCCAGTGCTTCTCAGGACGGGACAGTGGTTATATGGACCGTGGCTAAGGAAGGTGATCAGTGGGAGGGTAAAGTCATGCATGAATTCAAGACCCCTGTCTGGAGGGCGTCCTGGTCGTTGACAGGAAATATATTAGCTGTGGCAAACGAGAACAATAATGTGACGCTATGGAAGGAAGCTGTGGACGGGGAATGGCAGCAGGTGACTACGGTTGAGCCGTAGGGCTTCGGATTTGTCGTGGGATTGTAATCTTTTAATCCAGCTATCTCATTACTGGTCATCATAGTTTTAAGTGATCAAACTTCTCTTTCTCCATGCCTTGCTGATGGAAAAGGTTGGCATGTTTCTCTACTCGTAGTTGTTCTTTTTTGTGTTGCCTCATGTGCGGAGTTTATAGATCATTGGCTTGTGTGTTCTTTATGCTACAAGGTCCCGTTTGACATGGTATTGTGTTTTGGTTTAGTCATATTTTACCTTTGATCATATGTATGATGTATTCTTCAACTCTATGGGTACAAAATTGTACGATTTTTTTTTTTTCATGTTAAGCAATCAAATTTTATTATTTTGTTTTTAGATTCATCTTTGTACATTGTTTGCATTAACTGCAAGATTTTGGTTTCTTAGGATAATGCCTCAAATAGCTTTACCTTGATCTTGACCATTACAAAGGTTGGTTTCTGGCACACAAGTTTGAGTTGCTTTTACTTTTATTGACAATCGAAACATGGATCATAAGCCGGGAAAAAAATTATCCTATTGCACAGGGTAGATATCTATTATCTTTTTCACAGCATACATTATAAGTGTTACACCATATGTTGCTCTGGAATCTAAGATCCATGTAATGATTCTTGCATTTGGATTTTAGTGTAAGCTCTCTCAACATTCCCTGGTTTGTTGTATTCCTATCGGTATTACATCCTCATGCTTCAAGGGAATGTGATTTCTACTAGGTATAACATTCTTGCACTGTCTAAATTTTATTTCTCCATATATTTGTGTCATATTGAGAGAAATAGTAATATAAGAATCATTATCAAAGTGCTTATATTACTCTACTTGGTACACTTCCCAAGTATCATATATTTAGCACTATTTGGCATATATAAGGCATATCAATGAGTTAATGGGGGAATAAAATCCATAAGAATGCATTTGCATTGTTTTCTTCTTTCCTTTTGCCTCTCATGTGTCGAATCAGCTCTTAGGATACACTATTTCCATTTCTAGCTAGGTTGCATGGATATAGACACATACATACATGATTCAATTCAAAATATTACATTATCTAGAAAATTGAGGATACGGCGCCATGGATACGGTTATATATACACTTGAACTCATGTCTATCTATAATGTACATTACATCTCAATATTATCTACTATTTATGTTGTTTTGGGTGGTGACTGATTTTAAAATAGTTTGAGAAAGTACTTGTTAAAGAAATTAAACTGTTTGTTAGACGAGTATGACTGCCAAATGTTTCTCACCCTTGTTGTTTGACCCTTTGGAGCCTACACACGGATGAACTGGTCGCAATTTGTGTTTTTATCTCTTATTTATTAATTTTTCTTTTATGCTTATATATGTACAAAACAACAACAACAACTACAACTACAACTACAACATAACCTTTATCCCAATTTTTTGGGGTTTTTTGTTTGAATCATTTTCTTTCATTCAGTTCTTTTAGGGGCCATGTCCTTTGTAACGCTAACAAAAACCATTTCATTCTTTCGAACTTCAATCCATGTTTGTTTCTGCGTACCTCTAGTCCTAGCGGCTCTTTTAACTACTATTTTATCGCTCCTTCTTACAAGAGCATCTTGGTCTATATGTTGCACATGTCAAAACCACCCGCACATGCCTAAACCACCTAAAATGATTTCTCTCATCTTTTCCTCAATTGGGGACACATCTAACTTCCTTCAAATACACTCATTTCTTATCCTATCTTATATATCCATGACTACGCACATTATATGTCCTGGTTTATTAAAATTGCAGTGTTGTTGTGCTCATATTGTATCAACATATCCGTATCCATGCAACATAGATGGGATTATGGGAACCTTCTAATGCAAATTGATTTTGAAAAGTTATATTTAGGTCAAACGATGAAACCATGATTCAGTTTCCAATATGTTAGAACTTTTTTTCTGTTGCAGAATCCAGATATACATACCTACCTTTCCAATATGCTTGATTAATAGTTGTTTTAAAACATATTAACAGCCGTATAGTTCTAATCAAATGACAATAACTCTTCCTAGAGCAGACATTAACATTAAAATTGATCAAGTATCAGCTACAAACTTATCTATCTTAAACATCGATTCTATTCCGCGATAAGAATCCCTGGGAAGATTAAATTGGACAAGATAGTTCTGTGCAGTACTGCTTATTTATACTTGTCGCTCTGTTTGGAAGAATACTGGGAGCAAAAATGGCAAAGAAATGGGCATTGTTCATTAGACTGTCCTGGAATTACTTGTTGGGTTGGAGGTTCTGTTCTATCACTTTGCATGATTTTTTGTAGTTAACAAATCAGAATAGTTCTGAGTCTATGTGACGTCTAGGGTTTGCATGACCAGAGCTTGACGTGTTCAAGCTTAGTTCATTTAACTTTCTGATGGCTTGAGCTTGATTCGAGCTTAACTAGGCATGTTCAAGCGTGGCTTGATAACTTATCGAGCAGCTTGATCTTGGCTTGGTTGAGCTTGTTTATATTATATGTGGATTCAAGTTTGAACCTAGTTATGGAGTCTCTTTCGTGCTGAATTCTTTCCGTATCTCATTTTCATTCACTATGGTAGTTAATTTAACTTCCAGTATTTACTTTTGGGATACATGCATTGTCCTCAGATTTTTGCCCCATATTATTACTTTTATATGCTATCATGATTGAATTATTTGTACTTTTTGTTTCGATTTCAACGCTCATATTCGAGCTTCCTTTGTTATACTTATTACTTGAGATTTTTTATCCCATGAGAATCAAATTATCCACCTACTCCAATGTCCCGCACGAGGACCGGACATAGTAAAAGTTATAAACTATGTTCTTAAGTGTACCTTTGGTTCAGTTCCTTTTAAGTTCTTTCACCTGGGATGGGCATTACAAGTATATGAGAGATTTCAGATTTCCCTAGGACTATATACACATGCACAGGTTCATTGAGCTCAAGGACTTCAGCTTACCTAGGCTTGAACTCAGATTGTTGAATGATCAAAGCTAAAAATCAATCTCCAACTTGACTTAATTAGCTAAAAATCGAACAGGTGCTATCGCTATCCTTCAGCGAATTGATCCGAGCTGTTTATGAACAACTTGCTCATATTTACTGCACTATTGGTGTCAAAATCTTCTGTTTGCAACAAGTTAGGTAGCCTTTGTTTGTAACCTTCCAATGGAAGCAACTAAGGCAAACCCAATTATGCAGTTGTTTGTTTGGCAGCATAGTTAGTGAATGATACAAACATTATGGAAAATTTCTTACTAATATCTTCTCTCTAGAGTGCATCATACACATTTTGGTGAATTGTAAATTTGTAATATAATACTCAATAGTCCCACATCAAATAGAGTTATGACTCTATAAGTCTTATAAGGAAAGAATCTTTAGTATATATTGTAGTCTATTAGAAGTGGGCTTAAGGCAAACCGGACTATAAGGTTCCAATTCAGGTTCAAAGTATCGGTATCGGAATCGGTATCGGACCATTCCTGTGAGTATTGGGATCGGCGGTATCGGTAGTATCGGCGGTTTCGGATCGGAGTATCGGATTTTTTTGGTATCGGAAAGCAAACAACTATTAGTAAATTATTAACATTTTAGAAAATATATTTTATACATTTGCATAATTTAAAATATTTCCAGTGTTGTTTCTCAGTATTTTTGAAATTGAATGAAATAGTCACCCTTGTCGATTGACTTATATGCGATAGATAAGTTTTTCTCTTTTATATGCTTTTACAACCTTACTATGCTTTTACACCCTTGCTAATTGGTCTTTTTAATTCAATTTTATTTGCCGAATTGACCGGAAAAGAGATCTCTAATGTCGGTATCGGTCAGTATCGGGTATCGGTCGGTATCGGATCGGGACATGCCAAACTGTATCGGTATCGGCCGTATCGGATCGGTATCGGCCGATACTTCAAACTATAACTTCCAAACTTCCAATACTTGCATTGGCACTTATCATAGGTGCAATTTGCGCTTTTCGTGTGCTTAAGCCTGGCTATGTTACTGGTCAAAAAATTAGCAAGACCTTTAGTTTTATCTTGACCCCTTCCCATACCTACATAAGCATCCACGCCCTTTTTTTAGCTTTATTTTGTCATTTAAAAGTAACATAACTGTTGGAATTTGAATTCGAAGCGACCCAATTGGTAACTGATTGGGCTTCATCAACTTTTCAATAATATCTATGGAGAGTCCAAGAAGGATCTCTGGAATTGCTATGAGTTGCTATCTGTAGGAGCTATGCTGTATCCTGGAGGGGTTTTGCAGAAAAACACAATAGCAAACTTCTTCATGTAGGGGCAAATATCTTCTTAAAGAAAGCCTTCAAATACTTCCTGTTTTGAAACCTTTTTTGGTTTTACTTGTTTCTTTTCCAAGGCCCAAAATGATAACAATACATCAACCCAAACGTTATATGATCCTTAAAGGTGGTTTTGATGGATTTTAGGAAATGACAGGAAAACGTGAGTTTAGAATCTGTGTTATCCGCCTAGTGGTGGCAATACTTACCTTGATATATTAGCCTATGTGAACCTATAGATGTACTTAAGTGTTCTATGAATATTACTGAGTCTGAATATGTAGTCGTAGTCATATATTGTTTGTTGTCATCTAATGATAGATGAAAATTTGGTTTAAGAGCTGCTCATACATGTTCAAGGAAGCTTAAAATTGGTACTTACAAGGTTTTATTGATGGTCCTTTTGTGTACTGGGGAAGGCTTTGAGAGTCAAATTTGAAATGTGACTTGTTTTGTGAGAAAGGTGTTTATGAAGAAGTGATTCAGCCTTTTTCAGTGCGAAAATTGGAATTCCTCGGCTCCAATCATGTTTTGAAGTTCAGTCTGTACGGCATGAGGTAGTGTTTCTCTAGTCAGTTTTTTTTGTTTCCAGGCTGTTTTTTTTGTTTTTTCTGGTCGCACACAGTTTATTTTTTCGCTTTCGTAAATATGTTTCCACTTTTTTTTATATTTGTTTTTTGTCCTTGCATGCTATATGTTTGAATGGTCGACAATCTGTGCTGTGAAAAATCAGAGATGCCAATGATCTGTAACACGTTAGATTATTCAGTAAATTATGGAATTGGTAGACAGTTCAGTTCCTTCCTTGTGTAGTTTATTTATCCTTGTAAATTTTCTGGATTTTTTAGCAGCATAGGTGATTGAATTGTTTCAAAGTTGGGAAAGAGTTTGTAGCAGCAGGACCCATTGAGCCCTTTGTATGAAATGTAGCTTTCTTGTCTGGAATATATATATATATATTGCTTGCTTGTTTGTGCATTGGTATTCTGGTCACTAACTCGGAGTCTTTCTGAAGATCCTCCAGTCATATTTTGATATTAGTATGTTGTTTGCTGGGCAAAACATTTATACTTCTTATCTATCCTGTGAATCTCTTGCATGCGTCTTGGCTACAGAATCATAAGAAAGAATTTAGGAAATTTCTATTTCTTTTGTTTACCTGTTTTCTGTAGCACAAATCTGGAAAGATATATGCTTGCACAGATCTTTGCTCATAGAATACAACAAGAATGTGCATGCCAGCATATCTGTATTTCGAACAGGTGGCTATATACATAACACCCTTATCTCCGTGCGTGCTCTCTCTCACACACACACACACACACACACACACACACATATATATATATATATATATATATATATATGGCAATGTTCTACAACTATCTGACTGGTTGCTTATTATGGAATCACTCAATGTTACATAGGTTGAATTATGATTGAGTGGATGAGATTAAAATGTGGTGATGATTATATTTTTTAATCTCAACTACCCAATCTAAATCCAATCCATATAACATATGGGTGGTTCCATAATATGAAACCACCCGGGTGGTTCTAGAACACACACACACACACACACACACACACACACATATATATATATATATATATATATATATATATATATATATATATATATGAGGAGGGATCGATATCCCCACTCTTTTGTATTCCCATTTTTTCATGATTATAGTCGTTGGATATTGTTTAAGTCATCTAATCTTTAACTGTTGATTTTAACCATTCAATTAATGGTTAAGATTAGATGACTTAAACAAGATCTAACAATTGTGATCATGAAAATACAAAAATGGGATGATGTTGATCCCATATATATATATATATATATATATATATATATATATATATATATATATATATATGGCCTTGAACAATGATTAAGGGAGCATGGCGATTGTCGATCTTCATGGGAGTTGATTATTGCCCAAAATACCTTGATTCATGCCTTTGGGTTTCAATATGTTGATTCGATATGGATTATGCGTCATGATAGAGATTTTATATTGAGTATCATTGAACTTTGGTGGTCCTAATATAACACATTCAAACTACTATCGAAGATACGGCGATTACTTTAGTGGATGTTGCACATATTTTAGGATTATCCATTATATGTGACCCTATATATTTGGATGAGGAGTCAAATGCTTCTGAGTTGATTAGGACATACCTTGGTGTGGAGCCACCAACGAATTTAGGAAAAGAAACTTATGTCGTTCCTACTTCGTGTATATTGATCACATTGGGGATACAACTGCTTCCACAGATGATCATTGGGCGCGCGCATGTGTGTATTATATTAATTCATTTTAAAAGACTATTTCGTTTAAATGATACATGCACTTAATGATATTTTCAGATCATGTGTTGCACCAGGACATACTCGTTTCTTATTTTGAGGCTATCTCACATGGTGTATGGTTGAAGAGTTTCATATCTCGACATAGAATTGTGAATTCCATTTCTAGGCCATTGATAATATATTGTGACACTTCAACTACTATCTTTATGGCTAAAAACAACAAAAATGGTAGTCAAAGTAAATGTTATAACGTGGGTTACTAAAGGATTGCCCATTTTGTATTTTAGTCCCACATTGGTTAGAGATTAGGATTACACTTTCATTGGGTAGTATAAATAAGGCATTTGCCTCCCACTATGTGATTACACGAATAAAAAATTTTCTCTCCTATTTTCTTCTTTCTTCTTTTACGTTTATTCTAACACGTTATCAGCACTAAGCTCTAACGGGAGGAAATAAGCGAGATCATCTCAGTGAAGCTGCCATTTGCGGATTTTTCACTTCGGTAATATGTATGGTTATTGTAACAACCTGTTTTTTTATAATTTAAAAAAATAATTTTCTGGTTTTTTTCTGTGATTTTTAATTAATTATTATAAATGTCCTTCAGGGATTAATATTTTTATGTATTAAAATATTACAAAATATATATATTTTTGGGTGTATAATTAATTATTGGATGTTGTGTAATTTTTTGAAATTTATTGGGCTCAAAAACTATTTTTAATTAGCTAAAAACACTATTTTTGACTAAACCCACTTGAACCGAACCCAACCCGAACCGAACCCAACCCAACTAACCCAAACTGAACCCAACCGCCCTAACGGGTCGGGTCTAGACTTGACCCGCCTACCCGCCCCTAACCCAGAACCATGACCACCACGATTCCCCCCCCCACCCCGCCTACTCCGCCGGCCCACGATCCGCCCCGCCTCCGCCGCTCGACCCCGCCCACGACCCCACGACCCCCGACGATCCACATCCCCGCTCCACTGCCTCTCCCCCTATATAAACCCCCTCCCGCGGCTCCTCCACCACCCTCACAATCACCGCGACCGCCCCCGCGACTTCCCCGACCGCCGACGAACCACCGCGACCGCCCTCTGTAAACACCCTAAATTTTTAGATTTTTTTAAATCAATTTTTGGAATTAATATGCAATTTTTCAGGAATTTACATAGGCCCTGTAGAGAGTTTATAATTTTTAATTACCAATAAATAACATTAAAATGAAATAAAAACATGATTTTATGGTGTAAAATAGAAAACCGGACTTAGTGTAATTTTCTGGGATTTTATCGGGCCCCAGACCTATTTTTAAAAGCCTAAAAACTATTTTTATAATTAATTAATTAATTACTGTTTTATAATTACTATTATTATTACTTTTATTTTTGTTTTTAGTTTGGGCCCGGCCCGGCCCAGTGGGCCGAGCCCGTTAAGAACCCAGCCCAGCCCTCACACCCCTAGCGGGTCGGGCGGGTCCGCCTAGTCCGGATCCGCGCCCGACCCGACCCGCATCTCTCCCCTCCCCCACGTCGCCTGTGCGAGCCCAGTCCCCCGCTCCATCGCCGGATTTTGCGCCGCCTCCGCCGGGGGAGGCCACGTCCTCCCCTCGGCCGACTCCCCCGGCCACGAACTCCTCCCCCCCAGCCCTTATTTAAACCCCTCTCCCCGTTCTCCTCCTCCGCCTCATCCCTACCCTCTCGCCGGAACCCTAGCCGTCCGGAGCTCGCCGACCACCACCCTCCAGCGCCGCCCGGAGCCGCCGACCACCACCCTCCAGCACCCAGCCGCCCTCCGCCGCGGCCAGCCGCTCTCCAGAACCCGTTCTCCTCCTCCGCCTCATCCCTACCCTCTCGCCGGAACCCTAGTCGTCCGGAGCTCGCCGACCACCACCCTCCAGCGCCGCCCGGAGCCGCCGACCACCACCCTCCAGCACCCAGCCGCCCTCCGCCGCGGTCAGCCGCTCTCCAGAACCCCTTCTCCTCCTCACTCCTCCCCGCAGCATACCCCGACGCCGCCCGGCCGTTCGGAGCAGCCGAGCCCGGCGCCGCCGACCCCCGCCACTCCGGTGCGCCGTCGCCCTAGCCAGCACCGCCCCCAGCCCCCTCCGGCCAGCCTCCGGCCGCCGCGGCTCCACCAGACCCTAACCCTAGGTCGGACACGTGTCGGACACAGGGAATCTCGGTGTCCAAAGGCCCTGTTCAGGTACTCCTAATTTCCTCCTCGTAGCTCGGAATTCGATTCCGTAAATTTCTACGCGAAGCCTGTATGACCCTCTCGGTGCCCGGACAAACCGCTCGGGGCATCGCGTCCTGTGGTGATCGCACACCGCGATCCAAAAACAGGAAAAACCAGACCCTGTTTTACCCCGGAACTGAGTGCGCCCCGTCAAACGGGACGACTTGGTCGCGTGCGGTCTTCACAAATACGTGCGCCTCGTCGATACGGACATGTGGGATTTCGCGGAAGCTGATTCGGGTGTGCGTGCACACCGGAATCAACGCGTATCCGCGGATATCGCCCCGTATTCGCCTTTTCTGCATTTCACCCTAACTTCGTGCACACACGTCGGATCGAGACGAAATTTGCGCCAACGGACTCGTAGCGATACGCTGGTCTTGTGGGTCAAGTTTGGTCCGATTCTGAGAACGTTGACGAAATCGCGTGTCGTGGGCCCCACAGGCCCCGCTCGACGGGCGATTTTATGATCGGCTCATCGAAATTCAAATCTGAAAGTTCCGTTGGGTTCGTATCAGCGTTCCTGACCTGTTGACACTAAGTTTGGTGAATTTGGAGACCGTTGACCCTGAAACGTTTTTTGGTGTAAAGCGGGCCCACCGGTGGACCCCGTTTTGGGCCGAAATTGCCGTTTTTGCCCTTGTCTCCAAATTGGACCCAAGGACAGGCGATCCTAGCTGTTTGACACCTTCTGAGCGTGATGATACTGTTTATTTCATCTTTTGGAGATATCTCTGGAAATTCCTGGAACCAGGACCTAAGTGGAATCCAAACATCAGGCAAGTGCACCTTGCCAAACTTGCAGTCATTATTTTCATATTTTCTGTAAAAATACTCTGCTAGATTTCTTGTGCAAATTTATATAAACTGATTTAAACTGCTTAACCTAGGGAACGTATGACGTACCTAGTGTCCGATCATAGTCGGGTACCGACACCGTACGCGGTGTTGGGTTCGTCATTTAGAGATGGATTTACGATTCCCTTACTTTGTACTTGACCTATCAAGTACCCTACAACCCAGGACACTTGACACTATCATGGACAGAATCCTCCTGAGATATTCGTGGTGATTCTGTATAGGATACAAGACTTGATAGAGACATTTATTATAGACAGTATGACTTGTTGCATTAGTTATAATCGCGCTGACATGGACATGAGACGTTATGGTCATGGCTTGCGTGATTACATTGGGTGGGGAGAGACACACAGGCTACAGGCTGTTCTATATATATATCTACTATTATTGTGATGTTGTAGACTCTCCAGCAGAGCTAGACCCTTTACGTGTTATTACTGCTACCGGCTCCCCGACACAGAGCTTGTAGCGGTCTCAGCCTGAGTACTAGTGTTGCTCTCATTTGCATATCACATAGATGGTTACTTAGTTTACCCTGCTGTTCATTTATTTATTGCACTGCTTATTCAGTTGGCTTATTTTATCTTGTGCCTTGCTAGGTCCACTGAGGACCTGGAATGGATTATGTCCCCAGGTTTAGCTAAGGAGCAGTATCCCGAGATATACGGGATCGGAGCTGAAGCTATTGCTGGAGCTGAACCGAACACTGAAGACGAGGTGACTGCCGATGACTTCTCCTGAGTGCCTGTCCCAGTACTCATTTATTTATTTCATGTTTATATCTTTTGTTCCTGGCCTATAGAGCCAGTTATTTCAGACTTAAGTCGGATTGTTGCTCCGACTGACTTGCTGTGATTTGTTGTTGCTACTTATTTTCATTCAGTATGCAGTTTATTTCTTTATCTTTATGGATGAGATTAGTGTGACTTGTATAGTAGACCTTACTTACAGCTTAAGTACGTCCTGATGGTTCCATTAAATTGGGTTATCCATCGGTGCGTGCTGCTGGCCATTGCCACGTGTCCAGTCCCTCGATATTTTGGGACTGGGACGTGACATGGTTTTTGTGGTGGCCCATGCAGGTCTTAACTAAATTGTTCGGTTTTAACTTAGGGACCGAACAGGCCTGCAATAAGATAGAATAGGATCTCATCCATAGATTGAATCATTTTTTGAACTCTATGTCGAATTCAATTTAATTGCTTGAATTGCATCCTGTTTTGATTCCTCTGTGCGTTCTCATTGTTTCCTTTTGGTGCAGAGTTATGGATCCCAGAAGTGGTGACGAGACCCCCTTGGGTACACCGACTGAAGCAGGGTTTACCTGCGAAGCTGGAACGACGCCAGATACCAGAGGACAATCCTCTCAGAGCAATCAAACTGGCCAGCCAAGTTCCAGGTTCAGGCGTGATGACATCCCGCCTCCTCCCCAGTTCCCTCCTACGATGCCTGTCTTTCCCCCAGGACAGACAATGGACGGCCAGCAAATGTTCCAGATATTCTACGCCATGATGCAGGCACAACAACAGATTCAACAGGAGACCCAACGCCGAGAGGCCGAGAACCTAAGGAACAGCCTAGTCGCAGCATTGGAGCATGCAAATCCACCAAATAGGCGGCCAACAACTGGATCCATCACGGATTTCCGTCAACTCAAGTCCCGTACCTTCTCGGGCAAGGAAGGACCAACTGAAGTGCATGAATGGCTTACAAACACACAGCATCAGTTGGAGGCCGCCGAACTACCAAGGGACAAATGGATGACTGCCGTCAGGATGCAACTGACGGACAACGCGCATCATTGGTGGTTGTCCGAAGAAAGAAGACTCGGACATGATCAGGTTACCTGGGAGGAGTTCTCCAGACTCTTCCAAGAAATGTACATCCCTGCTGTGGCTCGGTCAGAACTCCGCGACAGATTCAACCGCCTGATCCAGGGCAACATGACGGTGGAGGAATATAACGCCGAATTCATTCGCCTGAGCCGCTTCGCCCCTTCGCTAATTCCTACCGAAGAGGAGAAGGCGGAAAAGTTCTTTGATGGGCTCAGGTTCGAGCTTCAGAAGTTAATCGGATCGATCGCGCCCACCTCTTACACCGACGTCCTAGCTGCAGCACGTTGGCTGGAGCGCGTTACTCGGAGGGAATCAAGCCTGAAACGTCCCTTCTCCTCAGCACCGTCCAAGTCATCACCAGGAGAATCTGCTAAACGGCCCCAGAAGAGCCCGTCTCTAAGAGCAGCAACTAAGAACTTGCCTACTTGCCATTACTGCAGCAAGGTAGGACATATTGAAAAGGAATGTCGACGCAAGCTGGGACTCTGCCTGGTTTGCGGATCTGGACAGCACTTCTTAAAGGACTGCTCGGAACGTCGAGAGGGAGTTCCGAATCGACCAGCTCCACCTGCAGCTCTTCCAGCTGGGGGAGCAACACAGACAGGGCCTGGAGGAGCCAGGCCACCTCTACCACCTCAGGCAGCATTGTTCCAACAAGCTCGTCAGCAAAGGGGTCCCGCTCAGGGACGAGGTCAGGCATATGCACTAGCAGTCACTGAGAAAGCTACTGCAGGCGAAGTGATAGCAGGTACCATATTAGTAGCTTCAATTCCTGCTGTAGCATTATTTAATTCTGGAGCTTCGCATTTATTTATTGCTGCTAGCTTCGTAGCCACCCATAGAATAGCTACCGCACCTCTCTCGAAGATGAAGAGAATTCTAACGGGAGGTAGAATTATCCCGGTTAGTGATACTTGTAGATCATGTTCGGTAGTAGTCTGTGGCCGAGAGATGCGAGCCCAATTCCTGATCTTTTCTATGCCTGATTACGATGTTGTACTTGGTATGGACTGGTTAAGTCAGTACCATGCGACACTAGATTACCGGCTTGGAAAAGTGATATTTAGACCCCCTAGCCTTCCTGAGTTTGAATTTCTACGAGGAGCTGTAGAACAAGGGGTCCAGCCAACTCTTAGGGTATTGACTATAGAAGAAGATTCAAGTTACCCAAGAGTCATAACGGATTTTGTGGATGTGTTTCCCGACGATCTTCCAGGTTTACCACCTGATCGGGAGATAGAATTCACAATAGACCTAACTCCAGGAGCCGAACCTATCACTTCATCGGTATATCGGCTAGCACCTAAGGAGTTAGTGGAGCTGAAAACACAAGTTGACGACCTTCTAGAGAAAGGATTTATCCGACCCAGTGTTTCACCATGGGGAGCACCTATACTTTTTGTACCCAAGAAGGACGGATCTGTACGACTGTGCATTGATTACAGAGCCCTTAATGCTGTAACTATTAAGAACCGGTACCCATTACCACGCATTGATGATTTGTTTGACCAATTGAGTGGGGCTAAGGTATTCTCAAAGATTGACCTTAGATCCGGTTATCACCAGATTAGGGTGAAGAAGGAAGATATCCCAAAAACGGCCTTCAGAACTAAGTATGGGCATTATGAGTTCCTAGTTATGCCGTTTGGTTTAACCAACGCACCCGCCGTATTTATGAGTTTGATGAACGGGGTCTTCCATCAGTACTTGGATAAGTTCGTGGTGGTATTCATTGATGATATCCTAGTCTACTCCAAGAACCACGAAGAGCACGAGGAACACCTCAGAATTGTGCTAGAAACTTTGAGAAGAGAGAAGCTGTATGCCAAGCTCAGCAAATGTGAGTTCTGTATGGACAAGGTGCCATTCTTAGGACATATTATCTCGGGTGAAGGACTGTCTGTGGACCCAGAAAAAGTCGCTGCTATAGAAACTTGGCCTACCCCTACCTCTGTTGCGGAAGTGAGAAGTTTTCTTGGACTTGCTGGGTATTACCGGCGGTTCGTAGAAAATTTTTCAAGGATCGCAGAGCCGATGACTAAGCTGACACGGAAGGATCAGGAGTTCATATGGACGGAAGAATGACATAATGCCTTTGAAGAATTAAAGAGGCGTCTAACAACAGCACCAGTCTTGACTCTTCCCTCAGGGTCAGGAGGTTTTGTTGTTTATAGTGATGCGTTCGGTAGTGGACTAGGTTGTGTCTTGATGCAACATGGCAAGGTTATCGCTTATGCATCGAGGCAGCTGAAGGTCCACGAGAAGAACTACCCAACACACGACCTGGAGCTAGCTGCAGTGATTTTTGCATTGAAGATCTGGAGACATTATCTGTATGGAGAGAAGGTCGAGATATTCACTGATCATAAGAGCTTGAAGTATGTTTATACACAGAAGGAGCTCAACATGAGGCAAAGGCGTTGGCTTGAGTTTATGGTGGACTTTGACATCGATCTGCAGTACCATCCGGGGAAAGCAAATGTTGTAGCCGACGCCCTCAGCAGAAAACCCTCGGCTTATTTCTTAACGGAGCAGTCTCAGCTATTACAAGACTTGCAAGATCTTCAGATAGAGGTTGTTCTACCTGGACAAAATGGTTTGCTGGCTAACCTCGAAGTGAAGTCATCGCTGGTGGAGAGAATCAAGGAAGCTTTGCCTAATGATGCCAGATTTCGAAGGCTGCAAGAGAGAACAGAAGCAGGCTTGCAGACGGGACTTCGCATCCACGAGGACGGGACATTAAGGTGCAGAAATCGCCTATGTGTTCCAAATGGAGAATTAAGGCAGGAGTTGATGACAGAAGCCCATAGCTCCATATACTCGGTTCATCCAGGAAGAACCAAGATGTACCGGGACCTAAGACAATATTACTGGTGGCATGGAATGAAAAGGGAGATTGCCCGCTTTGTGGCAAAATGCTTAGTCTGCCAGCAGGTGAAGGCCGAGCACCAAAGGACTGCAGGTATGTTGCAGCCGCTTCCCATCCCTGAATGGAAGTGGGAGCATATTACCATGGACTTCGTCACTGGATTTCCAAGAAGCCCTAGTGGAAAGGATGCAGTATGGGTCATCGTGGATCGGCTCACTAAGTCGGCTCACTTCTTGCCGTTCAGAGTTGGACAATCCACGGAAGTACTAGCCGACATGTATATGCGTCAGATCGTAAAATTATATGGAGTGCCGGTTAGTATTGTATCAGATCGAGACTCGAGATTTACATCTCACTTCTGGCGAAGCATGCAAGAGAGTCTCGGCACCAGGCTCAAGTTCAGTACTGCCTATCATCCTCAGACAGACAGCCAATCAGAGCTTACAATTCAGATCCTAGAAGATATGCTGCGATCTTGTATACTGGACTTTGGAGGATCTTGGGAAGATCATCTGTACTTAGTGGAGTTCTCCTACAACAACAGCTATCAGGCAAGCATTCAAATGGCACCTTTCGAGGCGTTGTACGGAAGGAAGTGCAGATCGCCAATATGCTGGAGCGACATTGGTGAACGTCAAATACTGGGTCCAGAGTTGGTAACGGAGACAGTGGAGAAAGTAAAACAGATTCAGAACCATCTCCGTGCAGCCCAGGATAGACAGAAGCATTGGGCCGATGCACACAGACGACCCCTGGAGTTCAAGGAAGGAGAGCATGTATTTTTGAGGATCTCGCCCACTAGAGGTACTATCAGATTTGGCAGCAGAGGCAAGTTAAGCCCAAGGTACATTGGGCCATTTGATATCTTGGAGCGCATTGGTGAGGTGGCTTACCGTCTTGCATTACCTCCATCCTTAGAGGGAGTGCATGACGTATTCCACGTCTCACAACTGAGGAGATATGTGACGGACCCAAGCCATATAGTTGATCATTCTGAGATTTCGGTAGGACCTAGCCTGAGATACGAAGAACAGCCAGTGGGTATACTCGACACCAGCGAGAAGACACTGCGAGGGCAGACAATCAGGCTGGTTCGAGTAGCTTGGAAGCAGCACTCTCCTGGCGAATCGACCTGGGAGCGAGAAGATGTTATGCGGCAGCGTTATCCACACCTATTTGCAGAATCAGGTAGAACCTAAGCATTCTTTAATTATGTAAATCTTGCCTTTATAGTTTACCCTTCGATTGCGAGGACGCAATCCTCTTAAGGGGGGTAGATTGTAAACACCCTAAATTTTTAGATTTTTTTAAATCAATTTTTGGAATTAATATGCAATTTTTCAGGAATTTACATAGGCCTTGTAGAGAGTTTGTAATTTTTAATTACCAATAAATAACATTAAAATGAAATAAAAATATAATTTTATGGTGTAAAATAGAAAACCAGACTTAGTGTAATTTTCTGGGATTTTATCGGGCCCCAGACCTATTTTTAAAAGCCTAAAAACTATTTTTATAGTTAATTAATTAATTACTGTTTTATAATTACTATTATTATTACTTTTATTTTTGTTTTTAGTTTGGGCCCGGCCCGGCCCAGTGGGCCGAGCCCGTTAAGAACCCAGCCCAGCCCTCACACCCCTAGCGGGTCGGGCGGGTCCGCCCAGTCCAGATCCGCGCCCGACCCGACCCGCATCTCTCCCCTCCCCCACGTCGCCTGTGCGAGCCCAGTCCCCCGCTCCGTCGCCGGATTTTGCGCCGCTTCCGCCGGGGGAGGCCACGTCCTCCCCTCGGCCGACTCCCCCGGCCACGAACTCCTCCCCCCCAGCCCTTATTTAAACCCCTCTCCCCGTTCTCCTCATCCCTACCCTCTCGCCGGAACCCTAGCCGTCCGGAGCTCGCCGACCACCACCCTCCAGCGCTGCCCGGAGCCGCCGACCACCACCCTCCAGCACCCAGCCGCCCTCCGCCGCGGCCAGCCGCTCTCCAGAACCCGTTCTCCTCCTCCGCCTCATCCCTACCCTCTCGCCGGAACCCTAGCCGTCCGGAGCTCGCCGACCACCACCCTCCAGCGCCGCCCGGAGCCGCCGACCACCACCCTCCAGCACCCAGCCGCCCTCCGCCGCGGTCAGCCGCTCTCCAGAACCCCTTCTCCTCCTCACTCCTCCCCGCAGCATACCCCGACGCCGCCCGGCCGTTCGGAGCAGCCGAGCCCGGCGCCGCCGACCCCCGCCACTCCGGTGCGCCGCCGCCCTAGCCAGCACCGCCCCCAGCCCCCTCCGGCCAGCCTTCGGCCGCCGCGGCTCCACCAGACCCTAACCCTAGGTCGGACACGTGTCGGACACAGGGAATCTCGGTGTCCAAAGGCCCTGTTCAGGTACTCCTAATTTTCTCCTCGTAGCTCGGAATTCGATTCCGTAAATTTCTACGCGAAGCCTGTATGACCCTCTCGGTGCCCGGACAAACCGCTCGGGGCATCGGGTCCTGTGGTGATCGCACACCGCGATCCAAAAACAGGAAAAACCAGACCCTGTTTCACCCCGGAACTGAGTGCGCTCCGCCAAACGGGATGACTTGGTCGCGTGCGGTCTTCATAGATACGTGCGCCTCGTCGATACGGACGTGTGGGATTTTGCGAAAGCTGATTCGGGTGTGCGTGCACACCGAAATCAACGCGTATCCGCGGACATCGCCCCGTATTCGCCTTGTCTGTATTTTACCCTAACTTTGTGCACACACGTCGGATCGAGACGAAATTTGTGCCAACGGACTCGTAGCGATACGCTAGTCCTGTGGGTCAAGTTTGGTCCAATTCTGAGAACGTTGACAAAATCGCGTGTCGTGGGCCCCACAGGCCCCGCTCGACGGACGATTTTGTGATCGGCTCATCGGAATTCAAATCTGAAAGTTCCGTTGGATTCGTATCAGCGTTCCTGACCTGTTAACACTAAGTTTGGTGAATTTGGAGACCGTTGACCCTGAAACGTTTTTCGGTGCAAAGCAGGCCCACCGGTGGACCCGTTTTGGGCCGAAATTGCAGTTTTTGCCCTTGTCTCCAAATTGGACCCAAGGACAGGCGATCCTAGATGTTTGACACCTTCTGAGCGTGATGGTACTGTTTATTTCAGCTTTCGGAGATATCTCTAGAAATTTTCGGAACCAGGACTTAAGTGGAATCCAAACATCAGGCAAGTGCACCTTGCCAAACTTGCAGTCATTATTTTTATATTTTCTGTAAAAATACTCTGCTAGATTTCTTGTGCAAATTCATATAAACTGATTTAAACTGCTTAACCTAGGGAACGTATGACGTACCTAGTGTCCGATCATAGTCGGGTACCGACACCGTACGCGGTGTTGGGTTCGTCATTTAGAGATGGATTTACGATTCCCTTACTTTGTACTTGACCTATCAAGTACCCTACAACCCAGGACACTTGACACTATCATGGACAGAATCCTCCTGAGATATTCGTGGTGATTCTGTATAGGATACAGGACTTGATAGAGATATTTATTATAGACAGTATGACTTGTTGCATTAGTTATAATCGCGCTGACATGGACATGAGACGTTATGGTCATGGCTTGCGTGATTACATTGGGTGAGGAGAGACACACAGGCTACAGGCTGTTATATATATATATCTACTATTATTGTGAGGTTGTAGACTCTCCAGCAGAGCTAGACCCTTTACGTGTTATTACTGCTACCGGCTTCCCGACACAGAGCTTGTAGCGGTCTCAGCCTGAGTACTAGTGTTGCTCTCATTTGCATATCACATAGATGGTTACTTAGTTTACCCTGCTATTTATTTATTTATTGCACTGCTTATTCAGTTGGCTTGTTTTATCTTGTGTCTTGCTATGTCCACTGAGGACCTGGAATGGATTATGTCCCCAGGTTTAGCTGAGGAGCAGTATCCCGAGATATACGGGATCGGAGCTGAAGCTATTGCTGGAGCTGAACCGAACACTAAAGACGAGGTGACTGCCGAGGACTTCTCCTGAGTGCCTGTCCCAGTACTCATTTATTTATTTCATGTTTATATCTTTTGTTCCTGGCCTATAGAGCCAGTTATTTCAGACTTAAGTCGGATTATTGCTCCGACTGACTTGCTGTGATTTGTTGTTGCTACTTATTTCCATTCAGTATGCAGTTTATTTCTTTATCTTTATGGATGAGATTAGTGTGACTTGTATAGTAGACCTTACTTACAGCTTAAGTACGCCCTGATGATTCCATTAAATTGGGTTATCCATCGGTGCGTGTTGTTGGCCATTGCCACGTGTCCAGTCCCTCGACATTTTCGGACTGGGGCATGACACCCTCGCCGACTTTCCCTCCACGCCGACGACTCCCACGACCTCCCCGAGCAGCCCCAGCAGCCGCCGTGCCCTGCAGCAGCCGCCGCTGGCCGAGCATCGCCGCGCTGCCCCTTTCACGAAAATCAGCTGAGGTACCCGTCTTCTAGATCACGTAACTCTTTGTACAGAGATACGTATTTCGTTCTGTCGAATCCTATGCGTAGACCACGTGACCCTCTCGAACCCCGTACAATTGGTTCGAGTTATCGTGTCCTGTATCGGTCGCAAACCGCTACGCAAAAACATGAAAAAAAACTATATTTCTGGAATTCAGGAAACCGTCCCGAATACACAAGTTCATGGCCAATTTACTCCCAACCTGTTTATTATTTCTAAATTCTGTTTGAACAGTTAATTAAACAACATAACCGAGATTAAGACCATGTAATTAGTTTATTTTATTTTGCTGTATGCTGTATTTTATTCGCGGGTGAAATCGACCAAAAACTTGGTTTGTAAATCCCGAATTTTTTTCGAAACGGGGTGCGTGCCGCTAAACGAGAGGATTTCGTCGTGTGCGAATTATACCAAAAGGTGCGTATTGTTAATACGGACATGTGAAATTTTGCAGAAGTTGATTTGGATGTGCTTGCACACCGGAATCAACGCGTATCCATCAAAAATATCCCGTATCGGATATGTTATAAAACTCGTTGTAACTTCGTGTGTGCTTGTCGTTTCGCAACGATATTTGTGCAATTGGATTCGTAGCGTTATGCTGGTCCTGTGACCCAAGTTTGGTTCGATTCTGAGAACGTTGACGAAATCCCGTATCGTGGGCCCCATGGCTCCACTTGATGGACGATTTTGTGATCGGCTCATCAAAATCCAGTTCTGGACATTCCGTTGAGTTCATATCATCGTTCTGGACTTGTAGACACTAAGTTTGACAAATTTGGAGAACTTTATCTCTGGCACATCTTTCAATGCAAAGTGGGCCACATGTGGATCCCGCTTTGACAAAAAAACTGTCAATTTTGTGCCTGTGTCCAAATTGGACTTATGGGTAGGCAATCCTAGCTATTTCATATCTTTTGAGAATGATGATAATGTTTGTTTCAGCATCCGGAGGCGTTCCTGAAGATTTTGCTGTTACCGGAGCAACTGTTGGAGTTCAAACCCCAGGCAAGTGTACCTTGCCAACTTGCAGTAGTTCATGTTATATTATTTGCTTGAGTTCTTTCTACATATATATACTCTTGAGATGTACATGTTCAACCCAGGGCTGTGAGACGTTGCTTAACATCCGAATAATATTCGAGTGTCGACGCCGTACACGGAGTCGTGTAACGTCACTTAGAGAGTTGTTATCTCGATCATATATTTTCATGCTTGCTTTATCAAGTACGTTATACCATAGGACACTTGACACTATTCATGAGACAAAATCTTTCCTGAGTTATTCATGGTGATTCTGTATAGGCTTACAAGATTCGTGACATAGATCTTGCATATACATAGATATTATTATGACTCGCTGTACTAGCTAGAGGTCATGATCTTGCGTGTTATGGACATGAGACGTCATGGACATGAGACGTATGATTATATTGGATGGGGAGAGACACGCATGCTACATGATGATCATATATATAAAACCTTATTATTGCGGTGCTTAAGTCTCTACACCCGAGCTTGGGCCATTACGTGTTATTACTGCTACCGGCTCCCCGACATAGAGCTTGTAGTGGTCTCAGCCTGAGTACTAGTGATGCTCTCATTTGCATATCACATAGCTGGTTACATAGTTTACCCTGTGGATATTATTTTTATATACTGCATTTATTTGGCTTGAGTTATTCTTGTACCTTGCTATGTCCCTGAGGACCTGGATCCGGATTATGTCTCCAGGTATAGCAGAGGAGATTTACCCCGAGATATACGGGGCAGGAGCTGACGCTGGAGCAGTACCAGCACCAGTGGACGAGGTGGTGCCAGAGGATTTCACCTGAGTATTTGCTTTATATACTCAGTTATTTTTGTTTCTAGTTTCTCTATTTCCTGTCTCTTGGATTATTGTACCAAACTCATTATCGGATTATTCTTCGAGATATTTTATTGAGACTTGTTGATTTATATTTCATCTTGACTATTCTGATATTTGAACTGTGATTACCTTCTGTGGATGAGATTAGAACTAGACTGTGACTTGTATCATAGACCTTTATTGTTGTGTTACAGCTTAAGTACACTCTAATGGGTCCATTAAATTGGGTTTGCCCATTGGTGTGTGCTACTGGCCATTGCCACGTGGCTAGTCCTCGGTACTTTGGGACTGGGGCTTGATATGGTTTTTGTGGCGGCCCATGCAAGTCTGAGCATTAAGATCCTGGGTTATGGTCTACGACTATTTTATTTCGGTTTTAACTAAGGAACTGAGCAAGCCTGCGATAATGATATGATAAGTTATAGGATCTCACCCACTTGATTGATTCGTTCTTGACCTCTATATCGACTTCAAAATAATTCTTGACTTGCATCTTGCCTTGTTTTCTCTGTACGCCTTTTATAGTTTATTTTGGATGCAGAGTAATGAATCTACATGCAAGCGACGAGACTCTCGCAGGAACACCACAAGTTGTAGTTGTCACCTACGATGATGCAGTGACACCAGTAGGTGAAGGTCTATCAGCACAACAAAGCAATCAAGCAGATCAACACGCCTCAAGATTTCGGCGAGACGATATTCCACCATCGTCGCAGTTTACTCCACCAATGTCCGTTTTTCCACCAGGACATGCTATGGACGGACAACAGATATTTTAAATGTTCTACGCAATGATGCAAGCACAACAACAGATTCATCAAGAGGCCCAGCAAAGCCAGGCAGAGAAGTCCTTTAACGGACTTAGCTCTGAGCTACTGAAATTAATCAGCTCCGTTGTAACTACTTCATACACGGACGTCCTTGCTATAGCCCGACCCATGGAGCGCGTCACCAGGAGAGAGTCCAGCCAGAAGCGGCCGCATGCATTAGCACCAGACCGAGCATAACAGGGAGCTGCAAAGCGACCACAGATGAATCCACCACAGAGAGCATTTACACCACTAGCACTAGTCCTTCCTACTTGTCACTACTGTGGCAAGGCAGGCCATCTCGCCAAGGAATGCCGACGCATATTAGGATTATGTTTAGCTTGCGGATCCAGTCAACATTCAGTAAGGGATTGCCCTGAGCGTCGAGAAGGAGCACCAATGGTAAACCGACAAGCTTTACCAGCTCCAGGAGGATATCAGCTGAGGCCACCCTTGGCACCACGAGCATCACTCTTTCAGCAGGCCCAACAACAGTAGAGGGCACCACCGCAAGGACGTGGACAGGCTTTTGCGATGACAGTGGAGGACGCACAGACTCGTGGAGTAGTGAATATGAGTAAGATTTAAGTTTTAGCATAGCTATCTATTCCTAGTAATACTTTAACACGTGCATGTTAGTTCCATTCCCTAGACTAAGCCTAGTATTATGTTAGCATGAACTTGTTAGTCTAGATTAGTAACTGGTACCCAAATTTTCATAAGATGTAGTTGATCTTCGTTCTAACCAGACTCTTTTACTCTTGAGTTACTTACCTTTTATTGCCTAGGAAAAAGTTTTTATTCCTTCCCTACGTGTTCTGCTTAACCCTCACATTCCTCTCGATTTCTCCTTGTTCATGATTCCTTATTCTTTGTGTCGTGCTTCAACAAATATGTCTTGCAACCGCGTCATCTCTTCTGACCGGTTATGTTTTATTTTCTTAATTGCGAGGACGCAATTCTTTTAAGGTGGGTAGAATGTAACAACCTTTTTTTTTAATTTTAAAAATTAAAATTTTGGATTTTTCTGTGATTTTTAATTTATTATTATAAATGTCCTTCAGGGATTAATATTTTTATGTATTAAATTATTACAAAAATTATATTTTTGGGTGAATAATTAATTATTGGATGTTGTGTAATTTTTCTGAATTTTATTGGGCTCAAAAACTATTTTTAATTAGCTAAAAACACTAATTTTGACTAAATTCACTTGAACCGAACCCAACCGAACCCAACCCGAACCCAACCCAACTAACCCAAACTGAACCCAATCGCCCTAACGGGTCGGGTCTGGACCCGACCCGCCTACCCGCCCCTAACCCAGAACCACGACCACCACGATCCCCCCCCCCCGCCTACTCCGCCGACCCACAATTCGCCCTGCCTCCGTCGCTCTATCCCGCCCACGACTCCACGACCCCCGGCGACCCTCACCCCCGCTCCACCGCCTCTCCCCTTATATAAACCCCCTCCCGCGGCTCTTCCACCATCCTCACAACCCCCGCGACCGCCCCCGCGACTTCCCCGACCGCCGATGAACCACCGCGATCGCCCCCGTCGACTTCCCCTCCATGCCGACGACTCCCACGACCTCCCCGAGCAGCCCCAGCAGCCGCCGCCGCCGCCGGCCGAGCATCGCCGTGCCGCCCCTGTTACAAAAATTAGCTGAGATACCCGTCTTCTAGATCACGTAACTCTCTGTACATAGATCCGTATTTCATTCTGTCGAATCCTATGCGTAGACCACGTGACCCTCTCGAACCCCGTACAATTGGTTCGAGTTATCGTGTCCTGTATCGGTAGCAAACCACGACGCAAAAACAGGAAAAAAATCCATATTTCTGTAATTAAGGAAACCGTCCCGAACACACAAGTTCATGGCCGATTTACTCCCAACCTGTTTATTATTTCTAAATTCTGTTTGAACAGTTAATTAGACAACATAACCAAGATTAAGACCCTGTAATTAGTTTATTTTATTTTGTTGTATGCTGTGTTTTATTCGCAGGTGAAATCGACCAAAAACTTGGTTTGTAAATCCTAAATTTTTTTGAAACGGGGTGCGTCCCGCTAAACGAGGCGACTTTGTCGTGTGCGAATTACACCAAAAGGTGCGTATCGTCAAGACGGACATGTGAGATTTTGCAGAAGTTGATTTAGATGTGCTTGCACACCGGAATCAACGCGTATTAATCGAAAATATTCAGTATCGGGGCTGTTCTGAAACTCGTTGTAACTTCGTGTGTGCTTGTCGTTTCATAACAAAATTTGGGGCATTAGATTCGTAGCATTACGCTGGTCCTGTGACCCAATTTTGGTTCGATTCTGAGAACGTTGACGAAATTCCGTATCGTGGGCCCTACGGCTCTACTTGACGGGCAATTTTCTGATCGGCTCATCGGAATCCAGTTCTGGATATTCCGTTGAGTTTATAACATCGTTCTGAACTTGTAGACACTAAGTTTGACGAATTTGGAGAACTTTATCTCTGACACGTCTATCGGTGCAAAGTGGGCCACATGTGGACCCCGCTTTAACCAGAAATTGTCAATTTTGCCCCTGTGTTCAAATTGGACTTATGGGTAGGCAATCCTAGCTATTTCATATCTTCTGAGAATGATGATAATATTTGTTTCAGCATCCGGATGCGTTCATGAGGATTTTGCTGTTACCAGAGCAATTGTTGGAGTTCAAACCCAGGCAAGTGTACCTTGCCAACTTGCAGTAGTTCCTGTTATATTATTTGCTTGAGTTCTTTCTACATATATATACTCTTGAGATGTACATGTTCAACCCAGGGCCGTGAGACGTTGTTTAACGTTCGAATAATATTCGGGTGTCGACGCCGCACGCGGAGTCGTGTAACGTCACTTAGAGAGTTGTTATATCGATCCTATATTTTTGTGCTTGCTTTATCAAGTACGTCATACCATAGGACACTTGACACTATTCATGAGACATAATCTTTCCTGAATAATTCATGGTGATTCTGTATAGGCTTACAGGATTCGTGACATAAATCTTGCATATACATAGATATTATTATGACTCGTTGTACTAGCTAGAGGTCATGATCTTGCGTGTTATGGATATGAGACGTCGTAGACATGTGTAAGCCCCTGATTTTTTCAAAAATATTAAACTTGGATTTTTTTCACAATTTTCTGGAATTTTCTGGAAATTTTCTGGAAATTTTCTGTAATTAAAATCAGGGTTTAAAATTATTAAATGATTTTTTATTGTTAATAAATAATATTAAAATATTATGAAAATAATATTTTTGGGTGTAAAATAAAAATTTGACTAAGGGTAATTTTTCAGGAATTTATTGGATTAATTACCTAAAAATATTTATTTATTTAATTACTTAATTAATTGATTATTATTTATTTATTTATTTTAATTAATCAGCCGGCCTATTTCTCAGCCCAACCCGGCCCACTGGACCCCGGCCCAACCGCTCGGCCCGCCCGCCTTAACGGGTCGGGTCGGGTCCACCCGCACCCGACCCGCAACCCGCACCCCTCTCCCCTGACCCAGTCCCCGCCCCCGCGTTTTCCGTCGCCTCCGCCGCCCCGTCCGGCCACGCGGCGCCCCGCCCGGCCACGCAGCCCGCCTCCTCGCCACGACCCCCCGCTCTCTCCTCCGCCTTCTCCGCCTAACGCCACCGCCTCCCAGCCCTATAAAACCCCTCCCCTTCTCCTCTCCGGCTGCCGTCGACTCCTCTCTCCTCCGCCCGTGCCACCTCGCCGCCACCTGAGCCGCCACCGGCTCCGTCTCCTCCCCCTCCCTCTTCCCTCGCCGTGCCCAGCCCTCCGTCGACCTCTCTCGATAACACCCGACCTCGCAGCGGCCGTCCCCGCCAGCCCCCGGCGTCGCCCGACCGCCGTGCCTCCGCCCGCCTCCGCCAGCGCCGTCTCCGGCCTCCCCCTCAGCGGCGCCGCCCTCCTCAGGCTGGCCTCCCCTCGCCGGAGCTCGAAACCCTAACCCTAATTCCCAAATTTTCGTGTCGACACGTGTCGGACACGACGCGGACACGAGAAAACTCAATTTCTCGAGCCCTGTTCAGGTAGTGTAACTTTCTCCTCGCTGTCCCGTTTTCAATTCCGTAAATTGCGTTGCGAAGCCTGTATGACCCTCTCGGTGCCCGGATAAACCGCTCGGGGCATCGCGTCCTGTGGTGATCGCACACCGCGATCCAAAAACAGGAAAAATAACGACCCGATTCACCCCGGAACTGGGTACGCCCCGCCAAACGGGACGACTTGATTGCGCGCGGTCTTCACAGATACGTGCGCAACGTTGATACGGACGTGTGAGATTTCGCGAAAGTCGATTCGGGTGTGCGTGCACACCGGGATCAACGTGTATCCGCGGACACCGCCCCGTATCCGCCTTTTCTGATTCACGCCCTAACTTTCTGTGTACATGTCGGATCAAAATGAAACTTGCGCCATCGGACTCGTAGCGATACGCTGGTCCTGTGACCCAAGTTTGGTTCGATTCTGAGAACGTTGACGAAATCGCGTGTCGTGGGCCCCACAAGCCCCACTCGACTGGCGATTTCGTGATCGGCTCATCGGAATCCAATTCTGGAAGTTTCATTGGGTTCGTATCATCGTTCCTGACCTGTTGACACTAAGTTTGGTAAATTTGGAGACCTTTGATCCTGACACATTTTTCGGTGGAAAGCGGGCTCACATGCGGACCCCGTTTTGACCCGAAATTGCCGTTTTTGCCCTAGTCTTCAAATTAGACTCAAGGACAGGCGTTTCTAGCTATTTGATATCTTTTGAGCATGATGGTAATGTTTATTTTAGCATCTGGACACATTTCTGGAAAATTTCCCGAGGATAGAACTGTAATTGGATCCAAACATCAGGCAAGTACCTGCACTTCAAGTTTAATCTTTTGTCACTACCACATTTTAGGAAAAAGGGTATTTTAGTAATTTCCTATTTAAATAAATATTGTCCATGGTAAATAATTTTTGTTGTATTATTTAATTGTTGTTGGATGCTATTTAATTATTTTGGACTTATTTTAGTAGACCCAACTAGTGTAGTTTGGACCCATGGACCAACATGAATTAAATAGTTAGACTTGGCCCATTTAGAAAGCCCATAGTTAAGGAAATGGATTAAATTAATTAAATGATTAGACTAGAAGCTTCCTTCCTTAATTATTTCTTCATGAGAGGCCCAAAGGGGTACATTGGACATTTTATAATTACTTGGGAAAGGGGGCATGGCCGGCCTATATTAGAGGGGGGGAAATTTCTCTCTCCTCTCATTCTCATTCCAAATCTAGATCTAGAATTTCCCACTCCCAAATTCTTTCCATTCTCATTCCAATTCTCCACCAAATTCATCCCAAATTCTTTCCAATTCACCATTTGAAAGTTGAGAAGCAAGGATCTAGAAGGAGGAAGCAAGGATCTACAAAGAGGAGCAAGGATCTACAATTTGGAAGCAAGTTCATCTCAATTGGAGGTTTCATTGGGAATCCATCTCCCAATAGGTATAATTTAGTTTTTTTCCATTAAAATAGCATCTTAATCTGAGATTTAATCATGTAAAATTAACCCATATGTATGTACTACCCATAGGACTTTGTTTTATGTTCATAGGAGACCCATGGAGAAAGTTATGGTACTTTTTGTATCAATTTTGTTGGAATTCCGAATTTACATTTTGTTGTGTGTGTCAATTGATCCTATAGATCAATTGGGCATGTGCTTATGTGTTTGAGGCTTGTGTCGTGTCCATATTTGGGTACATGTGGTTCGTATCCCAACTATTTGGTGATACGTGTCATTTTGGGGGTTTTCCCTCCGACACGGGGCTTTGAACATATATTTTGACACGGACACATAGATCTACTTTTGACACTTTGATTTATTCATAAATATTATTTGTGACTTGTTTGTGTCCTTCGGGGTGCAATTGGTTGTGTGTTGGACTCGTGTCGCATGCGTATCCTAGATCTAGTGGGATACGGTGTAAAACTTTTCAATTTGGTGTGTTTATGTGTAGATCTAATTATTTATGCTTTAAATTCTTCATTTATAACTAGTAAATATATATAGATATTATATATTATTTTAGTGTATTTATTATGGTATTTATTGTAGTATAGATCTATAGATATTTTTATGTGTTCTAATATGGTGTATAAATATATGTATGTAGCTTTCTTGCATGCAATTATATATGTACTCATAAATTATACATAAATGTTTTATAAAATATATTTATGTGTTTAAATGTGTAATTATATTATTTATAATTATTATATATTTAATTGTTAATTTAATGAATGTATTTTTATGTGTGCTTTTGTGTAGTATAATACTAATAATAATATATTATTTTATTTATATAAATATTGGTTTGTATATACATTATTTAGAGTGTATAATATTGTATTATTAGTATACTTTGTGTGGGTATCAATTGGGATCTAATTTTGATTCCTAAATTGTTGTATTTTATTTTCTATATTATTTATATAGATGTCTTGTGAGGATGACCTTGGTTTGACCATGTTTGACTTTAGTTGACTTTAGAGTTGACCATAGTTGACTTTTGACTTAGAATTGATTATTGACCTAGAAGTTGACTAGTTTGACTTGTTCTCTTTCCGGGACCTTGTTTTAATGTGGTATTCTATATCTAGGTCTTCGAGGTACCGAGTCAGACATCTGTGAGACTGTTCTTTGGACTTCAGGCGAGTACATTCTCTGATAGTTTCTCATTTATGATATCCTCTATGTTCGTTGTATCTAGTGTAGATATACATGTTTCTCTTGACACTATGGTTACACGGATTGGTATATCCGGATCTCGTCTTGAGATGTTATTCCTTGGTATATGGTGTATATGGTGCAAGTATTGTTCATTGGTTATCTTGTACATATACAGACACCAATTTTCGGGAGGAGTCGCTCTCTTCTTGGGGAATCTAGTGCCATAGCATACCGTGGTTGGATCTATTATACCAGTTGGGGGTGGGGAGTATTAGTATAGATATGTGATCAAATCCCTATTGAATAAAGTATTGGTAAGCGAATAGTATTGATCATGCACCGCACGTATGATTAGCCAGGCCGCATTGTATCTTGCCCAAGCCGATCACATGTTAAGCTAGTACTCACACACTTAGTCATTAGTATTATTATTTCATTGGCATATTGTTCATTATTGTATTTCTTTTCAGTATTTTCTTATTGTCTATATATCTCTTGTATCTATTTTGTGCATCTTGTTTATCCATAACTATTTACTGTTACATAGTTTTTATCATGGATTAGAACTGCTGTCAGAGATGTACTCTGCTCCTTTCCTGACTGGATATATTTTTCCAGATGACACTGAGGAGTACCCTACCTATTATGGACCCCAGGATGTTGTGGGTTTAGATTCGGAGACCCTGGCTCAAGAGGGACTTATCCCAACTGAGACAGTTGACCCTGGAGTGTAGCTTTGTAGTATGATAGTATTCTTTTGTACTGGATTTGTCTCCAGCTTATTTTGTTACTCTTCAGACTCATTGATGTACTATTTTTAAACTCATGAGTTGTATGATGACTATTCTATTCTCATATGATTCGTGCTCATTCTATCTTAGTTCTGTGATTGAGTATTCTATCATGATTGGTGGTTCATTACTTTAGATAGACTTTCTAGACAGCGTTCTACCGCCGATTCTGCGGCGTAGGCTGGGCGTTGTTTCCGACTAGTATCCTTACATCGGGTACGGGTCGTGACATCTTTATATTATGATAATTAGTTCCTTGCTCTACTAATACCATTGGATGTTTACACATAGTGTTAGAATACTGGATTTCATGTTTTGCTTTTCGCGTCGGGAGGGGGAATACTAGGAGGCATGTGGTTTACCTTTCCCCCTGTCATGTCTGATAGCTGTTGGTACGCGACTGTGCCATCAACCTGATACTCGATTATTCATGTCTGATAGTCGTCTATGACGGCCTGATTAGCCTTATAACCCCCTACATGCCAACTATGTATTCTAAACACACATTTCACACACGCATAGTTCCTGTTGTCTTGTTGCAGTTTCCTTTACTTGTTTCACTATATTCCTGTTTTACTCATGTCCCTGGTTTATAGCAATTAATCCTGTTTTACTTATATTCCTGATTTTTAGTGCTTAACCCTTAATCAATTTTACTACTTATTATGCATATTCTTATCATGATACTTAGTCGATTTCTTTTCCTACTTGTCATAAATATTTAGTTTAAACTTTGTTGTGTATTGGTACTTTGCTCCTTTCCTGACTGGATCCGTTGATATATTAGGCGATGATGAGGACTTTGCCCCCACCTATTATGGTCCCTATGAGGCAGCAGGTGATACAGTTGAGGAGCCGGTTCCCACTCAGGAGACTACTTCTGAGGAGTAGTTAGCAGATAGTTATTATTTTCTTTCAGCCTAGTAATCGAGCTTGTCCCCGATTTAATTTCTGGTTCTGTAATAACTATGGATCTGATTGTCACATTCTGTTTATGAAATCTTAACATTTCTATTGCCTGTTATCATCCTTGCCTATTGTTATTGTGAATGAGCTAGATTTTATATTAACTATGAACATGACCTAGACAGCGTACTACCGCCGACACTGCGGCGTAGGATGGACGTACCCACATACTCGTGCCCGAATATCCGGGTGCGGATCGTGACACATTTTTATGGTGGCCCATGCAGGTCAACGACTAAATTGTTCGATTTTAACTTAGGGACCGAACAGGCCTGCAATAATATTGAGGATTTTAGGAAAAGCTCATTCACAGAATATGATCCTTTATTTCAAATCTTGTTATCATTCCTAGTCAATTTTCCTATCGCCCTTGATTTCCAAGTAATCTATTCTAATCTTCCTATCCCTTAATCTTTCAGAATGGTTCAGACAAGGAATACGGTAGGAGGCACATCCGAACCCGCCGAGCAGACTGTGCCTGAAACTCTTGCGCTCCCTCCGCCTCCAACTACTCCGACAGTTACTATGGATGAGACACAGCTACTCGGAGTGTTCCAGGGACTTATAGAATCCCAGAAGGAACAGACTGCCCTGCTACGAACCAGCCTTTCAGAAGCTCTTAAGTCCCAGGAGTCACCACAAAAGAGGCTAGGAAGCGCCAAGGACTTCAAGAACCTTAAACCCCTGGAATTCTATGGGACTGAAGGTATTCTCTATGCCGATGAATGGATAGAGAATGTGGAGCGACTCCTGAAGACTGCTCGGATCCCTGATGATCTTAAAGTGGAATCTGCAAGCCTGCAACTGTTTGACATAGCTCGGACTTGGTTTAGAGATGAACCTCAACTATCTGCTCCTGATCTCACTTGGGAGGGTTTCAAGAGGCTGTTCAAGGAGAAATTCTATCCCGAAGTGGCTCGGGAAGCTCTCGAAAGTCAATTCGAGAGGCTGGAACAAGGTAACCTTTCTGTTGATGAATACACTGCTGAATTTAGCAGACTGAGCCACTTTGCAGAATACATGGTTCATACCCCTGAGGATAGAGCCCGTAGATTTAAGAAGGGGTTGTCTCCTGATATTCGCCTTGCTGTCACCACTAGCCGAGCTCGTACATACGAAAAAATCTTGAGCGTGGCACAAGGTGTTGAGAGAGACTTGGGTCATAGACTAAAGCGGGAAAGAGATACTGGAAGTATGGGACCCCATAAACGCCCATTCCAACAACAACAGCAGAAGGCCCCTCAACAAAACCAGCGTCCTCTCCCTCGAGCCACCGCACCTCAACACCAAGCTCAAGGGCAGAACCAACAAGCTCTCACTTGTGGCTTTTGTCACAAACAAGGTCACATTTGGCGAGTTTGTAGAAAGAGGCTAGGTGCCTGTCTATATTGTGGATCAACAGCACATCAAGTGAGGGACTGTCCTGCTACTCAAGAACGCGGACAAGCTTACGTGATGACCGTGGAGAACGCGCAGACTCTGGGAGCAGCTAATGCGCGTTAGTGATTCGTAGATATCTTTTCTAGTATTGTTTAGCTCGTGCCTATTGGTTCGTGACCTCAGCCCCAACCTAGTAATTTTAAACTTGCTAATAACCTGTTATACTTTCATATTTGATAACTATAGAGATTGTAGAGTCTTTTGTTATTGTGATTATTGTGTGTTGTTTTGTGAACTTAAGTAATTTGTACCTCCTTTTTATCATCATCTAGCGCACTTAACTTTGTTGTACTTGACTTATGCTGCTATTCTATAGCCTAGTTTTGCAATCTTACTCTTTATCAGGCTTGTTCATGACACATGTGTAATTGAGGCCTGATCAACCCCACTAATACAAGTGTCTATTCGGAATCAGTGTATTACGGTCTGATCAACCTTAGTGCATTTTGATTCGCACTTCGCACGACTACTTTACGTGGATTGAGATATATAGTTGACTAGTATACTTGCCCCTAATATGTCCGAGCATATCGTATCAGTTACATAACCGTACTAATATGAGCATGCGAACAAATGATTACCAGAATAGAATTTCAATCCATAGCTGCTTGACAATTCCCATTAGAATTTTTTAAACGCCTTGATCCCTATACCTCTGTTCTACCACCTCGCCCTTGAACTCTTTATTATTGATCCTCGTCTTCCCTTATTTCGGAGAGACGAAATCTTGTGCTTGGTATAAGTTTGATATATAGATAGTACTAGATATACCCCTCAGACCGGTCGAATTGATGATGACCTTTTATGATTAAGGGAATACCATAGGTGATGTGTGGGTGTTAAAGACTTAAGGATTCAATACCATGATTAAATAAGTTGGGACATAGCTTTACTAGTTCTAAGTTGGGTAGCGACCGCAATGCTCACTTGAGAGGAATCCTTTAGACTGTAATCAAGTAGGATGGGATAGAGGGAACCCTACCATATTTTAAATTTTGAGGACAAAATTTTTATAAGTTGGGTAGATTGTAAGCCCCTGATTTTTTCAAAAATATTAAACTTGGATTTTTTCACAATTTTCTAGAATTTTCTGGAAATTTTCTGTAATTAAAATCAGGATTTTAAATTATTAAATGATTTTTTATTATTAATAAATAATATTAAAATATTATGAAAATAATATTTTTGGGTGTAAAATGAAAATTTGACTTAGGGTAATTTTTCTGGAATTTTTTGGACCCCGGACCTATTTTTAATTACCTAAAAACATTTATTTATTTAATTACTTAATTAATTGATTATTATTTATTGATTGATTGATTTATTTATTTATTTACTTATTTAAATTAATCAGCCGGCCCATTTCTCAGCCCAGCCCGGCCCACTGGACCCCGGCCCAACCGCTCGGCCCGCCCGCTTTAACGGGTCGGGTCGGGTCCACCCGACCCGCAACCCCCACCCCTCTCCCCTGACCCAGTCCTCGCCCCCGCGTTTTTTGCCGCCTCCGCCGCTTGCGCCGCCCCACCCGGCCACGCGGTGCCCCGCCCGGCCACGCAGCCCGCCTCCTCGCCACGACCCCCCGCTCTCTCCTCCGCCTTCTCCGCCTAACGCCACCGCCTCCCAGCCCTATAAAACCCCTCCCCTTCTCCTCTCCGGCCGCCGTCGACTACTCTCTCCTCCGTCCGTGCCACCTCGCCGCCACCGGCTCCGTCTCCTTCCCTCCCTCTTCCCTCGTCGTGCCCAGCCCGCCGTCGACCTCCCTCGACAACACCCGACCTCGCAGCGGCCGTCCCCGCCAGCCCCCGGCGCCGCCCGACCGCCGTGCCTCCGCCCGCCTCTGCCAGCGCCATCTCCGGCCTCCTCCGCAGCGGCGCCGCCCTCCTCAGGCCAGCCTTCCCTCGCCGGAGCTCGAAACCCTAACCCTAATTTCCAAATTTTCGTGTCGACACGTGTCGGACACGACGCGGACACGAAAAAACCCAATTTCTCGAGCCCTGTTCAGGTACGTGTAACTTTCTCCTCGCTGTCCCATTTTTAATTCCGTAAATTATGTTACGAAGCATGTATGACCCTCTCGGTGCCCGGATAAACCGCTCGGGACATCGCGTCCTGTGGTGATCGCACACCGCGATCCAAAAATAGGAAAAACAACGACCCGATTCACCCCGGAACTGGGTACGCCCCGCCAAACGGGACGACTTGGTCGCGCGCGGTCTTCACAGATACGTGCGCAGCGTTGATACGGACGTGTGGGATTTTGCGGAAGTCGATTCGGGTGTGCGTGCACACCGGGATCAACGCGTATCCGCGGACACCGCCCCGTATCCGCCTTTTCTGATTCACGTCCTAACTTTCTGTGTACACGTCGGATCAAAACGAAACTTGTGCCA
This sequence comes from Iris macrosiphon, assembly GCA_036927795.1. Taxonomy (NCBI): domain Eukaryota; kingdom Viridiplantae; phylum Streptophyta; class Magnoliopsida; order Asparagales; family Iridaceae; genus Iris; species Iris macrosiphon. Next base: position 27,619,246 of record JAYESA010000009.1, on the reverse strand, counting down.
TCGGACTCGTAGCGATGCGCTGGTCTTGTGACCCAAGTTTGGTTCGATTCTGAGAACGTTGACGAAATCGCGTGTCGTGGGTCCCACAAGCCCCACTCGACGGGCGATTTCGTGATCGGCTCATCGGAATCCAATTCTAGAAGTTCCGTTTGGTTCGTATCATCGTTCCTGACCTGTTGACACTAAGTTTGGTGAATTTGGAGATCTTTGATCCTGACATATTTTTCGGTGCAAAGCGGGCCCACATGCGGACTCCGTTTTGACCCAAAATTGTCGTTTTTGCCCTTGTCTCCAAATTGGACTCAAGGACAGGCGTTTCTAGCTATTTGATATCTTCTGAGCATGATGGTAATGTTTATTTCAGTATCTGGACACATTTCTGGAAAAATTTCTGAGGATAGAACTGTAATTGGATCTAAACATCAGGCAAGTACCTGCACTTCAAGTTTAATCTTTATATTATGATAATTAGTTCCTTGCTCTACTAATACCATTGGATGTTTACACGTAGTGTTAGAATACTGGATTTCATGTTTTGCTTTTCACGTCGGGAGGGAGAATACTAGGAGGCATGTGGTTTACTTTTCCCCCTGTCATGTCTGATAGCTGTTGGTACGCGATTGTGCCATCAGCCTGATACTCGATTATTCATGTCTGATAGTCGTCTATGACGGCCTGATTAGCCTTATAATCCCCTACATGCCAACTATGTATTCTAAACACATATTTCACACACGCATAGTTCCTGATATCTTGTTACAGTTCCTGTTGTCTTGTTGCAGTTTCCTTTACTTGTTTCACTATATTCCTGTTTTACTCATGTCCCTGGTTTATAGCAATTAATCATGTTTTACTTATATTCCTGATTTTTAGTGCTTAACTCTTAATCAATTTTACTACTTATTATGCATATTCTTATCATGATACTTAGTCGGTTTCTTTTCCTACTTGTTATAAATATTTAGTTTAAGCTTTGTTGTGTATTGGTACTTTGCTCCTTTCCTGACTGGATCCATTGACATATTAGGCGATAATGAGGACTTTGCGCCCACCTATTATGGTCCCTATGAGGCAGCAGGTGATACAGTTGAGGAGCCGGTTCCCACTCAGGAGACTACTTCTGAGGAGTAGTTAGCAGATAGTTATTATTTTCTTTCAGCCTAGTAATCGGGTTTGTCCCCGATTTAATTTCTGGTTCTGTAATAACTATGGATCTGATTGTCACATTCTGTTTATGAAATCTTAACATTTCTATTGCCTGTTATCATCCTTGCCTATTGTTATTGTGAATGAGCTAGATTTTATATTAACTATGAACATGACCTAGACAGCGTACTACCGCCGACACTGCGGCGTAGGCTGGACGTACCCACGTACTCGTGTCCAAATATTCGGGTGCGGGTCGTGACAACATGAGACGTGTGATTATATTAGGTAAGAAGAGACACATGATACAGGCTGATCATATATATAAAACCTTATTATTGCGGTGCTTAAGTCTCTACACCCGAGCTTGACCCATTACGTGTTATTACTGCTACCGGCTCCCCGACACAGAGCTTGTAGTGGTCTCAGCCTGAGTACTAGTGATGCTCTCAGTTTGTCACTCCCCAGTCCCAAAATATGTAGGACTAGAACACGTAAGCATGCCAGCCACATGTATATGGCAACTCCAATATATGGAAACCATAATACATGCGTACGCTGTAATATGAATGATAATTCACAAGTGGTATAAACTATCTCAAGTCACATGCATAATCTAAATCTCATCGACAGAAAACATAAATAGATAAATAAATAATAAATCTCAATATGAAGTATCTAAAGGATGACAGTCAGATGGAGACAAATCCACTGCCGAACTAGAATATAAAAACAAACACAATATAAGTATAATAACTAACAATCATTGAGACTCGAAGATAAGACCTCCTCGAAATATAAGTAACCAGTCCGGATCTGCGCTCCTGCGAATACTCATGAACATCTACACCTGGAAAGGGACCAGGTCCTCAGAGGGACATAACAAGATACATAGAAGAATGCCAATAAAGTACTGAAATAAATATCTAATGGGTCGCCTAACCATCTATGTGAATGCAGTTTGAGAACAACTTTCCAACACGTGGGCTATCTGGCCATAAATAGGATTGGCATAATTCTCCTAGAGATTCAGGGGCCTAAAAAGAATGTCGTCTTTTGAACGGCAGAGGCCGCCAGGTAGTATAGGGGTCATCACGACCACGCATCTCCGGCGGAGCGTGCAGGTTACATAAAAAGGAACGTACAAAGGAGCCCAAATGCCTTACTTGTTGTTCTTCCCACCCCATGCTCTAAGCATGTCACATCCATGACACGATAATATCTCTAATAACTGCAAAGTCTACTAGCATGCAAAGTTTCTAACAACAGTTATCCCTAACGCACGGCCTATACGTACAGGAGGCCAACCCAATACGCAGTCCGTGATCTATATGAGACTCACACTCGTGTAACAGCTGTGTCACGGCCAATTAAACCTAATGATGCTTCATGATAATGGGGCGGTCTCATAAACAAGGTCAATGCATATACATAATAAAAACAAAATACGACGACACCGTCGTTGCACCCAAGTTTCCTTGGACGCGCAATTTATATTGTAGTTAAAATATATGAACTAAATAACAGAAATAAAGATGCATGCAACATATGGAATATGAATAACAGTACAATGGCAAGGTATACTTGCATGGCAAGAAAGCTGCATAGTATCAATAACCTGCTTCAGAAGTCGCGCAGAATAATCCAATAGGCCCTATATACATATAATATAATACAATACAATCATTAGTCATTACACTAGCACTTACACAACCATAATACACTGGACTCAGAGGGTATGCTAGGGGTGACACGGGTCAACTAACACGGTCAATTGCGCATCTAATTACGCGGGTGTCACGTCTTCAAATACTGTGCATAATCAAATAGTCAACTAATGTCACGCCCCAGTCCCAAAATACCGAGGGACCGGACGAGTGATAATGGCCAGCAGTACGCACCGATGGACAACCCAATTTAATGGATCCATCAGGGCATACTTAAGCTGTGATATAATAATAAGTAGATCCAGTGGTATCAGTCACAGTCTATACTAATCTCATCCACAACAGATAATCACAGATCAAATGACAGAAATAAAGTAAATAAATAACTGACAAATCTCAATAAAATGTCTCGGAGAACAATCCGAGTACAAGTCTGCTACATCAATGAAATAGACTGGAAAGTAAATAACTAGAAACTGAAAATAATGAGTATCTCAAGCCAATACTCAAGAGAAGTCCTCTGGTACGATCTCGTCCTCAGATCCTGGTTCTGCTCCAATGTAGGCACCTGCTCCTGCTAATGCCAATGCTCCGGTTCCGTAAACCTCGGGGTAGATCTCGTCTGCAATATCTGGGGACATAATCCGGATCCAGGTCCTCAGGGGACAGCAAGGTACAGAAAATACAAGCCAAAATAAATGCAGTGCAGCAATAAATGAACAATAGGGTAAATAAATAACCAGCTAAGTGATATGCAAATGAGAACATTATTCCATACTCGGGCTGAGACTACTACAGGATCAGTGTCGGAGAAACCCATAGCAGTATTTTCTCGAAGGGCCAGAACTGGTGCCATAGCTCTGTGTCAGAGACTAAGACACATCCAGATGTCAATATATAATATAATCAGCCTTTCATATGGTAATACTCTCCCCACCCAATGAAATCTCACGTATCATGTCCATGACACGCAGGATCAAGACTAATGCAACAAGTCATACTATATCTAAGAATATAATGTCCAATTCCTGTATCCTATACAGAATTACCACGAATATCTCGGGAAAATCCTGTCTCATGAATAGTGTCAAGTGTCCTGAGTCAAGCGTACTTGGTAAGACAAGTACAAGAATATATAGTGTCACGAATGTCCATCTCTAGATGACCGTACCCAACACCGCGTACGGTGTTGGCACCCGACTGATAATCGGACGCTAAGTACGTCACACGGTCCTAGGTTATGCATGCACAACAATGTAAAAGAATCAAAGAGAATATGCAACAAGACTGCAAAGTTTGGCAAGGTACACTTGCCTGTGGTCCGGGCTCCAACTGTAGCTCTGGTCTCCGTGTGATCTGCAGGTACTACTCCGGTTGCTGAAATAAATATCACCATTAGATTCAGAAAATATCAAATAGCTAGAAACGCCTGTCCTTACGTCCAATTTGGACACAAGGGCAAAACGATATTTCCGGGCCAAAGCGGGGTCCACATGTGGGCCACTTTGCACCGAAAAGCGTGTCAGGGTCAAAGGTCTCCAAATTCACCAAACTCAGTGTCAACAGGTCGAAAATGCTGATACGAACCCAACGGAACTTTCAGAATTGAATTCCGATGAGCCGATCACAAAATCGCCCGTCGAGCGGGGCCTGTGGGGCCCACGACACGCGATTTCGTCAACGTTCTCAGAATTGAACCAAACTTGGGTCACAGGACCAGCGTATCGCTACGAGTCCGATGGCACAAGTTTCGTCTCGATCCGACGTGTGTACACGAAGTTACAGCGTGTTCCAGAATCGACGGATATGGGGCGGTGTCGGCGGATACGCGTTGATTCCGGTGTGCACGCACACCCGAATTGACTTCTGCGAAATCCTACACGTCCGTATCAACGTCGCGCACGTTTCGGTAAAGACCGCGTGCGACCAAGTCGTCCCGTTTGGCGGGGCATACCCAGTTCCGGGGTGAAACGGGGTATTGATTTTCCTATTTTTGGATCACGGTTTGCGATCACCACAGGATGCGATGCCCCGAGCGGGTTGCACGGGCACCGAGGGGGTCATACAGGCTACGCAACGCAACTGACGGAATTGAAAACGGGGTTACGAGCAGAAAGTTACGAGTACCTGAACAGGGCTCCGCGAAGACCGTTTCTCACGTGTCCGAGTCGTGTCCGTGTCCTGTGCTGCGTTTAGGTTTTAGGGTTAGGGTTAGGGTTTCAGTCCTTGCTGGCCGGGCGGCTCGGTGTGGCTGAGCTAGGGTAGAGGAAGGGAGGCGAGGTCGAGCTGCGGGGTGTGTCCGGGCGGCGCTGGGGGGTTCGAGGAGGTGGTGAGGCGGCGGAGCGAGGAGGATGAAGGCGGAGCTCGTCGGGGAAGGAGGAAGAGATGGTGGTCGTGGGGTCGAAGCCGAGGGGGCTCGGGGCTTAGGGCGGTGGAGCTAGGGCTTCGTCGTAGGCGGTGAGGGGAGGAGATGGCGGAGAGGGGTAGTCGAGGTCGGGCTGCGGGGTGTGTCCGGGCGGCGCTGGGGGGTTCGAGGAGGTGGTGGAGAGGATACGGCGAGTCCGGGCGGAGCGAGGAGGGAAATTAGGGTTCAGGCGGGTGTTGCACTGGCGAGGGGAGCGGTGGTGCAGGCACAGCGGGGAGGAAGGAGGCGGAGATGACAGCGGGAGTTCTGATCTAGGGTTCCGGCAAGGAGGTCGTCGGCACGGGGAGGAGCGAAGTCGGGGTAGTTGGCGGCGGCGGTGGCACGGAATTCGAGGGAATTAAATAGGGTGAACAGTAATCCCGAGGAGAATCGGGATTAGGGTTCAGGCATGGGTTTCGGGTCGGGTCTCAAGCGGGTCGGGTCGAACCCGGATCCGACCCGCTAGGGCCTAGGGGCGGTTCACTAGACCGGGTCCGGTTCATCAGTTGGTTCAGTTCGGTTTATTTGGAATAAACCCGGTTTATTTAAGGGGTTTAATACGGTTTAATTTATAAATAGTTTTAAGGGCTTTAAACGGGTTTCCGGAGTCCAATAAATTCACCGAAAATTACCCCGTGCTCGGTTTTCCATTTTACACCATAAAATATTATTTCCATAATATTTTAATATTAATTAGTAGCAATTAAAAATCATCAAATTAGAAAATACCTAGGTTTTAATGACAGAAAAATACCGAAAAATTCCAGAAAAATTCTTGAAAAATCAGGGGGCTTACAATCTACCCCCCTTAAGAGGATTGCGTCCTCGCAATCAAAAGAATAACCGGTCAACAAAGATGACACGGTTGCAAATATTGTTCGAAGCACATCATGATCAAGGAGAGTCAAGGTTGAGGGTGTAAGAATAATACAAAGGAAAATAGTTTTTCTTTTGTATTAAAGGTTATACAATCTCCCGTATGAAGGAGATTTAGAAGACTACAGTTCAGAAAAACTAGATTATCACTTAAAACATATTAGGTTATCAATTATAAAATATTCTAGGTTATTAAGCAATCTCAAAATTACTAGGTGAAGGCCAGGGTCACGAACCAACATGCAAAAACTAAAACAATACAAGAAACAGAAACTATAAAAACTTACGCGCATTAGCTACTCCATGAATTTGTGCATCCTCCAAAGTCATCGCATAAGCTTGTCCGCGTCCTTGAAGGGGTGCCCTCTGTTGTTGCTGGGCCTGCTGGAAGGGTGCTGGTCGAGGTGCCAAGGGTGGCCTTGGTTGATATCCTTCTGGTGCTGGTAGAGCTTGTTGGTTTGCCCTTGGTGCTCCTTCTTTACGCTCAGGGCAGTCTCTCACTGCATGCTGTCTGGATCCACAACCTAAGCATAGTCCTAACCTGCGTCTGCATTCCCTGGCAAGATGGCCTGCTTTGCCACAGTAGTGACAAGTAGAGAGGACTATTACTTGTGGTGTAAATGCGTTCTGCTGTTGCTGTAGGTGAGGTCTCTTTGCAGATTCTTCTTGTGGTGCTCTGGCTGGTGCTGATGTGGAAGTCCGCTTCGAACTGGTCTCTCTCCTGGTGACGCGCTCCAGGCGTCGGGCTGCAGCAAGGACGTCCGAGTAGGATGTGGGCGCAATGGATCCAATTAGTTTCTGTAGCTCGAAGTTTAGTCCATCGAAGAACTTCTCGGCCTTCTCTTCTTCTGTCGGAATCAAGGTAGGGGCGAAGCGACTCAGACAAATAAATTTCGCGTTGTACTCTTCCACTGTCATATTGCCTTGGATAAGGCGGTTGAACTTGTCTCTGAGTTCTGATCGAGCGGTAGCTGGAATGTACATCTCTTGGAAGAGTCTAGAGAACTCCTCCCAAGTGACTCGGTCTGGTCCGAGCCGTGTCTCCTCAGATAGCCACCAGTGATGTGCATTGTCCGTCAATTGCATTCTGACGGCAGTCATCCAACGTTCCTGTGGTAGCTCTGCTGCTTCTAATTGATGTCGTATGTTGGTAAGCCACTCATGAACTTCAGTAGGTTCCTCCTTGCCTGAGAAGGTGCGGGGCTTCAGCTGGCGGAAGTCGGTGATAGAGCCCGTCGGTTGTCGGCGAGTTGGTAGGTTGGCCTGATCCAATGCATTTACTATGCTGTTCCTCAAGTAATCTGCTTCACGACGTTGAGCTTCTTGATAAATATGCTGTTGGGCCTGCATCATTGCGTAGATCATTTGGAACATCTGCTGCCCGTCCATAGGCTGTCCTGGTGGGAATACAGGCATTGGTGGAATGAATTGCGGAGGCGGTGGGATGTCGTCTCGCCGAAATCTAGGAGCATGCTGATCTGCTTGGCTGCCTTGGTGAGTAGAGGGATCTCCACTCAATGGTGCCACTTCATCTTCTCCGTAGGTGGCTACCGCACCTATTGGTGTGTTTGCTGGAGTTTCGTCGTTTGCTCTTGAATCCATTACTCTGCATCAAAAATAAACTATAAGAGGCGCACAGGAATCAAGACAAGATGCAAGAAATTTAATTCGAATACAATATAGATATCAAGAACGTTTCAAGCATGTGGATGAGATCCTAAAACTTATTCTATTCTTATTGCAGGCTTGCTCGGTCCCTAAGTTGAAACCGGACAATTTAGTCGTAGACCTGCATGGGCCACCACAAAAACTATGTCACGCCCCAGTCCCAAAATACCGAGGGACCGGACGCGTGATAATGGCCAGCAGTACGCACCGATGGACAACCCAATTTAATGGATCCATCAGGGCATACTTAAGCTGTGATATAACAATAAGTAGATCCAGTGGTACCAGTCACAGTCTATACTAATCTCATCCACAACAGATAATCACAGATCAAATGACAGAAATAAAGTAAATAAATAACTGACAAATCTCAATAAAATGTCTCGGAGAACAATCCGAGTACAAGTCTGCTACATCAATGAAATAGACTGGAAAGTAAATAACTAGAAACTGAAAATAATGAGTATCTCAAGCCAATACTTAAGAGAAGTCCTCTGGTACGATCTCGTCCTCAGATCCTGGTTCTGCTCCAATGTAGGCACCTCCTCCTGCTAATGCCAATGCTCCGGTTCCGTAAACCTCGGGGTAGATCTCGTCTGCAATATCTGGGGACATAATCCGGATCAAGGTCCTCAGGGGACAGCAAGGTACAGAAAATACAAGCCAAAATAAATGCAGTGCGGCAATAAATGAACAATAGGGTGAATAAATAACCAGCTAAGTGATATGCAAATGAGAACATTATTCCATACTCGGGCTGAGACTACTACAGGATCAGTGTCGGAGAAACCCATAGCAGTATTTTCTCGAAGGGCCAGAACTGGTGCCATAGCTCTGTGTCAGAGACTAAGACACATCCAGATGTCAATATATAATATAATCAGCCTTTCATATGGTAATACTCTCCCCACCCAATGAAATCTTACGTCTTATGTCCATGACACGCATGATCAAGACTAATGCAACAAGTCATACTATATCTAAGAATATAATGTCCAAGTCCTGTATCCTATACAGAATTACCACGAATATCTCGGGAAAATCCTGTCTCATGAATAGTGTCAAGAATGTCCATCTCTAGATGACCGTACCCAACACCGCGTACGGTGTTGGCACCCGACTGATAATCAGACGCTAAGTACGTCACACGGTCCTAGGTTAAGCATGCACAACAATGTAAAAGAATCAAAGAGAATATGCAACAAGACTGCAAAGTTTGGCAAGGTACACTTGCCTGTGGTCCGGGCTCCAACTGTAGCTCTGGTCTCCGTGTGATCTGCAGGTACTACTCCGGTTGCTGAAATAAACATCACCATTAGATTCAAAAAATATCAAATAGCTAGAAACGCCTGTCCTTACGTCCAATTTGGACACAAGGGCAAAACGACATTTTCGGGCCAAAGCGGGGTCCACATGTGGGCCACTTTGTACCAAAAAGTGTGTCAGGGTCAAAGGTCTCCAAATTCACCAAACTCAGTGTCAATAGGTCGGAAACGCTGATACGAACCCAACGGAACTTTCAGAATTGAATTCCGATGAGCCGATCACAAAATCGCCCGTCGAGCGGGACCTGTGGGGCCCACGACACGCGATTTCGTCAACGTTCTCAGAATCGAACCAAACTTGGGTCACAGGACCAGCGTATCGCTACGAGTCCGATGGCACAAGTTTCGTCTCGATCCGACGTGTGTACACGAAGTTACAGCGTGTTCCAGAATCGACGGATACGGGGCGGTGTCGGCGGATACGCGTTGATTCCGGTGTGCACGCACACCCGAATTGACTTCTGCGAAATCCTACACGTCCGTATCAACGTCGCGCACATTTCGGTAAAGACCGCGTGCGACCAAGTCATCCCGTTTGGCGGGGCGTACCCAGTTCCGGGGTGAAACGGGGTATTGATTTTCCTGTTTTTGGATCGCAGTTTGCGATCACCACAGGACGCGATGCCCCGAGCGGGTTGCACGGGCACCGAGGGGGTCATACAGGCTACGCAACGCAACTGACGGAATTGAAAACGGGGTTACGAGCAGAAAGTTACGAGTACCTGAACAGGGCTCCGCGAAGACCGTTTCTCACGTGTCCGAGTCGTGTCCGTGTCCTGTGCTGCATTTAGGTTTTAGGGTTAGGGTTTCAGTCCTTGCTGGCCGGGCGGCTCATTGTGGCTGAGCTAGGGTAGAGGAGGGGAGGCGAGGTCGAGCTGCGGGGTGTGTCCGGGCGGCGCTGGGGGGTTCGAGGAGGTGGTGAGGCGGCGGAGCGAGGAGGATGAAGGCGGAGCTCGTCGGGGAAGGAGGAAGAGATGGTGGTCGTGGGGTCGAAGCCGAGGTGGCTCGGGGCTTAGGGCGGTGGAGCTAGGGCTTCGTCGTAGGCGGTGAGGGGAGGAGATGGTGGAGAGGGGTAGTCGAGGTCGGGCTGCGGGGTGTGTCCGGGCGGCGCTGGGGGGTTCGAGGAGGTGGTGGAGAGGATACGGCGAGTCCGGGCGGAGCGAGGAGGGAAATTAGGGTTCAGGCGGGTGTTGCACTGGCGAGGGGAGCGGTGGTGCAGGCACAGCGGGGAGGAAGGAGGCGGAGATGACATCGGGAGTTCTGATCTAGGGTTCCGGCAAGGAGGTCATCGGCACGGGGAGGAGCGAAGTCGGGGTAGTTGGTGGCGGCGGTGGCACGGAATTCGAGGGAATTAAATAGGGTGAACAGTAATCCCGAGGAGAATCGGGATTAGGGTTCAGGCATGGGTTTCGGGTCGGGTCTCAAGCGGGTCGGGTCGAACCCGGATCCGACCCGCTAGGGCCTAGGGGCGGTTCACTAGACCGGGTCCGGTTCATCAGTTGGTTCAGTTGGGTTTATTTGGAATAAACCCGGTTTATTTAAGGGATTTAATACGGTTTAATTTATAAATAGTTTTAAGGGCTTTAAACGGATTTCCGGAGTCCAATAAATTCACCAAAAATTACCCCGTGCTCGGTTTTTCATTTTACACCATAAAATATTATTTCCATAATATTTTAATATTAATTAGTAGCAATTAAAAATCATCAAATTAGAAAATACCTAGGTTTTAATGACAGAAAAATACCGAAAAATTCCAGAAAAATTCTTGAAAAATCAGGGGGCTTACAACTAACACTTGTCTAGCCAGTACGTCGGAGTACCCAAGGCAGACAATTCCCTAATATTCAGGTCACAAAGTCAAGGTAAATATGCGGACAAAATTCACGGTATCCTAGGGTCGTACAATATAGTTACATATATAGTCACAATTATTGTTATCATCTAATTACCTACTTATATATATATATATATATATATATATATATATATATATATATATAACAATATAACCAATAATTTATATACATACCCATTTGAATACATATATATATATATATATATATATATATATATATATATATACCAAATTAAACAACATACGTATACGCGTACGTATACGCATACAAGTCCTTGGGTTCTCCGATACGGTCTGGACTCAACTAAATGATTGAACCAATATGCTAAAACGCTACACACAAGCACACATACGAAATAAGAAAGGAGGGGGATAGGTTCGAACCTCGGGGTACACTCACGGGGACGATGATGACGATGATGTCGAGGGTGCTGATGATGGGGATGGTGTTTGTGATGATTAGGTTAGGATGAGATGATGATGATGATGATGAGGTGATGATGATGATGATGATGATGATGATGGTTGGAGATGATGATGAGGATGATTATGTGATGATGATGATGGGGTATGCCGGAGGAGGCCCGGCGGTCAGGGAGGTCTGGCGAGGGGAGAGGAGTCGAGGGCAGGTCGTGGGGGAGAGAAGAAGAGTCGGGTCGAAGCTCCGGCGAGGCTGCTCGGTGCTCAGGCGAAGGAGGGAAGGAGAGGACAGGGAATGGTGGTGGTCGTGCTGGTGGTGTTGGCCGGGGAGTCGGGTATCAGGCGAGGTCGAGGTGAAGTCGAGGGAAGTGGTGGAGAAGTTGGGTTCGACGTTGGCCGGGGAAGATGACGGAATACGGCGGGGAGGAATGACATGGAAGGTGCAGGCGGCTGAAGGAGAGGGAGGTGGTGTCTCGGTCGGGTGCTGATGGTGACGGGGCTGCTCTGGCTAGTCGAAGGAAGGAGAAAAGAGGAGGTCGAGATGGAGAGCTGTCGGTCGTGGGAAGTCAGGGACGACCAGGTGGTGGTGCAGCGGGGTGCTGGCGGTGAAGGACTCGGCGGGATGTCAGGTTGAGAAGAGAACGGGGAGAGCAGCAGTGGAGGTGGCTACGCGGGGGCGTCGTGGTCGAGTCCGGCGGGTCTTCGGCGTGGGCTTCGGCAGGGTCGGGAGGAGGAAGATGAAGAGGGAGATGGCAATGGTGGTGGTGGTGTTTCGTTCAGGCGAGGGCAGTGGAAGAGGAGAAGATGAGGAAGAGAGCAGGAAGGAGGAACCGACGGGTCTCCGGCTGCTGGCGGTGAACTCCGGCGAAGTCGGGGTTGGCTCCGGCCGGCGGGTGTAGGCAGGGAAGGAGGGGATGGTGAACAGTGGTCGGCTAGATCTAGGTTTGGTTTTTGGGTTTTGTGAAATAGGAAAAAGAAAAGAAAAATTGTATAAATAGGTAGAAAAGTAGGGTTTTGGGGTTGACCTAGGGGATTGGGCTTGGTCAACATCTCCTTGGAGTGGGCCTTGGCTTGACATGGGAATGTTTGGAGGGCTAGGATTCGCATTGTTTAAAATGCAAGGCTAGGGTTAAATGAGGGCGATGTTTGTGTGTTGCACATTCCGAAAATCATGAAAAAAATTTATATGAACAAAAAATGAGTTTCTTCATATGTCATGTCCAATGGTGTGGACACATCAATGCACTTTTGCATAAAAGCACCCAACAATGGGAAAATTGTACAAAGATAGAAATTGGGTTAAATTAATTAGAATTAATGCACACGGTGTTCTTGAATTAATTAGAAGCACATGGGGATAAAATTAGGTGGGACACAAGTATAAATAGACATAGAGGACTCATGATAGAATATTATCATAAATAGGGTTTCACGAAGCGGGTCAAGATTGTGTCTCCAATTTCGATTGGAACGCACAAGGATACAAAGTTGAATTTATTTAGAATTAAATATAAACGTCCGTGACGAATATTGTACGACTAAAATATAGCACAAGAGAGCATAATTATAAGTTATACAAAGGTCAGAATAGATGACTGGCACGTCTAGGACAAGGATGTGAAATTTATAGGAAGGCAATGGCTAGTATAGTGCTCCAATTATCGAAGCAACGGTAAGGTGCACTAAGTAATTTAATTATTATAAAATTAAATTAAATGTCGTGTCTTATTTCTAATTGGATTCAACTAGCCCTAGTTTCACTATCTATGCCAAGTAGGCCTAATTTTGGGTGAGGGGGTTTACACATTTGTATATCACGTAGCTGGTTACATAGTTTATTCTGTGGATATTTATTTTCATATACTGTATTTATTTGGCTTGAGTTATTCTTATACCTTGCTATCTCTCCCGAGGACCTGGATCCGGATTATGTCCCCAGGTATAGCAGAGGAGATTTACCCTGAGGTATACGGGACAGGAGCTGACGCTGGAGCAGTACCAGCACCAGTGGACGAGGTGGTGCTAGAGGATTTCATCTGAGTATTTGCTTTGTATACTCAGTTATTTCTGTTTCTAGTTTCTCTATTTCATGTCTCTTGGATTATTGTACCAAACTCATTATCGGGTTATTTCTCGAGATATTTTATTGAGACTTGTTGATTTATATTTCATCTTGATTATTCTGATATTTGAACTGTGATTACCTTCTGTGGATGAGATTAGAACTAGACTGTGACTTGTATCATAGACCTTTATTATTGTGTTACAGCTTAAGTACACTCTAATGGGTCTATTAAATTGGATTTGCCCATTGGTGTGTGCTGTTGGCCATTGCCACGTGGCTAGTCCCTCGATATTTTGGGACTGGGGCTCGACAGTTATTTATGTTTACTTTTTTTTCTGCATGTGCATACCCTAGGCGCATCTTGATGTTGATGTTTATACATCTCTTGGTATACCGTTATGGCAAAAAGAATAATTTTTATTCATCCCACTTCTTTTAGTTAACTCTGATAGCACTCCGATGTTAATCGCATATAGATCTCTTGGAGAGAACGCTGGAGTTATTCTTTATTTATTTATTTATTTCTTTTATATATGTTAATACATTCAGATCAAAACCATCAGAGATCTGATGACTATGAACATAAATTATTTGGTCTATATATATATAAGACTTCTGGAACATCATTGTTCGAAGCATACCATATGTGGCATTTTTGAAAGACTTCTTAAACATAATCATTGTTCGAAGCATACCATGAACATCTAGTGTTTGGTATTTACCTATGACTTCTGGAACATCATTGTTCGAAGCATACCAAGAACAAGATTTTTTGGTATAAATAGACTTCTGAAACATCATTGTTTGAAGCATACACCATGAACATAAATTGTTTGGTAATTTACCAAGTTCTTATGGTAACTTGTTATTATTAATCTTATACAGCAATATGTCGAGCCTCACAAAGCATGATTTTACCTATAAACTTAGAAGGCCAAAACTTTCTCAACTGGAGATTGGATGTTGAATTGCACATTCAAGCCAAAAGCTTAGATGACGCAATTGTGGCTGCTAAGCCAATATCTGCACAAGATAAAACAAATGCTTTAATTTTCCTAAGACGTCATATGCATGATGATCTCAAGGCTGAGTACTTAATAGTCAAGGACCCCCTGGTGCTATAGAATTCTCTAGCTGAGAGATATGATCACCAAAAAATGGTCATACTACTAGGTGCACTCCATGAATGGCTCAATCTACGTTTCTAAGATTATAGGACAGATGCAACCTATAATTTATCCATGTTCAAGATTAATTCATAATTGAAGTTATGTGTGTAAACCCCCTGAAATTTCAAATTATTAAATCTTGGATTTTTCCAATTTTTTGGAATTTTCTGTAACTAAAATCATGGTTTTCAATTATTAAATGATTTTTAATTGCTAATAAATAATATTAAAATATTATGAAAATAATATTTTTTGGTGTAAAATGAAAAACTGGACTTAGGGTAATTTTCTGGGATTTTTTGGGCATCAGACCTATTTTTAAAAGCCTAAAAACTATTTTTCTAAATTAATTAATTAAATAATATTATTATTTATTATTATTATTATTATTATTATGATTTACTGTTTTTTTAATTTTATTCGGATTCTGGGCCCGGCCCGGCCCAGTGGGCCGAGCCCGTTAGAGAACCCAGCCCCAACCCCATTGCCTTAGCGGGTCGGGCGGGTCCGCTCACCCGGATCCGCGCCCGACCCGACCCGTCGGCTGTCACCCTCCCCGTTCTCCCACGACGCGGAAATCCCGCCGCCCGCCGCGTTCTCCGGCGACGTGGCCACGCCCTCCGCCACAACCGCGCCTCCCCCTCCGGATCATCCGCCCACGTCCCCGGCCAGCCCCTCCGCGGCTTCCCCTATATATTTCCCCATCTCCGCCTCCTTTTCCCCCACCCGAAACCCTAACTCACCCTATTCCGGCCACCCCTTCACCGGAGCCCCGCCCTCTGCACCGCACGACACCGCCCCTGCGGCGACCTCCCCCAGGCGGAGCTCCTCCTCCTCTCCTCTCCCCTTCCTCCACCTCCCCAGGCGGCAGCAGACCCCGACCCCGTGTTCATCTTCCTCCCCTCTTCTTCTCAGCCCGCCGCCGGCCATCCCGAGCCCCCGCGACGCCGCTCGACGACCGCCGTGACCTCGCCGACCGACGGCGTACCCTCCAGCAGCACCGGACACGCCGCGGACACGACCCCGACGCGGATACGAGCCGGAAACGCCGCTGACACGTCCAGGACACGAGCTCGATTCGGACTCGAAAAACCTGATTTCTCGGTCCCCTTCAGGTACTCGTATCTTGCAACCCTGATCTCCGTTTTCGATTCCGTAAATTCCTACGCGTAGCCTGTATGACCCTCTCGGTGTCCGGACAAACTGTTCGGGACATCGCGGCCTGTGGCGATCGCACACCGCGATCCAAAAACAGGAAAAACCAGACCCTGTTTCACCCCGGAACTGAGTACGCCCCGCCAAACGGGACGACTTGGTCGCGCGCGGTCTTCACAGATACGTGCGCAGCGTTGATACGGACGTGTGAGATTTCGCGGAAGCTGATTCGGGTGTGCGTGCACACCGGAATCAACGCGTATCCGCGGACATCGCCCCGTATCCGCATTTTCTGCAATTCACCCTAACTTCGTGCACACATGTCGGATCGAGACGAAACTTGCGCCATCGGACTCGTAGCAATACGCTGGTCCTGTGGGTCAAGTTTGGTTCGATTCTGAGAACGTTGACGGAATCGCGTGTCGCGGGCCCCACAGGCCCCGTTCGACGGGCGATTTTGTGTTCGGCTCATCGGAATCCAAATCTGGAAGTTCCGTTGGGCTCGTATCAGCGTTCCTGACCTGTTGACACTAAGTTTGGTGAATTTGGAGACTGTTGACTCGGACACGTTTTTCGGTGCAAAGCGGGCCCACCGGCGGACCCCGTTTTGACCCGAAACTGCCGTTTTTGCCCTTGTCTCCAAATTGGACCCAAGGACAGGCGTTTCTAGCTATTGGATATCTTCTGAGCGTGATGGTAATGTTTATTTCAGCTTTTTGACTCATCTCTGGAAACTTCCCCTAGAACAATTAATCGGATCCAAACAACAGGCAAGTACCTGCACTTCAAATTAATCTTTATATTGTGATAATTAAATTCCCTGCTCTACTAATACCCTTGCTGATTACACGAAGTGTTAAAGTACTGTATTTCATGTCTTGAATATTGGAGTTCATGTCTAGTTTTTCGTGTCGGGTGGGAGAATACTAGGAGGCATGTAGTTTACCCTTTCCCCCGATTGTGCAAATAACTGTTGGCCGGATCTCGATGGTATTGTATGATAGCCA
Source organism: Iris macrosiphon (assembly GCA_036927795.1). NCBI lineage: Eukaryota > Viridiplantae > Streptophyta > Magnoliopsida > Asparagales > Iridaceae > Iris > Iris macrosiphon. Next base: position 27,602,486 of record JAYESA010000009.1, on the reverse strand, counting down.
CCTAGGACGGCCAGATTAGCCTTATAAACCCCTACATGCCAACTATGTATTCTAAAAACAAACACAAGTTTCATACAGATAATTTCTGATCATGTTATATTTCTTGCTGACTGTTGTAGCCTCATTTCCTGTCTCATTTATGTCTGTTTTCTCATATTCCTGTTTACAGCATTAACCCTGAGATATTGATGTTCTTTTATGCAATTTCCTCAACAATGATACTCAATTTAATTATCATACATATTTAGTTTAATCTTGTTGTGCACTGTGTACTTTGCTCCTTTCCTGACTGGATCCGTTGTTTAGGCAATGATGAGAACCTTGCCCCTACCTATTATGGACCCTATGAGCCAGCAGGTGGTACAGTTGCGGAGCCGGTTCCCACCCAGGAGACTACTCCTGCAGAGTAGTTAACATTAGTTGTTTATTTTCCTTTCCTCTTAGTAATCGGGTTTGTCCCCGATATAAATCTTTGGTTCTGTAATAAACTCTGGATCTGATTATCACATTCTGGTTATAAAATCTTAGCATTCTTTTCCTGTTATTTTCCTTGCCTATTTAATTGTTGTGAATGAGCTAGATTTATTACTTGTGGTCATGCCCTAGACAGCGTACTACCGCCGATTCTGCGGCGTAGGCTGGACGTACCCACGTACTCGTGCCCGAATATCCGGGTGCGGGTCGTGACAATGTGGTAAAGAAGTGACAAAGCATTCCATGCTAGAGAAAACATTCACCATATTTTATGCGACTAATATGACCCTACAACAGACATATATGGAGAGGAATTTTAAGAAGTATTCTGAACTTATTGCTGTCTTACTCGTGGCCGAAAAAAATAGTGAGTTATTAATCAAAAACTACACTAGTAGACCAACTGGGTCTGCACCAATTCCAGCTGAAGTGAATGCGACTAGTGCTCAAAAAAATATGACCAATACTAAGGGTCGAGAAAATTACAGAGGTAGAGTGCATGGATGCCATGGAAGCCAAAGAAATGGCTACAAACTGGGTCCAATGAACGATACACAGTTCAAAAATAAGAGATTTAATCCTCGAAGAAACAATACCCAAATTTCTAATCCAGCTGCTCCAACTGATATTTGTAAATATTGTGTAAGAGTTAGTCATTGGATGCGAAACTGTCGAACCGCATAAAAGAAAGTGGACGAGTATGAAGCCTCAAAGGGTGTGGAGTCTAATCTCATGGAGGGTACATCACAAATGGATTTTAATAATTTCTTCCAAGATAATGATAGAAACGCAATTTCGAAAGACCAGTTCAACGACATGATAGGCGAAGTCAATGAATAGTTATTGTATACTTATCTAACTTTATTTACTTTCCACTCTGAATAAATTGGTCATTATATGATCAATAGTCTATGTAGTTTACTTTCTTTGAAGCAGTTTCATTTAGATATAGATCAAGTTATAATAATTGGCAATATGTCAAGTTTAACCATTTAGTAGCATATTAATATATTATTAATTTTTGTTTTGAAAGATATGGACAATGATGATGGCATATGCTTGATAGATAGTGCAACAACTCACACTATATTGAAAACTAGGAAGTTTTTCACAACATATGCCTCAATCACTGCCAAGGTGACCACCATTGCTGGATCCATGCAGATTATAGAAGGTTATGGTAAGACCGATGTTGTGTTACCAACTTAAACACACTTAGTCAATCGAAATGCATTATTCTCTATTAGATCTAATAGAAATCTACGCAGCTTTAGAGATATTCGAATGAACGGATTTTATGTTAAAACCATGAACGATGATAGCAAAGAGTATCTTTGTATCACCTCTAATGTTGGAAGCAATAAGCTCACATTAGAAAAGTGCAAGTTAACTCCTCGGGGCTATATCAAACTACTCTGAATGTAGTAGAATCTTACCACATCACTAGCAAAATGCTAAGTGATCCAAGGAATCTAATCCTTTGGCATGACATATTGGGTCATCCAGGATCAACTATGTTGAGAAAGGTTATCAACAATACCAATAGACATAATTTATCATACCAAAGTATTTTCTTTCCTACTGAACATTTATGTGTAGCTTATTCACATGGTAAACTCATTACAAGACCTTCACTTCTCAAAATAGCTTCTGAATCACCACCATTCATTCAGAGAATACAAGGTGATATTTGTGGATCAATTGATCCTGCTAGCGGACCTTTCAGGTATTTTATGGTTCTAATAGATGCTTCTAGTCGATGGTCAAATATTTTCTTACTCTCATATAGAAATTTTGCCTTCTCCAAGCTACTTTCTCAGTTGATTAAGCTTAAGACTCATTTTTCTGACCAACATGTTAGAACGATTCGACTTGATAATGCAACTGAGTTCACTTCCCGTACTTTTGATGATTATTGTGCTTCCGTAGGAATAAAAGTTGAACATTCTGTTCCTCATGTTCATACCAAAAATAGTTTAGCGGAGTCCTTGAATAAGCGTTTTCAGCACATAGCAAGGATTTTACTCATGCAATCAAACTTATCCGTTTCAGCTTCGGGACATGCCATATTATATGATGCTAAATTGATCATTGTTAGGCCAACTGCATATCATAAATTTTTACTAATTAAATCAAGGTATTTTAAAATTAAATTATTTAATAATATATTTATTAAATATTAAAATATTATGATAATAATATTTTCTGGTATAAAATAAAAAATTAGACATAGGGTAATTTTCCTGGAATTTATTGAACCCCGGAAGCATTTTTAAAGACCTAAAAACCATATTTTAAATAAACCAATTTAACCCTAGAAATAAACCCGGTTTATTTTAAAATAAACCAAACCAACCCGAATTGAACCGGATCGGTTTAATCAAACCAAACCCAATTCCTTATTGGGTCGGGTTGGACCCGAAACCCGGATCCGAAACCGGCACCCGAAACCTGACCCCACCTCCTAGCGGATCGGGCCGGATTCAGATTGAACCCGACCCAGAACCCGACCCATTTTCAACAGTTACTGCTACAGTAACTGTTGAATCCCGACCGCCGCCCGTAACCGTCGCCGCCGCCATCTCCGGCCGTTTCCGTCCTCTCTCCGCCGTTACGACCCCTGCCTCCTCCGGCCGTAACTGCCCAGCCTCCTCCGCCCGTAACCGCCCTAGCCCTCGCACTATATAACCACCTCTCCCCGCCGTCTCCACTACCACTTCCACCACCTATTCCCACTCACCGGAACCCTAATCCTCTGCCACCGCAGCGCCTCTCCTCCCCGCCTGAAACCCTCTCCGCTCCGCTGAACCATCCTAGCCACCCACAGCAGCGCCCTGAGCCAGCACCCTTCCGCCGGAACCCTAATCCTCCGCCTGAACCTATCTCCCCCTCCGCAGAACAACCCCCTCCTCCTCTCGATGAACCGACCGCCGCCCTATCCTCACCGCCTCCTCCTCTACCCAAGCCCCGGCCAGCCTCCTCAGCCCCAGCGCCACCTCCTTCCCTCTCTCCACAGCCTCCACTCCCCGAGCCCAGCCCCGCTCCGCCACCACCGTTCTCCCCGACATGCCCTGGGCCGCCCTCGCCCACAGCCTCCGCCTCCCCAGAACCCCGACCGGGAAACCCCCAGCAACCCGCTCGAGAACGCCGCCCTGAGCCAACCCCGGCAGCCTCGAGCCCCGCTCCGGCTCCGCCAGTCGCCTCCGCCGTGTCCTCCGGCCGCATCGCCTCCTCCGGCGAAGCCCGGTGCCCTGTTGACGAAACCCTAACCCTAGGCACTGCTACAGTGCACTGTGTCGGTGTGTCGTATCGACGCACGGACACGAGGAACCCAGTTTCGTGAAGTCCTGTTCAGGTAACCCGTTCTCTCTCCTCGTTGTCCTATTTTTTGTGCCGTCTGTTGTGATGCGGACCCTGCCTGACCCTCTCGATGCCCGTGCAACCCGCTCGGTGCGTCGCGCCCTGTGACGATCGCGAATCGCGATCCAAAAACAGGAAAACTAACGCCCTGTTTCACCCCGGAACTGAGTGCGCCCCGCCAAACGGGACGACTTGGTCGCGTGCGGTCTTCACCGAAAGGTGCGCGCCGTCGCTACGGACGTGCAGGATTTCGCATAAGTTGATTTGGATGAGCGTGCACACCGGAATCAACGCGTATCCGCCGACAACATCCCGTATCCGCCTTTTTTGGATCTCGCTGTAACTTGGTTTACACACGTTGGATCGAAACGAAACTTGTGCCATCGAACTCGTAGCAATACGCTGGTCCTGTGACCCAAGTTTGGTTCGATTCTAAGAACGTTGACAAAATCGCGTATCGTGGGCCCCGCGGCTCCACTTGACGGGCGATTTTGTGACCGGCTCATCGGAATCCAATTCTGGAAGTTCCGTTGGGTTCGTATCATTGTTCTGGACTTGTTGATACTATGTTTGACAGATTTGGAGACCTTTGATTCTGACACATTTTTCGGTGCAAAGCGGCCCACATGTGGACCCCGCCTTGACCTGAAAATGTCATTTTTGCCCCTGTGTCCAAATTAGACTCAAGGACAGGCATTTCTAGCTATTTGATGTCTTCTAAATCTGATGGTGATATCTATTTCAGCAACCGGAGAAGTTCCTGCAGAACCCGCTGAAACCAGAGCCGCAGTTGGTAACCAAAATCCAAGCAAGTGTACCTTGCCAACATTGCAGTTTTGTTACTTATTTCCTTGACTTATTTATATACTGTTGTACATGCTTGACCTAGGACCGTGTGACTTTATTTAGCGTCCGATTAATAGTTGGGTGCCAACCCTGCACGCAGAGTTGTGTAATGTCATCTAGACATGGATATCGTGACCCTTTACATTCTCGTACTTGCATTATCAAGTACGTTATACCCAGGACACCTGGCACTATTCATGAGACAGAATCTTTCTGAGATATTCATGGTGATTCTGTATAGGATATAAAATTTGGACATATAGATTGTACATGCTTAGATTTTATTATGACTTGCTGCATTAGATATGATCTTGCGTGACATGGACATGAGACTTCGTGAACCTGTGACGTGTGATTACATTGGGTGGGGAGAGTTTTACCATACAAAAGGCTAATTATATATATATATATATATATATATATATATATATATATATATATATATATATATATATATATATATATATATATATATTACTTTACTGGAAGTGCCTTAGACTCTGACACAGAGCTTTGGTACCGTACTGGCCCTTCGAGAAAATACTGCTATGGGTTTCTCCGACACCGATCCTATAGTAGTCTCAGCCCGAGTATGACTAAAACTCTCACTTGAATATTACTTAGCCGGTTATTTATTTACCCTATTGTTTTATTTATTGCTACACTACATTTATTTTGGCATGAGTTATTTTGTACCTTGCTATATCCCCTGAGGACCTGGATCTGGATTATGTCCCCAGTGTTAGCAGAAGATATCTATCCTGAGGTGTACGGTACAGGAGCACTACTTGGAGCAGTACCAGGGACCGAGGACGAGGTGATAGCTGAGGATTTCTCCTGAGTATATGCCCATTCTATACTCAGTTACTTCTATTGTTAGACTCTTTATTTCCAGTTTATTGAGTTGATGTATCAAACTCATTGTCGGATTGTTCCCCGACTTATGTTTAATCAAGACTTGTTATTGCTTTATAATTCTGATATTGTTGTATTCATTTCTGTGGATGAGATTAGCCGACCCTGATTGTTGTATTACAGCTTAAGTACACCCTGATGGGTCCATTAAATTGGGTTTGCCCATCGGTGTGTGCTGCTGGCCATTGCCACGTGGCTAGTCCCTCGATATTTTAGGACTGGGGCATGACATAGTTTTTGTGGTGGCCCACGCAGGTCAACGACTAAATTATTCGGTTTTAACTTAGGGACCGAGCAAGCCTGCACTAAGGATAGGATAAATTTTTAGGATCTCATCCACTTGCTTGAATCGTTCTTGATATCTATATCGGATTCAAATTAATTTCTTGACTTGCATCTTGCCTTGATTCATGTGCGCCTCTTATAGTTTATTTTGATGCAGAGCAATGGATCCGAGAACCGGTGACGAGAATCCCTTAAGTACACCGTACGATGCTGTGGTCACCTACGATGAAGGAGTAACCCCAGAGAATAGAGGACAATATTCTCAAAGCGATCAAGCAGTCCAGCATAATTCAAGGTTCCGGCGTGATGACATCCCACCTCCGCCGCAGTTCGTTCCACCAATGCCCGTATTCCCACAAGGGCAGACAATGGACGGGCAACAGATATTCTAAATGATCTAAGCAATGATGCAAGCTCAACAGCAAATTCATCAAGAGGCTCAATGTCACGAGGCGGAGTACTTGAGGAACAACCTAGTAAATGCACTAGAGCAGGCTAACCTGCCAGCTCGACGGCCAACGACGGGCTCTATCACCGATTTCCGCCAGCTGAAGCCCCGTACCTTCTCAGGCAAGGAGGAGCCCACAAAAGTTCATGAATGGCTCACCAACATTCAGCATTAATTAGAAGCAGCTGAGCTTCTACAGGAACGTTGGATGACTGCCGTCAGAATGCAATTGACGGGCAACGCACATCACTGGTGGCTATCTGAGGAGAGACGGCTCGGACCAGACCGAGTTACTTGGGAAGAGTTCTCCAGACTCTTTCAGGAGATGTACATTCCAGCTATCGCTCGATCAGAACTGCGGGACAAGTTCAATCGCCTTACTCAGGATACTATGGCAGTGGAAGAATACAACGCAGAATTCATTTGTCTGAGTCGCTTCGCCCCTACCCTGATCCTGACAGAAGAAGAGAAGGCCGAGAAATTCTTCGACGGATTAAACTTTGAGATACAAAAAATGATTGGATCCGTTGCACCTACTTCGTACACGAACGTCCTTGCTGCAGCCCGACGTATGGAGCGCATCACCAAGAGAGAGTCCAACCTGAAGCGGTCTTCCATATCAGCACCAGCCCGAGCACTGCATGAAGAAGCTGCAAAGAAACCTTATCTGCATCAAGCACCACCGGGAGCTGTATCCAAATCCCTAACTCTTCCTACTTGTCACTATTGCGGCAAGATAGGCCATGTTGAGAAGGAGTGTAGACGTAAACTCGGGTTGTGCTTAGCTTGCGGATCCAGACAACATACAATGAGGGAATGCCCTGAGCGTAGAGAAGGAGCACCAATAGGCAACCAACAAGCTCTACCAGCACCAGGAGGATATCAACCAAGGCTACCCTTGGCGCCTCGAGCAGCACCCTTCAAGCAAGCCCAGCAACAGCAGAGGGCACCACCTCAAGGACGCGGACAAGCTTTCGCGATGACTTTGGAGGACCCGCAGACTCTTGGAATAGCCAATGCGCGTAGGTTTTCGTAGTTATCTTGTTTAGTATTGCTTTAGTTCGTGCCTGCTGGTTAGTGACCTTAGCCTTGACCTAGTGGTTTTTCAACTTGATAACCTAGTGATAACCTAATATGTTTTATAAATAATAACCTAGTTTTTCTAAAACTGTAGTTTTCTTACTAGATTTCTTTCTTATGGGAAATGATTTTCCCTATGTGTTATTCTTACACCCTCAACCTTGATTCTCCTTGATCGTGATGTGCTTCGAACAATATTTGTAACCGTGTCTTCTTTGTTGACCGGTTATTCTTTGATTGCGAGGACGCAATCCTCTTAAGGGGGTAGATTGTAAACCCCCTGAAATTTTTAGATTTCAAAAATAAATTTTCTAGAATTTTTGGTGATTTCTTACTAATTAAATCAAGGTATTTTGAAATTAAATGATTTAATAATGTATTTATTAAATATTATAAAAATAATATTTTCTGGTGTAAAATGAAAAATTAGACACCTTCAGCCTCCTCCTACAAACATTCCAGGTGTGTCCTGCCTTCCTGCAGTAGGCACAAGTGGGCACCCTCTGATCCTGACCCTGTTGCGCTGCCTTCTGCACATAGGGACGCTTAGCTGGTCCCGCACTACCACTGGCACTGCCTGAATCATCCCTGCCTCTCTTGGACTTGAGCTCCAAGTCATCCTCTGCTCTCTGAGCATCTCCTACTATCTGCTCAAAAGTCGCCTCGCGGTCGCTCCTGGTCAAAGACTTGACCGCCATAACCAAGCCCTTGCGAAACTTTCTCGCCTTGGCTGCCTCACTCAAGCCATCTACAAATCTGCCCAGACGGCAGAACTCCGCTGCGTACTCGTCCACTGTCATGCTCCCTTGGACGAGTGCCTCGAACTGGCTCTCCAAAGCACTGAGCGCCACATCTGGGAAAAACTTTTCCTTAAAAAGCCTCTTGAAAGCCTCCCAAGTAAGCCCTGGCGCCGCAATCCTCGTATCTGTGCGATACCATGTCAAGGCGAGGTCGAACATCTGACTGCCCGCTGCCTCTATCTGTATGCTGTCTGGAATCTGCGCCAGCCTGAAGATGCCCTCAATCTGCTCTATCCAGTCATCTGCGTACAGGATCCCTTCTGTACCACGGAACTCCTTGGGCCGCATCCTCTGGAAGTCAATAATACTGCCTGGCCTCGGATGCTGAATCTGATCTGCCTGTTGCTGATTCTGTGCCACCCTATTCACTGCCGTCATGACCACCTGGTGGGCGTTCTCAATGCCCAATCTCATCACATCCACCTGACGGTGCTGCGCGTCCATCATCTCCCTGAAGAACGCAAACAACTGCGTAGAATCTACTGGAGCAGGAAGTGGTGGAGGAACCACCGGAACGACTGGGGTAGTCCTCGGATCGACAGGTGAAGGAGGATCCCCGAAAGAAGCAGATGCTCCCTCAACCGCAGGAGTGGTGAGTGGAGCGGTAGCAACTGCCTGAATACGTGCTGGACGAGAGGTAGCAGACCTCTCCGAGGCAACTGCTGGAACGGTACGATGGGATCGTATCTTCGGAGGCATCCTGAACACAGATCAAAAGAAGTCAATACGGCACAAGATACGATATCATCAAAGAAGGATAGTAATATTTCAAAAGAAACAATTTCAGAATAATTAGATTTGAATTGTTCCTAGTCGTGATTGAGTACACTCTCATCCTAGATCCTAGATCCTGTAGCAGGCTCGCAGCAGTACAACTAAGTTGTTGTACCACCACGACATCGCACTAATTGCGAATCGAGACCTGCATGGGCCGCCACCAAAAATGTGTCACGACCCGCACCCAGAAAATTGGGCATGAGTCGTGGGTACGTCCAGCCTACGCCGCAGCATCGGCGGTAGAACGCTGTCTAGGTCAACTAACTAAATAATAATCTCACACAAAAATCGGCCATGATCTCTCCAAAAGGAGGGCAACCACACAAACAATATAAACCTGTCAAGATCTCAACTCCAAACGGAGGAGCAAATATCACAATGATAATCAAGTACTCAATCACGAATCTAAGCACGATAAGATAACACAGAGATCTAACAACTATAAAGTCTAACCAACAACAACTACTACAACAACCACAACATCAAATAATAATACAACAATATCCAAAATAATATACAAACAAGGTCTCAATCTAAAACCGGAGACAAATCCGGTGCTAAAAGCTAATAAAAACAACAACAAAGTCCCAGTGATCCCGGCTACCAACCCGGAAATCACCCCTAAACTAGAGGGTCCCTGTCTGCACCATCGACAGGCTCAGGTCCATAAAACGTCGGACACCAATCCTCCGGATACTCTGAAAAATATGTCCAGTCAGGACTGGAGCAAGTACATCTCTAACAGCAGTTCCATTTAAATGATAAAAACTATAAAACAGTTATAGCAAGTAGCAAGAAGAATGAAGCAAGTATGAAACAAGGAAATATGTATAACTGGTGCATAAAGGTAAAGATGCATGGATATCAGAGCAAGATAGTAATAACTGCAAGATGCAAGAAATCTACACTAAGAGTAAGTCTGTGCACATGAACGTGTAGTGAGTCCAGCATGAAAAACATGTAGTGAGTCAAGTCCAGAAACATGTAAGTGAGACAAGTCAAGAAATGCATGAGAGTCCAGACTATAAAGAATGAACTCGGTGTCTTTGAAATACTTGTTTCGACATGTAAACGGCTAGGGGTAAGTACGGCTCACCGCGCACTGGGTGCGCGGCTGCTATCATTCCAGATTAGACCAGAGGGAGTAATTCCTGATAATGCCAGATAGGAATGTTTACATGTCTACTCGAGTATTTCTCTGCCCCGACTAATACAAGTGGATCCAAGACCCGACACGCAAATCAAGATGAGTCCAGCCTGAACATGAATGATGCCTGTAGGTGATGCCAGTAGTGATTCCAGAATAAAGGCCAGAAACATGAAATATACGTGTCGCAAGTAAATAAATCCAGAAATATCAATCAGTGTCCCGTGTTGTGCCAGAATAATCAGATGATACTATACTAGAAGCTGAATCGTAATAATCATCAAATAATGAAAACTATCAGAGAATGTACTCGCCTGACGTCCTGAGCAACTGGCGATCCGAACCGGTATCACAAGGATCTAATACGAAAAACAAGGTTAAACAGGATTCTAATGAGTTAAACAGATATAAAATAACTAAAAATAGGCTTCTAGGGTCGTTCTAGGTCAAACGGGTCAAATCGGTGAAATCTGGGTCAAAAAGTCAACTCTGGGTCCAAAAAGTCAACTCTGGGTCAAAACTAGGTCAAAAGTTGACTTTGGCGGTCAACCGAGTCAACTACGGTCAAGTCTGGGTCAAACTAGGGTACTCCTGAAATTCTAGGTCAAACCGAGGTCATTAAGCTAGAAAACTCACAAACTCGCCTCCTTGAGATACCGGGATACCCTCGGTATCCGATACCTCAACCTAGGCTACGCACCCCGCCTAAACCCGCTAAAACCTATGCTAGTACGCGTAAATATATACACATATACATATAAAAATCACTCCAATACTATTCCTAGGCTATTGCTCAAAAACTCCGCTCGAAACTCAATACCTCGGATATCTCAAGGTATTGAGATACCGCTCTAAACTCCTCTAACTAGCTATCTAGCTACTAATTATGCACCTAGTTATTAACCTAGGCTAGGTAATATAGATATCTACCATATATATATATATATCTAAGTAGGTATCTACCTATATACATATATATCCACACACATATATACTCATACCCATTATCTTACCTATACACATAAATATATATATCTATACCTAGATATCTAACTATCTATCTAGCTATGTATATATCTATATATATATCTATGCATATAGATATGGATATCTAACTATCTATCTAATATTTTGCTATCTATCAATCTATCTATCTATCTAAACATTTACCTATCTATGTTTATGTCTATCTATCAATCTAAGTATCTAACTATCTATCTAATATTTACCTATCTAGAGATATCTATTGATCTATCTAACATATACCTATTTATCTATCTATGCATCTATCTAACTAATTATCTATTTATCTATTTAACTAACTATCTATCTAACAAATCTATAGATACCTATCTATCTATCTATTAGTCTATCTATATATATCAATCTCTCTTCCTCCCTCACTAGCCCTCGCTACTCTGGAGCTTGCTGTTGTTGCTAGCGCTGCGTTTGCTGCGGCTGCTACTGCGTATGCTGCTGCCACTGATGCTGGATTTGCTGCTGCAGCTGCTACCTGTTACTGCTGCTGCTGTGCTCTATGCTACTGCTGCTGCTGATTCTGCTGCTGCTGCAGCAGGTTCTGCCCCCCCCCCCCTCTCATCTCACATACACACACACACACCCCTATATATATATACATATATATATACATATATAAACATCTATATATATATAACTAGATATCTATATATATATTCACACTCTAACACACACACTAGCACACTCACACACTAATACACACACACACTATCAACACTATCAACACACACACATAAGCACACACATATATCTATACATATATAAATACACATCTATATATATATACACACATATATATCTACACTCATATATTTATATATATATACACATACACACTCACACACTCAAACATAAATACATACACCCTCACACACACTCACACTCACACACCCTCACACACACTCTCACAAACACACAACCCCACACACAAACACTCCTACATATATATATAAATACATATATACATAAACTGAAACTCATATATATATATATATATATAGGCACTCACTCACACTCACACTCACACACACTAGCACACACTCACACAAGCACTCACCTACACACATACACTAGCACTCACTAACACACTCACAAACACATAACCACACACATATATATATATATATATATAAATAGAATATATATATATATATATATATATATATAGGAACACACACACAAATAAATATATATAGAGAGACATATATACACAAACACAACACTACCACAACGATGCACACAACGCTCACAACGCCCCACCTACGCACTCCCAACGACCCCGACACTCACCAACGCCTATAAATATATAAAATATAACTCGAAAACTCTAGCACACACTCCCCGATACTAACCCAACGCGCGCACAAGTCCGAAACGAGAAAACCAAGTCGAAATAGCCGTTCGGTCATTTCGACGAATACGTGGTGCGCGGCTCGGAAAACCTCCTGAAACGCACACCAAACGAACTCGGAATCGGCCCAAAATTTACCCACGCGCTCTACACGATGTCTAGATCCTAGAAAATGTGCTCCCGCATTGATTCTAGGTCCGTGGCGGAAACGCACACGCACTTAGAATCGGCGACGACGAAAAGCCCCAAATTTGCCCGAAACGCCCGTTTCTCCGCGACGCGGCTTCCCGTGTCCGAACAAAGATACGTACTCACCCTCAAGACACCCGACAACGTTTACCTAGGTCCATCTAACCTAGGGCATCACCCAAAATTGGGCCAAATTCGGATTCCACCCGTAATTGACACAAAACCTAATGTTAAAGTCTCTAAACCCAACCAAACTAGTTCCAACTTCCTCCCACGGGTAGCCTAAGGGTCTAGGAAGGTTCTAAACTATTAATTATACTATATAAAAATAATTACAAGGGAAAAAATTAGGGTTTACCTCTTGGGAGTTGGAATCCCAAGCCAAAATCTCCAAAATGCTCCAAATCCTCCAAATCAAGCTTCCAAGCTCCCAAATCTAGCTCCAACTCTAAATCTAAGCTCTACCCACCTAGATTGGGGAAGAATGTAGGGTTAGGGTTCACATGAAAGTAAGAAATGGAAGAAGGAAGAGAAGAAAAAGAAGAAAACTTACTTGAAGTGAAAAATTGGAAGAAGAAATAAAGAAGAAGAAGGAGTAGAGAAGAAGAAGAAGTGAAGAAGAAGAAAAGGGGATGGGGGCTGCTGTGTATGCTGCGGGAATGGGGGTTTGGTCGGGTGGGAGCATGAATAAAGGGGTTGCCAAGTTTCCAAATGCCCAAAATGCCCCTACATGACTTGGTTTCGGATTCCGGGTTCCAAAAGTACTCAAACTAGTTCCAAATCTCTCCAACTAACCTCCTAAAAATAAAATAATAAATCTAAGCCCCAAAATAATTCTCACAAGGGTGTGGGCTGGGTCGGACATGGGTCCATTAGGGTCTAACATGGGTCCAGGCTAGCCAAAATCCTAAAACAAACAATAAAAATATAATACAATCATTAATTAATTATAAATACAATTAATAAAAAATAATGCACAATTAACTAAATTAAAAAAAAAATACCCGGCTCTGGAAATGGGGTGGTGACAAGCCTATCCTCCTTAGAAAATTTTGTCCTCAAAATTTAAAGTCAATCACACTCTCTCTAGGTCAAACCCCCAACAAGCACAGTCAAGAAATTCTACCTAAACAACATACAAGATCAAGGTCCTACTGGTCGTGTTATCACAGTCTTAATCAGGGTCACTAAACTATCTACCACAGCACAAAAAGTCTAACAGGTACTAATGAAGCACACCACAAGGAATGGAAAGGACAGGAAGAAGAAACAAGAGACAGACCAGCTAACCCGACATCCGTAGCATCGGCCTCCTCGACCGTCAACGCATAAGCCCTGCCTTGCTGGGGTGTATCCCTCTGCTGGTGCGGGATATGATGCTGTGCCACAGATGGCCTAGCTCCAACTCTCTGATCCTGTGCTCCACCCAATGGAGGTGCAGTGGGGCAATCTCGCATCTGGTGAGCAGCGAATCCACAGAACAAATACACCTTCTGCCTCCTCCTACAAACATCCCAGGTGTGTCCTGCCTTCCTGCAGTAGGCACAAGTGGGCACCCTCTGATCCTGACCCTGTTGCGCTGCCTTCTGCACATAGGGACGCTTAGCTGGTCCCGCACTGCCACTGGCACTGCCTGAATCATCCCTGACTCTCTTGGACTTGAGCTCCAAGTCATCCTCTGCTCTCTGAGCATCTCCTACTATCTGCTCAAAAGTCGCCTCGCGGTCGCTCCTGGTCAAAGACTTGACCGCCATAACCAAGCCCTTGCGAAACTTTCTCGCCTTGGCTGCCTTACTCAAGCCATCTACAAATCTGCCCAGACGGCAGAACTCCGCTGCGTACTCGTCCACTGTCATGCTCCCTTGGACGAGTGCCTCGAACTGGCTCTCCAAAGCACTGAGCGCCACATCTGGGAAAAACTTCTCCTTAAAAAGCCTCTTGAAAGCCTCCCAAGTAAGCCCTGGCACCGCAATCCTCATATCTGTGCGATACCATGTCAAGGCGAGGTCGAACATCTGACTGCCTGCTGCCTCTATCTGTATGCTGTCTGGAATCTGCGCCAGCCTGAAGATGCCCTCAATCTGCTCTATCCAATCATCTGCGTACAGGATCCCTTCTGTACCACGGAACTCCTTGGGCCGCATCCTCTGGAAGTCAATAATACTGCCTGGCCTAGGATGCTGAATCTGATCTGCCTGTGGCTGATTCTGTGCCACCCTATCCACTGCCGTCATGGCAACCTGGTGGGCGTTCTCAATGCCCAATCTCATCACATCCACCTGACGGTGCTGCGCGTCCATCATCTCCCTGAAGAACGCAAACAACTGCGTGGCATCTACTGGAGCAGGAAGTGGTGGAGGAACCACCGGAACGACTGGGGTAGTCCTCGGATCGACAGGTGAAGGAGGATCCCCGAAAGAAGCAGATGCTCCCTCAACCGCAGGAGTGGTGAGTGGAGCGGTAGCAGCTGCCTGAATACGAGCTGGACGAGAGGTAGCAGACCTCTTCGAGGCAACTGCTGGAACGGTACGATGGGATCGTGTCTTCGGAGGCATCCTGAACACAGATCAAAAGAAGTCAATACGGCGCAAGATACGATATCATCAAAGAAGGATAGTAATATTTCAAAAGAAACAATTTCAGAATAATTAGATTTGAATTGTTCCTAGTCGTGATTGAGTACACTCTCATCCTAGATCCTAGATCCTATAGCAGGCTCGCAGCAGTACAACTAAGTTGTTGTACCACCACGACATCGCACTAATTGCGAATCGAGACCTGCATGGGCCGCCACCAAAAACGTATCACGACCCGCACCCGAAAAATCGGGCATGAGTCGTGGGTACGTCCAGCCTACGCCGCAGCATCGGCGGTAGAACGCTGTCTAGGTCAACTAACTAAATAATAATCTCACACAAAAATTGGCCATGACCTCTCCAAAAAGAGGGCAACCACACAAACAATATAAACCTGTCAAGATCTCAACTCCAAACAGAGGAGCAAATATCATAATGATAATCAAGTACTCAATCACGAATCTAAGCACGATAAGATAACACAGAGATCTAACAACTATAAAGTCTAACCAACAACAACTACTACAACAACCACAACATCAAATAATAATACAACAATATCCAAAATAATATACAAACAAGGTCTCAATCTAAAACCGGAGACAAATCCGGTGCTAAAAGCTAATAAAAATAACAACAAAGTCCCAGTGATCCCGGCTACCAACCCGGAAATTACCCCTAAACTAGAGGGTCCCTGTCTGCACCATCGACAGGCTCAGGTCCATAAAACGTCGGACACCAATCCTCCAGATACTCTGAAAAATATCTCCAGTCAGGACTGGAGCAAGTACATCTCTAACATCAGTTCTATTTAAATGATAAAAACTATAAAACAGTTATAGCAAGTAGCAAGAAGAATGAAGCAAGTATGAAACAAGGAAATATGTATAACTGGTGCATAAAGGTAAAGATGCATGGATATCAGAGCAAGATAGTAATAACTGCAAGATACAAGAAATCTACACTAAGAGTAAGTCTGTGCACATGAACGTGTAGTGAGTCCAGCATGAAAAATATGTAGTGAGTCAAGTCCAGAAACATGTAAGTGAGACAAGTCAAGAAATACATGAGAGTCCAGACTATAAAGAATGAACTCGGTGTCTTTGAAATACTTGTTTCGACATGTAAACGGCTAGGGGTAAGTACGGCTCACCGCGCACTGGGTGCGCGGCTGCTATCATTCCAGATTAGACCAGAGGGAGTAATTCCTGATGATGCCAGATAGGAATATTTACATGTCTACTCGAGTATTTCCCTGCCCCGACTAATACAAGTGGATCCAAGACCCGACACGCAAATCAAGATGAGTCCAGCCTGAACATGAATGATGCCTGTAGGTGATACCAGTAGTGATTCCAGAATAGAGGCCAGAAACATGAAATGTACGTGTCGCAAGTAAATGAATTCAGAAATATCAATCAGTGTCCCGTATTGTGCCAGAATAATCAGATGATACTATACTAGAAGCTGAATCGTAATAATCATCAAATAATGAAAACTATCAGAGAATGTACTCGCCTGACGTCCTGAGCAACTGGCGATCCGAACCGGTGTCGCAAGGACCTAATACGAAAAACAAGGTTAAACAGGGTTCTAATGAGTTAAACAGATATAAAATAACTAAAAATAGGCTTCTAGGGTCGTTCTAGGTCAAACGGGTCAAACCGGTGAAATCTGGGTTAAAAAGTCAACTCTGGGTCCAAAAAGTCAACTATGGGTCAAAACTAGGTCAAAAGTTGACTTTGGCGGTCAACCGAGTCAACTACGGTCAAGTCTGGGTCAAACTAGGGTGCTCCTGAAATTCTAGGTCAAACCGAGGTCATTAAGCTAGAAAACTCACAAACTCGCCTCCTTGAGATACCAGGATACCCTCGGTATCCGATACCTCAACCTAGGCTACGCACCCCGCCTAAATCCGCTAAAACCTATGCTAGCATGCGTAAATATATACACATATACATATAAAAATCACTCCAATACTATTCCTAGGCTATTGCTCAAAAACTCCGCTCGAAACACAATACCTTGGATATCTCAAGGTATTGAGATACCGCTCTAAACTCCTCTAACTAGCTATCTAGCTACTAATTATGCACCTAGTTATTAACCTAGGCTAGGTAATATAGATATCTACCATATATATATATATATATATATATCTAAGTAGGTATCTACCTATATACATATATATCCACACACATATATACTTATACCCATTATCTTACCTATACACATAAATATATATATCTATACCTAGATATCTAACTATCTATCTAGCTATGTATATATCTATATATATATCTATGCATATAGATATGGATATCTAACTATCTATCTAATATTTAGCTATCTATCAATCTATCTATCTATCTAAACATTTACCTATCTATGTTTATGTCTATCTATCAATCTAAGTATCTAACTATCTATCTAATATTTACCTATCTAGAGATATCTATTGATCTATCTAACATATACCTATTTATCTATCTATGCATCTATCTAACTAATTATCTATTTATCTATTTAACTAACTATCTATCTAACAAATCTATAGATACCTATCTATCTATCTATTAGTCTATCTATCTATTTATCTCATATATCTATCTATCTAGCTATTTACCTATCTATCTATCTATTTATATATCTATCTATCAATATATATATATATCAATCTCTCTTCCTCCCTCACTAGCCCTCGCTACTCTGGAGCTTGCTGCTATTGCTAGCGCTGCGTTTGCTGCGGCTGCTACTGCGTATGCTGCTGCCACTGATGCTGGATTTGCTGCTGCAGCTGCTACCTGTTACTGCTACTGCTGTGCTCTATGCTACTGCTGCTGCTGATTCTGCTGCTGCTGCAGCAGGTTCTGCCCCCCCTTCTCATCTCACATACACACACACACACCCCTATATATATATACATATATATATATACATATATATACATCTATATATATATAACTAGATATCTATATATATATTCACACTCATCTACACACTCTAACACACACACTAGCACACTCACACACTAATACACACACACACTCACAACCCTATCAACACACACACATAAGCACACACATATATCTATACATATATAAACACACATCTATATAAATATACACACATATATATCTACACTCATATATTTATATATATATACACATACACACTTACATACTCAAACATAAATATATATACCCTCACACACACTCACACTCACACACCCTCACACACACTCTCTCACAAACACACAACCCCACACACAAACACTCCTACATATATATATAAATACATATATACATAAACTGAAACTCATATATATATAGGCACTCACTCACACTCACACTCACACACACTCACCTACACACTAGCACACACTCACACAAGCACTCACCTACACACATACACTAGCACTCACTAACACACTCACAAACACATAACCACACATATATATATATAAATAGAATATATATATATATATATATATATATATATATATATATATATATATATATAGGAACACACACACAAATAAATATATATATAGAGACATATATACACAAACACAACACTACCACAACGATGCACACAACGCTCACAAAGCCCCACCTACGCACGCCCAACGACCCCGACACTCACCAGCGCCTATAAATATATAAAATATAACTCGAAAACTCTAGCACATACTCCCCGATACTAACCCAATGCACGCACAAGCCCGAAACGAGGAAACCAAGTCGAAATAGCCGTTCGGTCATTTCGACGAACACGTGGTGCGCGGCTCAGAAAACCTCCTGAAACGCACACCAAACGAACTCGGAATCGGCCCAAAATTTACCCACGCGCTCTACACGATGTCTAGATCCTAGAAAATGTGCTCCCGCGTCGATTCTAGGTCCGTGGCGGAAACTCACACGCACTTAGAATCGGCGACGACGAAAAGCCCCAAATTTGCCCGAAATACCCGTTTCTCCGCGACGCGGCTTCCCGTGTCCGAACGGAGACACGCACTCACCCTCAAGACACCCGACAACATCTACCTAGGTCCATCTAACCTAGGGCATCACCCAAAATTGGGCCAAATTCGGATTCCACCCGAAATTGACACAAAATCTAATGTTAAAGTCTCTAAACCCAACCAAACTAGTTCCAACTTCCTCCCACGGGTAGCCTAAGGGTTTAGGAAGGTTCTAAACTATTAATTACACTATATAAAAATAATTACAAGGGGGAAAATTAGGGTTTACCTCTTGGGAGTTGGAATCCCAAGCCAAAATCTTCAAAATGCTCCAAATCCTCCAAATCAAGCTTCCAAGCTCCCAAATCTAGCTCCAACTCCAAATCTAAGCTTTACCCACCTAGGTTGGGGAAGAATGTAGGGTTAGGGTTCACATGAAAGTAAGAAATGGAAGAAGGAAGAGAAAAAAAAGAAGAAAACTTACTTGAAGTGAAAAATTGGAAGAAGAAATGAAGAAGAAGAAGAAGAAGGAGTAGAGAAGAAGAAGAAGTGAAGAAGAAGAAAAGGGGATGGGGGTTGCTGTGTATGCTGCGGGAATGGGGGTTTGGTCGGGTGGGAGCATGAATAAAGGGGTTGCCAAGTTTTCAAATGCCCAAAATGCCCCTACATGACTTGGTTTCGGGTTTCGGGTTCCAAAAGCACTCAAACTAGTTCCAAATCTCTCCAACTAACCTCCTAAAAATAAAATAATAAATCTAAGCCCCAAAATAATTCTCACAAGGGTGTGGGCTGGGTCGGACATGGGTCCACTAGGGTCTGACATGGGTCCAGGCTAGCCAAAATCCTAAAACAAACAATAAAAATATAATACAATCATTAATTAATTATAAATACAATTAATAAAAAATAATGCACAATTAACTAAATTAAAAAAAAAATACCCGGCTCTGAAAATGGGGTGGTGACAGGCCGGATTCAGATTGAACCCGACCCAACGACCCATAACCCGACCCATTTTCAACAGTTACTGCTACAGTAACTGTTGAATCCCGACCACCGCCCGTAACCATCGCCGCCGCCATCTCCGGCCGTTTCCGCCCTCTCCGGCCGTTTCCGCCCTCTCTCCGCCGTTACGACCCCCGCCTCCTCCGGCCGTAACTGTCCCGCCTCCTCCACCCGTAACCGCCCTAGCCCTCGCTCTATATAACCACATCTTCCCGCCGTCTCCACCACCTATTCCCCCTCACCGGAACCCTAATCCTCCGCCACCGCAGTGCCTCTCCTCCCCACCTGAAACCCTCTCCGCTCCGCTGAACCATCCCAGCCACCCACCGCAGCGCCCTGAGCTAGCACCCCTCCACCGGAACCCTACTCCTCCGCCTGACCCTATCTCCCCCTCCGTAGAACAACCCCCTCCTCCTCCTCTCGACGAACCGACCGCCGCCCTATCATCACCGCCTCCTCCTCTACCCAAGCCCCGGCCAGCCTCCTCAGCCCCAGCGTCACCTCCTTCCCTCTCTCCACAGCCTCTACTCCCCGAGCCCAGCCCCGCTCCGCCACCACCGTCCTCCCCGACGTGCCCTCGGCCGCCCTCGCCCACAACCTTCGCCTCCCCAGAACCCCGACCGGGAAACCCCCAGCAACCCGCTCGAGAACGCCGCCCTGAGCCAACACTGGCCGCCTCGAGCCCCGCTCCGGCTCCGCCAGTCGCCTCCGCCATGTCCTCCGGCCGCATCGCCTCCTCCGGCGAAGCCCAGTGCCCTGTTGACGAAACCCTAACCCTAGGCACTGCTACAGTGCACTGTGTCGGTGTGTCGTGTCGACGTTCGGACACGAGGAACCCGATTTCATGAAGCCCTGTTCAGGTAACCCGTTCTCTCTCCTTGTTGCCCCATTTTTTGTGCCATCTGTTGTGACGCGAACCCTGCATGACCCTCTCGATGCCCGTGCAACCCGCTCAGTGCGTCGCGCCCTGTGGCGATCGCGAATCGCGATCCAAAAACAGGAAAACCAACGCCCTGTTTCACCCCGGAACTGAGTGCGCCCCGCCAAACGGGATGACTTGGTCGCGTGCGGTCTTCACCCAAAGGTGCGCGCCGTCGATACGGACGTGCGGGATTTCGCAAAAGTTGATTTGGATGTGCGTGCACACCGGAATCAACGCGTATCCGCCGACAACGTCCCGTATCCGCCTTTTCTGGATCTCGCTGTAATTTGGTGTACATACATCGGATCGAAACGAAACTTGTGCCATCGGACTCGTAGCAATACGCTGGTCCTGTGACCCAAGTTTGGTTCGATTCTGAGAACGTTGACAAAATTGCGTATCGTGGGCCCCGCGGCTCCACTTGACGGGCGATTTTGTGACCGGCTCATCGGAACCCAATTCTGGAAGTTCCGTTGGGTTCGTATCATCGTTCTGGACTTATTGACACTATGTTTGACAGATTTGGAGACCTTTGGTTCTGACACATTTTTCGGTGCAAAGCGGATGTGGACCCCGCCTTGACCTGAAAATGTCATTTTTGCCCCTGTGTCCAAATTGGACTCAAGGACAGGCGTTTCTAGCTATTTGATATCTTCTGAATCTGATGGTGATATCTATTTCAGCAACCGGAGAAGTACCTGTAGAACCCACTGAAACCAGAGTCGCAGTTGGTAACCAAAATCCAGGTAAGTGTACCTTGCCTATTGCAGTTTTGTTACTTATTTTCTTGACTTATTTATATACTGTTGTACATGCTTGACCTAGGACCGTGTGACTTTACTTAGCGTCCGATTAATAGTCGGGTGCCAACCCTGCACGCAGAGTTGTGTAATGTGATCTAGACATGGATATCGTGACCCTTTACATTCTCGTACTTGCATTATCAAGTACGTTATACCCAGGTCACCTGACACTATTCATGAGACAGAATCTTCCTGAGATATTCATGGTGATTCTGTATAGGATACAGAATTTGGACATATACATTGTACATGCTTCGATTTTATTATGACTTGCTGCATTAGATATGATCTTGCGTGACATGGACATGAGACTTCGTGAACCTGTGACGTATAATTACATTGGGTGGGGAGAGTTTTACCATACAAAAGGCTGATTATATATATATATATATTACTTTACTGGAAGTGCCTTAGACTCTGACACAGAGCTTTGGTACCGTACTGGCCCTTCGAGAAAATACTGTTATGGGTTTCTCCGACACCGATCCTATAGTAGTCTCAGCCCGAGTATGACTAAAACTCTCACTTGCATATCACTTAGCTGGTTATTTATTTATCCTATTATTTTATTTATTGTTGCACTGTATTTATTTTGGCATGAGTTATTTTGTACCTTGCTATATCCCCTGAGGACCTGTATCTGGATTATGTCCCTAGGGTTAGCAGAAGATATCTATCCTGAGGTGTACGGTACAGGAGCACTACTCGGAGCAGTACCAGGGATCGAGGACGAGGTGATAGCTGGGGATATCTCCTGAGTATATGCCCATTCTATACTCAGTTACTTCTATTGTTAGACTCTTTATTTCCAGTTTATTGAGTTGATGTATCAAACTCATTGTCGGGTTGTTCCCTGACTTATGTTTAATCAAGACTTGTTATTGCTTTATAATTCTGATATTGTTGTATTCATTTCTGTGGATGAGATTAGTCGACCCTGATTGTTGTATTACAGCTTAAGTACATCCTGATGGATCCATTAACTTGGGTTTGCCCATCGGTGTGTGCTGCTGGCCAATGCCACGTGGCTAGTCCCTCGATATTTTGGGACTGGGGCGTGACACCTTTGAATGAACATAGCTACTTGACATAGTGCAAATGCATTTACTCGTTCAGAAATCTCATGATCTGGTGTGTTCTATTCTATGCACCGTTTATGCTGACGTTTTACTACTTATTGCAGCTCCCGTTTTGGGCGTTACCTTGGCGACCCATTGATCAAGATAACTTTTCGTGTTTCTATTGTTTGGCTTAAACGACTATTTTGATAGTCTTCTGCCACAGGTAAGTTAACCAGAATCTATGTTATGCTTCTGTACCGAGGCTGTATTTATGTGTTGAGCATTTCAAGACATATGGAGCAATGTACTTCAAAGAACATATAAGGAACAAAAGTAACACTACGAGGTAAAATTATAAGAACTGTAAAGCGTGCCTACCATTCCGTTCAACCGATCTACTTTCATGTTCTATGCAAAGATATATCAGATGGAATTATTCCCTTAGCTAGATGTGTTTGTATTCTTTATTAGCATGCAAGGGTGATTCGTCTAGCGACTAACACATATCAACCATATTTTAAGTGTGCAGGCTAAGCAAAGACAGGTTCATCGTATCCATCCACCTTAGCGATGATTCGCCTCAGTCGAGCGATACTCCGAGCGAGCCTCTGAAAGTCTAAGTATGAACTCTTCTGGAAATCTTTTGCCTCAAGCAAGTCTTCTCGCTGAGCAAAGCGGGTCGGGTCATCGCACTTGTGTCGTTTAAATCGGCTATCCGCATAGATGTAAAGTGGGTCGTTACATTGATGACACTGAACCACGTAGCATCGATGAATGTCGACAAAGAAAAGATTGGCCAAAATGGAAGGATGCTATTCAAGCAGAACCGGATTCCCTTAATAAATGTGGAGTGTTCGGACCTATAGTACAAACACCAAAAGACGTCAGACCGGTAGGTTACAAGTGTTGGAGTGGGTGGGATTTCCAACCTATGTGGAAAATATTCCGGAGTTGGATTGAGTATTTCTACATATAATAGGAATACCTCAATTTATTTGGATTAGATATTCCTAAATATAATAGGAATATCTCAATGGATTTGGATTGGATATTCCTACATATAATAGGAATATGTCAATGGATTTGGATTTGGATTGGATATTCCTATCTATAATAGGAATGCTAGTTATGGGTTTGAGGCTATATATATGTGTCTCCTGGCCCTAAAATATCTCTCTCTCTCTCTAAAAAAAATATAGCAACAAGGAGAGAAAAGGAGGCAAGAGTGCCATTGCAACATTGGAGAGGAGAAAGAAGGATTGGAGGCCGTTTCGAAGAAGGAGATCAGTTTCAGGTATTTCTCGTTGTCTTTCTTCTTCGTGGTTATAATCTATTTTCTATTCCAAAAGAGTTGTGGTGATCCGTTTGGATCGATGAGAAGTTTGTAAGGAGACAGTGTATTTCTTATTTCATTAGTGGAGGCTTTTCATGGTTGGACTCCGATCGTCCCGTGGTTTTTTCCGCAAGGGTTTTTTACGTCAAAAATTTCTGTGTCTGCGATTTGTGTTTGGCATTTTTGGTTTGTGCGTTTTGCTCGGTTCTCTCGCAAGTACTCTCTGGTTTGGGGAACGGTTTTCGCACTTTCGTTCCTAACAACAAGTGGGTGTTTGTAAGAAAGCGAAGTAAAAAGAATAAAATTGCTCTATTTAAGGCACGATTAGTGGCACAAGGATTTTCTCAGAGACCCGGGATTGATTACGAAGAGACACATTCTCCCGTAATGGATGCAACAACGTTCCATTATTTGATAAGTCTGACAGTTGAGAAAAAATCTGGACATGAGACTTATGGACGTTGTAACAGCCTATATATATGGTGATTTAGATAGCGATATCTATATGAAAATCCCAGATGGATTTAACCTACCCAGCTCAAAATCTAAGAACATGCATTCCATAAAGCTAAGACGTTCATTGTCCAGTTTGAAATAATCTGGAAGATGTGGTACAACCATCTTAGTGAATATATGGAAAGCTAGGGGGGATATGAGAAAATTTATATATGCCCATGTGTCTTCATAAAGAAATCTAAGGAGGGTTTCGTTATAGTTGCATGTCGATGACATAAACTTGATTGTGATAAGACATGAAATCAATGAGACTGCAAACTATCTGAAAAAGGAGTTCGAGATGAAAGATCTCGGAGATACGAAATATTGTCTCGGATTACAAATTGAGCATTGCAATAATAGAATTTTAGTGCATCAATCCAAATACACAGAAAATATATTGAAACAGTTCAATATGGATAAAGCTCATCCCCTTAGCACTCCAATGGTTGTTTGATCTTTAGATATCAATAAAGATCTATATCGTCCTAAGGACGACAATGAAATGATGCTAGGACCCGAAGTACCGTACCTTAGTGCCATTGGGTCATTAATGTATCTACCACAATGTACAAGGTCGGACATATCATTCTCTGTCAATCTGTTGGCTAGTTATATCTCGACGCCAACTCGCAGACATTGGAATTGTATTAAACATGTGATGAGATATCTTCGTGGAACTACCGACATTGGATTATTTTATACTTGTGGTTTATCTGACATTGCGAATCTAGTTGGTTTTGCAGATTCAGGTTATTTATCTGATCCCTATAAAGGTCGTTCACAAACTGAATATGTGTTTCTTAATAGCAATGCAGCTATTTTTTGACGTTCAACAAAATAGACAATAGTTGCTACCTCCTCAAATCATTCAGAAATATTGGCTCTCCATGAAGCAAGTAGAGAATGTATTTGACTGAGATCGTTGATTCAACACATTCGTAGCTCTTGTCAACTTTTTCCTACCACAGATACTCCAACTGTTATTCATGAGGATAATTCAGCACGTATTGCACAAATTCAAGGTGGATTCATTAAAGGAGACATGACCGAGCATATCTCATCGAAGTTTTTCTATACTCATGAGCTTCAGAATAACTTTGATATTGACGTCAAACAAGTTCGCTCAAGTAATAATCTTGCAGACTTGTTCACCAAATTGTTGCCAAAGTCAACTTTTCAGAAACTATTTCATGGAATTGGAATGCGAAGTCTTCATCAGCTCACTGTTCAGGATCAACGTCATCAGGGGGAGTGATTGTTTTTAGGGAGAGATACATTTTGTATGGACTATAACGCGTTGTACTCTTTTTTTTAGTCATGGATTTTTTTCTATTGGATTTTTCCTGACAAGGTTTTAATGATGCAACATTAAACGTGTCCAACACCTATCTAAGTCATCCTAAAGATTGTACTCTTTTATTTTTCACAGGTTTTCTCCTAATGAATATTTCTAGCAAAGTTTTAACGAGGTAATAGATTTAGAGATGTTGGTCATCCAAAGGGGGAGTGTTATAACGTGGGTTACTAAAGGGTTGGATTTCCACTTTGTATTTTAGTCCCACATTGGTTAGAGATTAGGATTACACCTTCATTGGGTTGTATAAATAAGACATTTGTCTCACAAATACACGAATAAGAGATCTTCTCTCATATTTTCTTTTTTCCTTCTTTTACGTTTATTCTAACAGTAAACACATTGACATCAAGTATTTAGCCATAAGGGAACTTGTTAAGGAAAAGAAAGTGGCCATTGAGCACGTTAGTACTAATTTGATGGTCGACAAAACTTTTTTTTTTTTCCTTCTTTGTTTTTGATTTAAAATTATAATCATTTTTTCTATTTTTTCCAATCTTTTTTTGTTCCTTTTTTTTAATCTTTTGAACCATGTTCTTTCGAATACTAAGATATTAACTTAATCAAGTCCGCTAAACAAGTCACAAATAAAATTTAAATGTATTTAACTGTCAATAAAAGATGTTAGATATTTTTTGTGTGAAATATATATTTCTGGAAATAGTTACATATTCACCAAACATGATAATACAATATTCCCAAAAAAATAATTTTGCGGACAATACATTTGTGTACTATGTAGTATTCAGCTACCAAACGTCATAAATATCAACTTCTTGTAGCTGTATAGTAAAGCAGACTGTATCATTTTAAACGAAAAATTTCGTTCAGAGCAACGAAATTAATATAAATCCCACTCAGAGCATACAAATTTAAAAAAAAAATTCAAAAATAGCATCATAAAGCCCATCGGAAGGACGTTTTACGATTTCCAAAAAAATTTCGTCAGTTGCCGTTAAAAAAAATAAAAATAAAATAAAATAGGAAAACGCCTTTTGGAATTGCGTTTTTTCTAGAAAAAATGTTCTTCCAAAGAATGTTTTCCTATTTTATTTTTGTATTTTTTAACCGTTAACTCTCTCTCTCTCTCTTCTCTCTGTCACTCACTCACACTCTCTCTTCTCTCTCTCACTCACTCACACTCTCTCTCTCTTCTCTCTCTGCTCACTCTCTCACTCCCTCACCCGCTAACTCTCTCTCTCTTCTCTCACTCACTCACTCTCTCTCTCTCTCTCTCTCTTCTCTTTCTCACTCACTCTCGCTCGCTCGCTCTCTACGGGTGATTGAGTGAGAGGGAGAGAGAGAGAGAGAGAGAGAGAGAGTGTGGTAAAAAAAATTTAATATAGGAGAGAGAGAGAGAGAGAGAGAAGAGAGAGAGAGAGAGAGTAACGGGTAAAAAAAATAGAAAAACGTTCTTTGAAAGGACATTTTTTCTAGGAAAAACGTCATTCCAAATAACGTTTTTCTATTTTATTTTTTTAACGGTAACCGACAGATTTTTTTTTTTGAAATGGTAAAACGTCCTTCCGATGGGCGTTATGATGCTCTTTTTAAAAAAATTAAAATTTGTATATTCTGAGTGAGATTTGTATTAATTTTGTTGCTCTGAACGAAATTTTCCGTATTTTAAATAGAATCCAAATTTGTAGCCAAGTTCGTTCAAATGAACTCAAAGTCAATATCCAACAGCAGTAGCCAGTCAACGATATAGAAAGCATGTCGTAGCCGACCTCCTACAGTGTGTGGATGCCATCTTCTCCAAATTTATATATACTTAAAACTTTGAAAAAGCCAAATAATCACATATTTAAACTAATAGATAGGATCAATCAGTCCACTCAAAATAAAATATACGAATATGGCTTTAAAATGATGATGAACATGGCCACTCCAGAGCTAGTTAGACAAGACTTCGAATTTGGATAATTCTCTATGCTTAGGACAACTTTCTATGTCCAACAATACCTTACAAGTGGTCGGAATGAACTTTCAGGACTGACCCACATTAAAAATCAAAGTACAACCAAAACTAACTTCCGATAGAATAATCCAACCATCTGAGCCGACCTTGGTTATTGACGACAAATATCTAGTAAAACCAATTTGTGGAACCAGACAATAGCTGTCAAAGTATATTGCATCTACTACATGGTGTTGAGATTCATTTGTCCATTGACTTTACTACTAGACCACCGGGAATCACAAACTTGTCCTCAAAAACTTCGTTGGGTGCAATCTCGCCTCATAATTACTCAACCTCAAATTCTCAAGAGTTCAATGCATCCATAGGCCAAAATATCTCGCATCAAAGCAAACCGAAACCATATACTTTATATCAAAAAATAGTACTATTAACAAAGTTTGGACAATTCCATGGTTGAAGCCAATGGTAGGGAAAGGAAAAGTCGTGGATTCAAACCCACGGGTATAATGAAGAAAGTGGCTCTTATCCTAAAAAAAACATACAGCAGTATAAAACTCGACCTTTTGCCACTGGAAAGTATAGTTCTTATTGGTTCTGAAATTTGATTGGAGTGAAAGAAGAACCTATGAAATTAAGCGACAATGGACCTCGTTTCCTTCGCGGAAGGAAAAAAAAAATCAATTTTTTTTAAAAATTCTTTGTTTCTTGTTTTAAAAAAAAAAAATATAATTATCATTAAAAAGAATTAAAAATTGTATAGAAAATATTGAAGTTCTCTTAACGATTTTTTTTTTAATTCTTTGTTTCTTGTTTTTTTTATTTTTAAAAAAAATTACAATTATCATTAAAAAGAATTAAAAATTGTATAGAAAATATTGAAGTTCTCTTCAATTGCTAAAATACAAAAAAAAAAAAAATTAGAGTATTTACAAAGACGGCCCCAAAACGCCGTTTTAAAGGGAGTATTTTTGTAGTGCAATTTATGTCCTTTTAAATGACGTAAATTTTGTATTTTTTAGAACAGTTTCCTGAGAGAGAGAAATTTGTCAGTAAAAATCTAATTTCGTCACTAAATTTCATCACTCAAAGTATAGGTTTGTCATTGAAAACATAATTTTGTCACTGAAAGTCAAAATCCGTCACTAAAAATTTCAACAGTAAATTTCCAATGGAAAATTTACGTCCTTAAAAGAGATAAATTACACACAAAAAAGAAGTTTACGTCCTTTAAAATAGCGTAAATCAAAAGAAAATGTCATTTAAAACGACATTTTGGGACTGTCTTTGTGAATAC
Organism: Iris macrosiphon; assembly: GCA_036927795.1. NCBI lineage: Eukaryota > Viridiplantae > Streptophyta > Magnoliopsida > Asparagales > Iridaceae > Iris > Iris macrosiphon. The sequence goes on along the minus strand of JAYESA010000009.1, from coordinate 27,573,042 downwards.
GCTAAATTTGGTACTTTTTATGCAATTGAAATACGCTAAATTTGGTTATTTTTATGCAATTGAAAAAAACTTCAATATATTTCATGCAATTTTCTGTATAAAAAAAAAGTAAGTGTTTGAAAAGAACAAAAAAATTGAAAGAAAAACGACTCAACTAAACAGGCAGCACACGATTGATTATTGAGGCTACACAAAATTGAACCTGACTTAAAAAAAAAAAATTTGATAAAAAAGGAAAAACATAAACAGCTCTTCTATATTTACTACGATCCCAAGGAAGGAAAAAAAAAAGGGTTGGCGTTGTTTGCCGGTTGGGAGGGGGGAGCAGCTTTTTCTGGCATTTGCTGCCGCTTAAAAAACAAAAATGCACCAGCCGGGAATCGAACCCGGGTCTGTACCGTGGCAGGGTACTATTCTACCACTAGACCACTGGTGCTATCCAAATTTATATAAACTTATGTTATATCTCCTTTGCATTCTCGGTTCGTTCTGAATTTCCCCAAACGTTATAAGGAGAGCACTTGTTGGTTTCATTTAAATGATCGTATAACAATAAAATAATAAAATTGTAAGTTTTTATCTAATAACAAAACATAAGAAGTATAGGAGTGAACGGTTACCACTGGTGCTATCGAAACATATATAAATTTATGTCATATCTCCTTTGTATTCTCGGTTCGTTCTGAATTTCCCCAAACGTTATAAGGAGAGCACTTGTTTGTTTTCATTTAAATGATCGTATAACAATAAAATTATAAAATTATAAGATTTTATCTAATAACAAAACAAATGAATGAAGAATAAGGTTATAAGTTATAAAACATCACCATCACCCTCACAACTCCCAAGTCGGCCCTAATCCCTAGACATTGGGAACCACACCCCCTCTCTCTCTCCTCCCTCCTCCATATTATTCTCCACACAAATTTTCTTCTTCTCCTTCCTTTGTTCTTCTTCTTCCTTTCTTCTCTCTGAAGAATACCCTCACTCCGGCCGACCAACTCGGTACGGCCAACGCCGCGCCGCCCTCACTCCGGTCTGCAGCACCCTCCCTCGCCTACTGTGCCCGACTCCGCGGCCGACTCAGGCCGTGCAGCTCCCCTCCCCCGCCTGCTGCCAATACAGCAGCCGACTCCGGCCAGTGCAGCTCCCCCTGACCCGCAGCAGTCCGACTGACCCGACTCCACCGTGCGGCCTCCCTCATCCGGCCAGCAGCACATTGCTCCGGTCGACTTCCCCTGCCGATCCCCCGCAGCACCCCGTCCGGCTTCAGACCACCCCCAGACCCGCTCCGGCTGCTGTACACCTGACATCACCTCCACCCATTGCTCCGGCCTTCTTCCCCCCTGTCCGGTCGGTGCAGACCACCACGTCCGGCCGACTGAATCCCCCGCAGCTCGGCTTCACACTACCGCCAGCGCCCTTTCGACTACTCCTCCACCCATTGCTCCGGCCGAGACTCCCCACCCCCCCCCCCCCCCCCCCCCCGTCAGGCCAACTGTGCAGCTCCCTGTCACCACCATTAGCTCCCATCATTGTAAACCCCCTGATTTTTTCAAAATTTTAAAAAACTGGATTTTTCACAATTTTCTGGAATTTTCTGGGAATTTTCTGTAATTTAACAACAGGGTTTTAATTATTCAATAATTTTTAATTGACAATAAATATTATGAAAATAATATTTTTGGATGTAAAATGAAAAACTGGACTTAGGGCAATTTTTCTGGAATTTATCGGACCCCGGACCTATTTTTAAAACACCTAAAACTATTTATTAATTATTTATTTATTTATTTAATTGTTTGTTATTATTATTAATATTATTATTAAAAAAAAAAAGCGAGCCCGGCCCGGCCCATTGGGCCAAACCGGGCCCAGCCCGCCCGGCCCAGACTCTACCCAGCGGGTCGGGTCGGATCTGCCGCCGCCCGACCCGCAAACCCGACCCGGCAGACCCGTTCACCCAGCCCCCCACTCGCCCGCACTTCCCGCCGCCCCGCCCGGCCGCGCGCCGCTCGCCGCGCCCACGTCCACCCCCACGACCTCCGTCTCCCCCGCTCGGCTCCGCCTTCTCCGCTCCTCTCCCCGCCATCCTCGGCCACGACCACCGCCCGGCCACCTATAAAACCCTAGGCCTCCCTCTCCTTTCCCCTCCACCACTCCAGCCACCCAGCGCCACCGCTCCGGCCTCGCCACTCCGCCGTCGCCCTCGCCACCTCCGCGCCTCGCCGCCCTCTTCCTCCCCTCCTCTTCGTCTCCGGCAGCGCCGTCGGCAGCAGCAGCAGCAGCAGCAGCGAGCACAGCAGCAGCCGCAGCAGCGCCCTGCGCCGCCTCCGCCGCCTCCCAGCGCGCCGCCGCACTTCCCCGGTCCCCTCCGCCGTTGCCGCAGCCGCAGCCGCCCAAACATCGTCCCAGCTGCCGGAGCCCCGCCGCAGGCCAAGCCCTAACCTTAATTCCTTTTTTTTTCCCCGCGTGTCGGACACAGGACACGTGTCCTGTGTCGTGTCGGACACGACTCAATCCTGTTTTCGGGTCCCCTTCAGGTGCGTGTAACTTTTTGCTCGTAGCTCCGTTTTCGATTCCGCAAATTGCGTTACAAAGCCTGTACGACCCTCTCGGTGCCCGGACAAATCGTTCGGGGCATCGCGTCCTGTGGTGATCGCACACCGCAATCCAAAAACAGAAAAAACCAGACCATATTTCACCCCGGAACTGAGTACGCCCCGCCAAACGGGACGACTTGGTCGCGCGCGGTCTTCACAGATACGTGCGCGTCGTCGATACGGACGTGTGGGATTTCGCGGAAGCTGATTCGGGTGTGCGTGCACAACGGAATCAACGCGTATCCGCGGACATCGCCCCGTATTCGACTTTTCTGCAATTTGTCCTAACTTTGTGTACACATGTCGGATCGAGACAAAACTTGCGCCATCGGACTCGTAGCAATACGTTGGTCCTGTGGGTCAAGTTTGGTTTGATTCTGAGAACGTTGACGAAATCGCGTGCTGTGGGCCCCATAGGCCCCGCTCGACGGACGATTTTGTGTTCGGCTCATCGGAATCCAATTCTGGAAGTTTCGTTGGGTTCGTATCATCGTTCCTGACTTGTTGACACTAAGTTTGGTGAATTTGGAGATCGTTGACCTGGACGCATTTTTGGTACAAAGCGGGCCCACCGGTGGACCCCGTTTTGGTCCGAAACTGCCGTTTTTGTCCTTGTCTCCAAATTGGACCCAAGGACAGGCATTTCTAGCTGATTGATATTTTTTGGATCTGATGGTGATGTTTGTTACAGCAACCGGAGTACCGTCTGCAATTTCTGCCGAAGTCAGAACTGCAAACAGGGCCGGAACCACAAGCAAGTGTACCTTGCCAAAACTTGCAGCTTCGCTACTTATTTCCTGGACTTAGTTATACATCAGTGGGCAAGTAAAGCTTGCCAATTCTCAAATATTTCTGGTTATAGTATTTTACTTGATTTCTGTAGCTTCATATGCGAACTTGTTTAACTGCTCAACCCAGGACACCGGACACTATTCATGTGACATAATTGCCTGAGATATACCTGGTGATTCCGTATAGGATACATTTTCATGTCATTTACAGTTTACATGCTTAGATTATATCCTGATTCATTGCATTAGTTCAATCTTGCGTGACTTGTACCTGTGATATTCTGGAACTGTGACGTGAGATTTCATGGGGTGGGGAGAGTATTATCATATCAAGGCTGATTATAATATAATATAAATACTTTTATCTGGCGGTGCCTTAGACTCTGATACAGAGCTTTGGTTCCTTACTGGCTCTTCGAGAAAATACTGCTATAGTTTCTTCGACACTGATCCTGTAGTAGTCTCAGCCTGAGTATGACTAAAACTCTTACTTGCATATCACTAGCTGGTTTACATATTTATCCTGCTGTTTCATTATTGCTGCACTGCATATGTTTTGGCTTATATTTTCTGTACCTTGTTATGTCCCCTGAGGACCTGGAATGGACTATGTCCCCAGGTATAGCCGAGGAGAACTACCCCGAGGTGTACGGTACAGGAGCACTCCTTGGAGCAGAACCCGGAACCGAGGACGAGATAGTTGCAGAAGACTTCTCCTGAGCACCGGCTTCATCTACACAGTATTTCTATTTCAGTATTTTATTTCCTGTCTTTCTTCTTAAATATAACAGAATAATTCTCGGATTTGTTTTCCGAGACAACCTTATTTAATATTGCTTATTTATTTCTATTGCAATATTTCTGGCATTAATCTGTATTGTTCTGTGGATGAGATTAGAAATACCTGAGACTGGTACATATTACTGCTAGACTACAGCTTAAGCATGCCCTGATGGATCCATTAAATTGGGTTGTCCATCGGTGCGTGCTGCTGGCCATTGCTCACGTGCTCAGTCCCTCGTCATTTTGGGACTGGGGCGTGACATGGTTTTTGTGGTGGCCCATGCAGGTCTACGACTAAATTGTTCGGTTTCAACTTAGGGACCGAACAGACCTGCAATAAGATAGGATAAGTTTTTGGATCTCATCCACTTGCTTGAATCATTTTTGATATCTGTATCGTATTCGAACTAACTTTGACTTGCATCTTGCCTTGATTCCTGTGCGCCTCTTTTTGGTTATTTTGGATACAGGGAAATGGACCCACAAGAATGCAACGAAACTCCCGTCAGAACACCACAAGCTACAGGTGTCACCTACGACGACGAAGGGACACCAGTCGAAGGAATTCCCACAACTCAACAGAGCTAGCCGGCAGGTCAACCTACCTCCCGATTCCGGCGCAACGATATCCCACCTCCGTCGCAGTTCGTACCACCAGCGCCCGTATTCCCACAAGGACAGCTGATCGACGGACAGCAAATATTCTAAATGATCTACACGATGATGCAAGCCCAGCAACAAGTCCAACACGAGGCTCAGCGTCGCGAAGCTAATTCCTTGAGGGACAGCATTGTAACTGCACTGGAGCAGGCCAACCTACCAGCTCGACGGCCAACTACAGGCTCAATCACTGACTTCCGCCAACTGAAGCCCCGTACTTTTTCTGGAAAAGAGGAGCCCACAGAAGTTCATGAGTGGCTCACCAACATTCGGCATCAACTTGAAGCAGCTGAGCTTCCCCGGGAACGCTGGATGACAGCCGCCAGAATGCAATTGACGGACAACGCTCATCACTGGTGGCTATCCGAGGAGACACGGCTCGGACCAGACCGAGTCACTTGGGAGGAGTTTTCCAGACTCTTCCAGGAGATGTACATACCTGCCATCGCTCGATCAGAACTGCGGGACAAATTCAATCGTCTCACTCAGGACTCCATGACGGTGGAAGAGTACAACACAGAATTTATTCGTCTGAGCCGCTTCGCCCCCACCCTGATCCCGACTGAGGAAGAGAAGGCCGAGAAATTCTTCGACGGACTGAACATTGAACTGCAGAAACTAATTGGGTCCGTCGCACTAACATCATACTCGGACGTTCTTGCTGCGGCTCGACGCATAGGGCGCATCACCAAGAGAGAGACCAGACTGAAGCGGCCGTCCCCATCCGCACCAACCAAAGCAGCACAAGAGGAGTCTGCAAAGCGTCAACAAGTAAGCTCGCCACCAGCAGCAGCACCAAAAGCCTTCTACCTTCCTACCTGTTATCACTGCGGCAAGATAGGCCATGTCGAGAAGGAGTGTAGACGTAAACTCGGACTATGCTTAGGCTGCGGATCCAGACAGCATGCAGTGAGAGACTGCCCTGAGCGTAGAGAAGGAACACCAAGGGCGAACCAGCAAACTCCACCAGCGCCTCGAGCAGCACCCTACCAGCAAGCTCAGCAGCAGGAGAGGAATCTGCCTCAAGGACGAGGGCAAGCTTACACGATTACTGTGCAGGACGCTGATGCGAGTAAGTGATTCGTAGTTATCCGTTATTAGTGTTGTTTAGTTCGTGCCTCTTGGTTCGTGACCTCAGCCCCAACCTAGTAAAATTGCAACTTGTTAATAACAACCTGGTTTTCATAAAAGTTATAGTTTTAACTAGATTTCCAGGAAAGTGTAAACTTTCAATTTTTAGGGAGACGGTATTTCCCTGAAGTCTCTTGTGATGTGTTTTCAAACGATGCTTGCGACCGCGTCATCTCTGTTGACCGGTTATTCTTTGATTGCGAGAACGCAATCCTCTTAAGGGGGGTAGATTGTAAACTCCCTGATTTTTTCAAAATTTTAAAAAACTGGATTTTTCACAATTTTCTAGAATTTTCTGAGAATTTTCTGTAATTTAACAACAGGGTTTTAATTATTCAATAATTTTTAATTAACAATAAATATTATAAAAATAATATTTTTGGATGTAAAATAAAAAACTGGACTTAGGGCAATTTTTCTGGAATTTATCGGACCCCGGACCTATTTTTAAAACACCTAAAACTATTTATTAATTAATTAATTAATTATTTATTTATTTAATTGTTTGTTATTATTATTAATATTATTATTAAAAAAAAAACCCGAGCCCGGCCCGGCCCATTGGGCCAAACCGGGCCCAGCCCGCCCGGCCCAGACTCTGCCCAGCGGGTCGGGTTAGATCCGCCGCCGTCCGACCCGCAAACCCGACCCGGCAGACCCGTTCACCCAGCACCCCACTCGCCCGCACTTCCCGCCGCCCCGCCCGGCCGCGCGCCGCTCGCCGCGCCCACGTCCACCCCCACGACCTCCGCCTCCCCCGCTCGGCTCCGCCTTCTCCGCTTCTCTCCCCGCCATCCTCGGCCACGACCACCGCCCGGCCACCTATAAAATCCTAGGCCTCCCTCTCCTCTCCCCTCCACCACTCCAGCCACCCAGCGCCACCGCTCCGGCCTCGCCACTCCGTCGTCGCCCTCGCCACCTCCGCGCCTTGCCGCCCTCTTCCTCCCCTCCTCTTCGTCTCCGGCAGCGCCGCCGGCAGCAGCAGCAGCGAGCACAGCAGCAGCCGCAGCAGCGCCCTGTGCCGCCTCCGCCGCCTCCCAGCGCGCCGCCGCACTTCTCCGGCCCCCTCCGCCGTTGCCGCAGCCGCCCAGCCACCGTCCCAGCCGTCGGAGCCCCTGTGGTGCCCCGTTCCCCCTATTCGGGGAGCGCGGCTAAGAAATACTAGACGGTATCGTTCGATCGGGATAGATTGAATCAAGAACTCATCCTCGTTATGGATTTGTCTCTTCGAAATCGATTTCCATATTCAGTGGACCGTGCCCCAAGGATCGACTTAGCGGCAGAGTCAGGAGGGACCTCTCCGCTGCATTCTTTGTTGCCTAGTTTTCGCTGTCGCTTGTTGCTTTCGTGCCTTGAGTTGGTTTTCAGATTTGCTTGGGTTTTCTTGAACGGTTTCGATGGATTTCATTGCTTTCGTTCTTAGGACTGCACTTCAATTTCGATAAGGGAAAGAGAGGAAGAAGTACTATCAGCTGTTCGTGTCAATACAGGTGAACCAGCTGTAGGCGTCGCTCGAGCGGACTCCTAAAGCACTTCTTTCCTTTTCCTTCCAACTACCAAAGTGAGTGGCTACCAACCCGATTAGCTAGCCCTACTTGCTAGTCTTCACATCTAAATCTTGTGTTCGTGCTTTGCCCGATCAAACGATACCAAGTAAATAACTAAAAGATATCAAGATAATAAGGGAATAGACTTGGAAAATATTGCTTGTCAATGAAACCTGTGAACGGTTACTTACTTATATGCTTGCTCGTTTGGAATGTTCATCATATGCATAAATATAAGTTAGAATGTATATTTCTTCTTAAAACTGTGCTATGTATAGAACTCATTTTCAAAGCAATAACCCAACAGGAAGACTATGCTAAAGTAGATCTTGCCCTGTTATTGCCCTGTGCCTGATTTGCCTCAAATATTAACTTAGTGTACTGCGTTGATCACGGACAACTTGTGCACAAAGTCTTAGTTCCTGCGGACGGTCGCTGGGGCACTGGCACTGATCCGATCCGGACGGAACTCACGATAGTCGCCTGCTTCGGATCGAGTGGCTTGTGGCGCCTCCTGTTCTCTGCGCCGCACGCCATTCCGTCCCGAGACTAGCCCGTCCATTATGGCAACGTGCCAGTGATCCCCTCGTATATTTAAACCTGTTGTTACTAACTTGTGTCTTCTTGGCAGGGAAGGCAAGGTAAGTATTATGCAGGTGGTTCAGACGGGCAGGTAAATGTCACCGAACGGTGGCGAGTTATTTCAATGATACTATATATATGTCTTGCTGTAAAATAAACTAAGGCAAGATAGAAACCCACAAATATGCATGCTTCATTAAAACAACGTGTTGATTGGTATAGTTGGGATAGCTTGCCTTCACCAGTACGTTTTGATGTACTGACCCTCGTTGAAACATGTTTCCCGCGCTAAGGAGAGCCGAGCGAGGAGCAGGAGACAAACCCCCAATCCAGTCCAGCTGTAGGCACGCCTCGACCGTGCCAACCTTTGAAGCATTTTGAAGAAGAAGAAGAAGCATTTTGAAGATAGAAGCTAGCCACCAAGCAACCATGCAACTTCGTGGCAAAGCAGTCGTTCCGACGCAAGGTCTTATATTTTGAGTTTAGTAAAGGATGTAATGTAAAGGACTGCTATCTCATTTTGTGTCAACACTTTTGTAAGCCCATAGAGGCAATCCTTATGACTCAGTTCAAGGAGTTTATAATAGATGTTCATATTATCAATAAAAGAGAACTTTTCTATGTTTCAATATGTGTTTCAATTATCCGCGTACTCTGAATATGTGCTCGCTATGCGAAACAAAAATACTTAGCCTTGTGCGGTGCGCAACCTAGGCCCGCACGGCGGTCACGCCCGGGGGACGACTATCGATTCCGCAGAATCGGGGCTTGACAGCCCTGCCGCAGGCCAAGCCCTAATCCTAATTCCTATTCCCCCCCTCCCCCCGCGTGTCGGACACAAGACACGTGTCCTGTGTCGTGTCGGACACGACTCAACCCTGTTTTTGGGTCCCCTTCAGGTGCGTGTAACTTTTTGTTCGTAGCTCCGTTTTCGATTTCGCAAATTGCGTTGCGAAGCCTGTACGACCCTCTCGGTGCCCGGATAAACCGTTCGGGGCATCGCGTCCTGTGGTGATCGCACACCGCGATCCAAAAACAGGAAAAACCAGACCATGTTTTACCCCGAAACTGAGTACGCCCCGCCAAACGGGACGACTTGGTCGCGTGCGGTCTTCACAGATACGTGCGCGTCGTCGATACGGACGTGTGGGATTTTGCGGAAGCTGATTCGGGTGTGCGTGCACACCGGAATCAACGCGTATCCGCGAACATCGCCCCGTATTCGACTTTTCTACAATTCGCTCTAACTTTGTGTACACATGTCGGATCGGAGTCGTAGCGATACGTTGGTCCTGTGGGTCAAGTTTGGTTCGATTCTGAGAACGTTGACGAAATCGCATGCTGTGGGCCCCACAGGCCCCGCTCGACGGGCGATTTTGTGTTCGGCTCATCGGAATCCAATTCTGGAAGTTCCGTTGGGTTCGTATCATCGTTCCTGACCTGTTGACACTAATTTTGGTGAATTTGGAGACCGTTGACCCGGATGCATTTTTCGGTACAAAGCGGGCCCACCGGTGGACCCCGTTTTGGCCCGAAACTGCCGTTTTTGCCCTTGTCTCCAAATTGAACCCAAGGACAGGCATTTTTAGCTGATTGATATTTTTTGGATCTGATGGTGATATTTGTTACAGCAACCGGAGTACCGCCTGCAATTTCTGCCGAAGTCAGAACTACAAACAGGGCCGGAACCACAGGCAAGTGTACCTTGCCAAAACTTGCAGCTTCGCTACTTATTTCCTGGACTTAGTTATACATCAGTGGGCAAGTAAAGTTTGCCAATTCTCAAATATTTTTGGTTATAGTATTTTACTTGATTTTTGTAGTTCATATGCGAACTTGTTTAACTGCTCAACCCAGGACACCGGACACTATTTATGTGACGGAATTGCCTGAGATATACCTGGTGATTCCGTATAGGATACATTTTTATGTCATTGACAGTTTACATGCTTAGATTCTATCCTGATTCATTGCATTAGTTCAATCTTGCGTGACTTGTACCTGTGATATTCTGGAACTGTGACGTGAGATTTCATGGGGTGGGGAGAGTATTATCATATCAAGGCTGATTATAATATAATATAAATACTTTTATTTGGCGGTGCCTTAAACTCTGATACAGAGCTTTGGTTCCTTACTGGCTCTTCGAGAAAATACTGCTATGATTTCTTCGACACTGATCCTGTAGTAGTCTCAGCCTGAGTATGACTAAAACTCTCACTTGCATATCACTAACTGGTTTACATATTTACCCTGCTATTTCATTATTGCTGCACTGCATATATTTTGGCTTGTATTTTCTGTACCTTGTTATGTCCCCTGAGGACCTGGAATGGACTATGTCCCCAGGTATAGCCGAGGAGAACTACCCCGAGGTGTACGGTACAGGAGCACTCCTTGGAGCAGAATCCGAAACCGAGGACGAGATAGTTGCAGAAGACTTCTCCTGAGCACCGGCTTCATCTACACAGTATTTCTATTTCAGTATTTTATTTCCTGTCTTTCTTCTTAAATGTAACAGAATAATTCTCGAATTTGTTTTTCGAGACAACCTTATTTAATATTGCTTATTTATTTCTATTGCAATATTTCTGGCATTAATCTGTATTGTCCTGTGGATGAGATTAGAAATACCTGAGACTGATACATATTACTGCTAGACTACAGCTTAAGCATGCCCTGATGGATCCATTAAATTGGGTTGTCCATCGGTGCGTGCTGCTGGCCATTGCTCACGTGCTCAGTCCCTCGTCATTTTGGGACTGGGGCGTGACAATCATCACCACCACCACCACCGCAAGGTCACTACCACCACCTCGCTCCGGCCGTCAAGGTATATTTCTCCCCCATCTCCCTATATTGTTATATATTGTGTTGTGTTAGCTAGAGTCATGTTATATATGGATGTGTGTATATTAGCTAGGGTTTGTGTTTATATAATGTTGGTGTATATGGAGATGTAGTGTAGTTCATGTATCTTGTGTTTAATGAGGTTTGATTTGGGTGATGTACTTTGTTGGGGTTAGGGTAAATGCAAATTGTGAGAATATTATTATGATATTATTCTTAGAGCATATGACGATGATGTAGAGTATGATCAAGGACATGGGAATTTGACTTGTGGTATGTCGAAGAGGTGTATTTGTGATAGGATGATTGTAGATTAGGGTTGTCTTCTACATGAATTATAACAATTTAATTAAGATGTGTGTTCGTGGAGAATTAGGTTTTTGACCTTTAAATAAATAATCGGGATATATATTACATGGTGGAAAAATGCTAATTTAATTACGGAGAATTAAATTGAGGAGAAATAAGGTTCTGAATTGATTGAACATTGATGAACACCGAGGAGCACGGGATTGATGAAGGACTTATGTGTAGTGTAAAACCCCTACTCGGTATTTGGGGACTGGAAACTAAAGGTGATTAATTTAGGGAAGTACATGGTGATTGGTAACAACGATATTAAACGAAGGATTTAATAATCATAAACTGTGTTTTGAGGATGGTTCGATGAGAGTGTACAGATGACTAGTTGATTGATGTATCGTACCGATAGTCAACTGTGGTCAACCCTCCTAGCATCTTGTCCCTGTGAGTCGTAGCTGAGACTGAGCATATGTATAGATGCGTGTCGCATCCCTGTTTGTCGTGGAATAGATTATTGATTATTGGTTTGTATCTCATCTCTAGGTACTGCGGGACCTGAAGGCTTGGACGCGGTACCGGGACCCCGTCATCAGCAGCCGCACGCAGGCAAGTGTACCTTGCCACCCTGTATTTCAGATTACAGATATTTATTGTTTTTTATGTACATTGTGCACGTATTTATGTTGACGCTTGATACTTCGCGTCCGGATCACAACCGGGTGTTGACATTCGTCGTAACGTATTAGAATAATTGTTAGATGCTTCGTAGCACCTCGATGTACGTACCTGAGTATATCGACACCCCAGGACACACTCATATACTGTGATCGTGCCAGATTTCTGTATCCTGATACTGACATCATGACCAGAGACTGGGACGACCTTAGGGTCGCATCTGTTAAGATTACTTTTGTGTGTCGAGACTGTTAGATAGAGGTTCAGGTTCAGCGCACCATCGTTGACCGCTTGGGATGGGAAAGGCAGTTACTAGACGTTTGGGATCCTCTGCACGCGCTTATATATGTTTATGTAGTGATCCTGTATTCTAGAGTAGTGTATCATCCGTGTGACTCTGTGCTCGAAGCTACGGTACGCCCCGTGTGTCTCTGTATTCGGAGCTACGGTTTTATTTTAGATAGCCCACGCGTCGAACGTTGTCTTTAAACTGTGTCACACTTGTTTGGTTATGATAGAGTACCCTGTCGTTGCACTTGTACTTTCTGTTTACTTGGCATGCTGTATTTTTGTACCTTGTTACGTCCCTCTGAGGACCTGGTTCCCTGCCAGTTTTGCAGCATAGATGATTACGGAGCATTTGGAGTTGCTGTTGGTGTTGCATGTCTTGCGGACATGGTACCAGGTACTCACATCATATCTACCGGTATTATGGTTATTTTACATTGATTATTCATCTGCTGTTGTAGCCTAGTTTTTATAGACTCATACTTCTTCTCGAGTCTATTCGAGTTAGTGTGTTATTGGGCGGCCGACTTTAGCACATATAGTGTCATGACCCAATTCTGTAGAATCACTTGAGGCGTCCGCCGAATCGTGACCGCCGTGCGGGCCTGGAGTTGCGCCCGCACAAGGCTTTAATGATTTGCATAGCAAGCACATATTCAGAGTACGCAGATAAATTGAAACACAAATTTGAAACATGGAAAAGTTCTCTTTATTGATAATGAACATCTATTACAAACTCCTGAACGAGTCAGCTAATATGCCGAACGGCTTACAAAAGAGATGACTCAAAATGAGATAGCAGTCCTGTACATTACATCCCTTTACTAAACTTCAAAAGATATAGACCTCCAGGCTGGAGGATAGCTTTGCCACGGAGCTGCATTTGTGTATGAAGAGTTGCAGCTTCTGGCTTCAAAATGCTTCAAGGGGCGCGGTGAAGGTGCGCCAACAGTTGGACTGGATCGGAAAGACGACTTCGGCTCCTCGCTCGGTTCGCCTTAGTGCGGAGAACCTGTTTCAACGAGGGTCAGCATATCGAAACATGCTGGTGAAGGCGAGCTAGCCGAACTATACCAATCAACACGTTGTTTTAAATGAAGCATGCATATTTGTGGGTTTCTATCTTGCCTTAGTTTATTTACAAGTAAGCAGCATATTAAATTTACTGAAATGAACGTGCCACCGCTCGGTGGATTTTACCTGCCCGTCTGAATTACCTGTACAATACTTACCATGCCTTCCCTGCCACGAAGACACAAGTTAGTATGCAACAGGTTTAAATATACACGTTGAACACACGATGCTTTGCAAGCCATATTCACACGATAAACACACGAGGCGTTGCAAGCATATACACACGAGGATCACTGGCTTGATGCCATAATGGACTAGTCAAGGACAAGGATAGCATGCAATGGGAAAACACGAGGAGCTCAGAAAACACGATGCGTTGCAAGTTATCCCGTCCGCACATGATTGACTATAAACACGAAGTCTGCCCGGATCGGATCGGTGCCAGTGCCCCAGCGACCGTCCGCAGAACTTATATCCTTGTGCACAAGTTGTCCATGATCGAACACACGATGTTTAGTTAAGTTATCATTTCACGCAGTTGAGGCAACACGAGTAATGCATATTTTATTTTGCATAGCCTCTAGGAACAGTTATGCGCATACACGATATGATTCATAAATAGCACAATTTATAGAAGAAGTTGTATTCTAACTACAATTTATGCATATGATGAATATTCCGAACGAACAAGCATGCAAGTAAGTAACCGTTCACGAGTTTGATTGACAAGCAGTAATAACCAAGTCTATTCTCTTTTATCTTGGTTTTTTTTATTATTATTTGGTATCGTTTGATCGGGCCGAAGAGAATGCAAGTGTTTTAGCTGTGAAGCTTGGAAGCAGGGCTAGCTAACCGGGTTGGTAGCCACTCACTTGGTTGGAAGGAAAGGAGAAGGAAAGAGGCGCTTTACGACTCCGCTCGCAAGCCGCCTACTGCTCGTTCACCTGCACACGAACAACTCGATTAATACTTCTTTCTCTCTTTCCAATCTCGGAATAGAAGTGCAGTTCAATGAACGAAAACAATAAAAACCATCGAAACCGTTCAAGGAAAACAAGCAAATCCCAAAACTAACTCAAAGCACGAAAGCAACAAGCGACATCGAAAATTGAGGCAATAAAAGATAGCAGCGGAGAGGTCCCTCCTGACTCTGCCGCTAAGCCGATCCTTGGGGCGCAGTCCACTGAATATGGGAATCGATTCCGAAGAAACAAATCCATAATGAGGACGAGTTCTTAATTCAATCTATCCCGATCGAACGATACCGACTTGTGTTTCTTAGCCGCGCTCTCCGCATCGGGAGAACGAGGCGCTACATATAGCTCTTTCTTGTATACTTTTGTACATTATGGATTGAGACATAAATGTTTACATTTATGGGATATCTAGTTGTGCCCTTTATATTTTACAGCTTATACGCATTAGAGTCAGACCAGAGTCTGGTCAAATGCGTAGCTGGCGTGTCACGTGTTCCTGGTCCTACGTATTTTGGGACTGGGACGTGATAAGCAGTGTGGCCGGAGAGGCGGTGATTGCGGAGGGAAGACGTGGCAGAGGGGTTCGGGTGAAGTGGTGGTGGTTGGTGAGGGCGGCTCGGGTCGAGGGTCCACGGTGGAGCTGTGGCGTCGCCGGGGCTCTGGCCGAGAGGGTGTTGGTGGTTGGGTCGAAGTCGGTGGCGGCCGGAGTATGTTGGTGAGGGCGGTGATGGTGGTGGTGTGGTTGTGGCAGCGGTGGCCGGGGTGGGTTTAAATAGGGTGGCCGGTCTTAGGGAAGGTGAAGGGGTCAGGGAGACGAAGGGGAAGGGCGGCCGGTGGGGGAGTCGAACGGAGGCGGCGGTGGTTATGGCGGTTGAGGAGACGGAGAGTCGAGGGAATTTTGGTAGTTATTGTAGCAGGCGGGTTCCGGTATGCGGGTTCGGGTCTGCGGGTACGGATTCGAATCCTCTAGGGTTTGTTTGGGTTGGGTTGGTTTGTTTTAGTTAAACCGGTTTGGTTTGTTTGGTTCAGTTCAGGTTGGTTTATCTTGGTTTATTTAAAAATTTTATTTTTAGATCTTTAAAAATAGTTTTTTTGTCCAATAAATTCTAAAAAATTACACTATATCTAATATTTTATTTACACCAAAAAATATTATTTTCATAATATTTTAATATTTATTAAAATCACAAAATTAATTTAATACCAGAAAACATTTATTTTAATTAGTTAAAAATTATAGAAAATTTCTGAAATTTTGTTTTTTAAATTCTGAAAAATCTGGGAGTTTACAATGAGTCCGGCCTAGCGACGATCAAACGTCAGTTACGCGGACCTGCAATAGCACGAGCACCGGGTTAGAATCCTTTGCCTATCCTTTCTCCCGAATTCCCCAAGAATCAAAGCTCCAAACGAGAAAGCCAACAGCAAAAATCGTGTAAATCAAAAGCAGTACCAAAATGAAATCCCAACGCGACATCAAGAAAACTAATCAATAAAGCACGAAAACTATTGAACTTGTTTCAATAGAGGCCTATCCATGAGTTGGAAAGAATCATCGCATTTTGTCCGTGGCAAGAGGATATCGAAGATCTAAACACCAAACTACGACTCAGACAGACTAGCCACAAGCCCAATTATATAGTGTGCATCCCGGTCGGATCGAGATTTGAGGCACTATAGATGGCGCGTGGCTCTCTGTGCCACGCAGTTGCAGCTTTCGGCGCCTAACGACGTTGTCTGCTATGTAGGCGGCGCATGCGGCCTGATTTTTTCTCAGACCGCATGGGAGTTGAAATTCTCTTTAAATAGATGCTCTACTATTTTATTTTGGGCAGTTGAAAAAATTGAGAGAGAGAGGAAAACCGAGAGCACCAGCAGGACCTGCGGCAACATTAGCATCCTTCCAAAAGAGTCTTCTGAGTGATCCGAAGGTGACCAAGAGCGTTCCAGAAGTTCTCGTGTGAACTTGCTGGATCCTGGGGGCATATCGTTGTATAGCGCAAATCTTACCTTGAGCTATGGTGGTTTTGATTACCCAGCATGAGTTTTCTTCTTTGTTTTTCTGTTCTTGTTCTCGTTCTTCTCGGTGTAGCATCTGCGAACGTAAAGAGAATAACGATTTTTTGATTCTTGTTGTATTTGTATTTTCTTTGGGTTGTTAGTTTGTAATATGTTCCTGGTTTAATGCTTCTGTGGGGTTATGTGTCACTATAGAGGAACTCTTGTGTGAATCTCAGTGCACAAACTTCTCTTCTGGGGTTAGTATAGACGAACTCTTGTGCGAGTCTCTACTTTGTGGCTACCTCTTCTTCTTTTATCTGACTTCGGGACTAATAAATATATCCTTATGTATTGTATTTATGTATTTATTCACCTTACATAGATCATTGAACCCGACCTTGTACTCCTATAAGCCACAACAAAGTGACCAATGGCTACGTTTGGTTCGCATAATTGAATTTTGAGAAAAGAAAGTCATTCATTTTATGTGTTTAAGTGTCAAAAGAAATGGATAGAAAAGAAAACTAATTCCCAATAGAAAAAAATATGCGGGAAATGATTCTCCTACTCATCCCATGTCTCCATATCCAATTATGCACTTTTCCTTTACATTTTCTTTTGGACCATTTCAAATACTGATTTTTTTAATAAAAATTACAATTTGAAAAAAAAAATACAAAGGATTGATTTTTTTTTCTACGAACCAAACGAAGCCTATAAGTATTCATATTTTTTCCAATAGACTACACAGGCTATCTCTAATGAAGATTTCTAAAATTAAATTTCTATCCTACATGACATTGTACTTTAAGAAAACTTTCACTAAAATTGGCAAAATTTCTAGAAAGAAATTGGAAGAAAAAAAAAAAAACTCCAATGATTCTCAATTTCTATTGTACGTGTCAAAAAAATAAAATAGTCAAATTAATGGTTTGGTTTAAAAGTAGGGTCCACTATTAATTTAGTTGAGAGATAAAAAAATTTATGAGAATTTTTGGTAGAAATTTTTTATACTACATTCGCGTCACGTTGGATAAAAATTAGAATATGATCAAAAAAAAAATTTTCTATAAAAAGCTTCAAGTATAAAAAAAATAAAAAAAAATAAAAAAATAAATAAGGCCAATGTTCCCATTATTTAGCCAGTCTTCCAATCTACTATGACAGATATGCACGCACTAGACCACTTGTGCCACCTACTCGTTCGCACTCTATGCGCCCGTGGACTTTGCGCATATAAACAAAGGTTCCGAATCAGCATGTAAACTTCCTCCTCTCCTCTCCTCTCTCTCTCTCTCTCTCTCTCTCTCTCTCTCATCCTTCCATGTGACTCCCTCTCCTCGCCAACCTGTTCCCTCTCTCCTTATTCGTATACATCTCGCTCGACAAGCCACGGACATGTCCGATTCCTCTCCCCCAACTCCCAACAACAATATCACCACCAACACCAACTCCATCACCAACATAAACAAGATCCATAGCCCATCGCTTATTATTCGTCCATGTTGTCAAACCAAGCTCGAGAAGACTCCAACGTTCGTAGAAACCACCATGAAGTCCGAGAGCATCGATTCTAATTACGACGCGGCAGCTGTGAAGAGATCGGTGAAGGAGATCAACTTCGGAGGGCATGACGAGAAGGCGAAGGCGGCAGCGGAGATCAAGAGGCTGGCGAAGGCCGACGGGCGCACCAAGCGGCTGCTCGCGGAGCTCGGCATCGTGCCTCCGCTCGTGGCGATGATGGTTGAGTACAAGGAGCAACGGTGCAGCCGGTTGGCCGTCGACGCGCTAGTGGAGCTGGCTAGTGGTTCTTTCAGGTGAGCAATGATTTAATCAAGTATGGCATTGTTTGTGGCTTAATTACTGTTAATCCAAAATTAAACTTATATATAATAGTTAGTTTTAAAATCTGTCGGTAAAGTTTTTTGACTTTAAAATATAAATTCGGTATGGATTAGTTAGCGAGCCTTGAATTAATTGGTGACAGTCAGTTAAAGTCAATAGAATTCAAATCTGTTCTGATTGTATACGTTATTTTGAGTGGAGGAAACCCAAATTTTGGTTTGGCGGGTTAGGTACGCTGAGTTGAGACACTCCTTAACGGACAAAAATTTGACCCTCCATTGTCAAAGTGATGAAATTTATTTTGTCGTGATTGTTTATATGGGACCTTTCACAATCTATAGGTAGGCTGCCCTCAACTAAGTTTTTCTCCCTTTCGTCAAACCTGGACATGGACACGGTTGCAGCACATGCAATATCCGTGTGTCGCCGTGTCCTGATCGTCTGCTTCCGTATTGGTGTCTAATAATAATACTGTGCTCTTTTCAGGAACAAGAAGCTCACAGTGGAAGCAGGACTGCTCTCGAAGCTGCCGCAGCTAATGCACAACAACAAAGCGCTCGCAAGGGATCGACAGTTCGCGCAGCTCCTCCTCTCCATCTCCTCCCTCGCCAAAACCCAGTTCCCTCTCGACTCCCGCCGCCTCCTCCCCTTCCTCGTCGAGATTCTCGACGACGAGTCCACCTGCGGGGAAGTCAAGCTGACGAGCGTAGCGACGCTGTACAACCTATCCACAAAGCTCGACAACACTAGACCGATAGTCGCAAGCGGCGCGGTGCGTTCGCTCTTGAAACTGTCCACGAACGCGAGCGCATCCGAGGGGGCCCTCGTGACGCTGGGCAACTTGGTGGAGAGCGCGGTAGGAAAGAAAGCCATCGAGAACGAACCGTCGGTCGTCGAGGCCTTCGCGGAAATTTTGGAATGGGATGACAAGCCTAGATGCCAAGAGCTCGCCGCCTACTTGCTTATGGTCATCGCGCACAAGAACTCGACGCAGAGGAAGAAGATCATGTCCCGGTCGGGGACGATCGTCCCCCGCCTCCTCGAGGTGGCTCTGTTAGGAAGCCCGCTCGCGAGGAAGAGGGCGTTGAAGCTGCTGCAGTGGCTCAAAGACGACAGGGGGACGAGGGTCGCAGTGCACTCGGGTCCGCAAGCAAGATTAACGGTTCTTCGTTGTTGTTCGAGCAATCCGACGGCGGAGGAAGACGTGGAGGAAGGCCGGAGAGCCGTCAGGGCTATGGTGAAGCAGAGCCTCGATAGGAATATGGAATCGATTATGAGGAGAGCTACTGGCGGCGGCGCCGAGGGACCTTTGGGGCTCAAGTCTCTGGTTGCTACTTCTAGCTCCAAGAGCTTGCCTTACTGAATGAACACTGTATCCGTGTCCATAATGGTTGTTATTATGAATGTAAATTTCTTGATAGAGAGATGGCACATTCCTGAGTTGTTTGTTTTTTTTTTTTGCTAAATTACAACTTGATACCTTCTACTATTCTAGTTTATACCATAAATTTTGATAGCGATCAACTTAATATTTTTTTCCCATTCTCGTCCTACCGATGTTTGACAAAAAATATTAACTTTGACTGGCGAAGGATATCAAGTTAATCAGTGCCAGACTTCAGATTTTGAGGTCTGAGACAAACTCTAAAAGTTGTGCCATTAAAACTTATTGTTCACATAATTTTCGAAAAATTTCGTTCAGAGCAACGAAATTAATACAAATCTCACTCAGAGCATACAAGTTTTAAAATTTTCAAAAAAAACATCATAACGTCCATCGGATGGACGTTTTACCATTTCCAAAAAAAAATTGTCGGTTGCCCTTAAAAAAAAATCCGTTAAAATAAATAAATAAATAAAAATAGAAAAACGTCCTTCCATTCCAAAGGACGTTTTTATTTTTTTTACCTGTTACCCTCTCTCTCTCTCTTCTCTCTCTCACTCACTCTCTCTCTCTCTCTCTCTCTCTCTTCTCCTCTCCTCTCCTCTCCTCTCCTCTCTCTCTCTCTCTCTCTCTCTCTCTCCTCTCCTATATTAAATTTTTTTTTACCACTCTCTCTGTCACTCAATCACTCTTCTCTCTCTCACTCACCCGCTAACTCTCTCTCTCTCTCTTCTCTCTCTCACTCACTCACTCACTCTCACTCTCACTCTCTCTCACTCGCTCACTCACTCACCCGCCCCGGTGGCGCTGCCGGCAATCTTCATGTCCATCCTCCTCCTCCCGATCCCATTCCGACCATCATGACCTTGAACTCGTCGAAGCTGACCATGCCGTTCCCGTCCTTGTCGGTGTCATCGATCATCCTCCTGTACTGCACGACCGACGCCCTCTCGTCGAGTCTCCGCAGCACCTTGGCGAGCTCCTCGGCGGAGATGGAGCCGTTCCGGTCGAGGTCGAACATGGAGAAGGCGTGGCGGAGGTCCTCGAGGACGGCGGTGGGGCCCACCCTAAGGGTGTTGAGCTCGACGAACTCGTCGAGGCTGATGAAGTCGTCGCCATCAGTGTCGACCTCCGCCATCATCCGCCGCAGCTCGTCCTCGGCGAGGGGGCGGCCGTCGCCGAGCGTGGCGAAAATGGCGACGAGCTCGTCTGCCGAGATCTTGTCGTCGCCGTTGGAGTCGAACTTGTCAAAGACGCGCTCGAGCTCGTCGGAGGTGGAGGTGGAGGTGAGGGAGGCGGCTGTGGAGGAGGGTCGGAAGCTCCGGACCCGGAGCCGCCATAGCTCTTGGAGCGAAGCTTAAGTCGACGGCAGAAGAGGGAGAGAGAAAGAGAAGAGAGTGAGAGAGTGAGTGAGTGAGTGAGTGAGCGAGTGAGAGAAGAGAGAGAGAGAGTTAGCAGGTGAGTGAGAGAGTGAGCAGAGAGAGAAGAGAGAAGAGAGAAAGAGAGAGTGAGTGAGAGAGAGAGAGTCAGCGGGTGAGAGAGAGAGAGAGAGAGAGAGAGAGAGAGAAAAGAGTGATTGACTGAGAGAGAGAGAGTGAGTTAGGAAAAAAATATATAAGGAAAACGCCCTTTAGAAGGACGTTTTTTCTAGAAAAAAAGTCCTTCCAAAGGAAAATTTTCTTATATTATTATTATTATTATTATTATTATTTTAACGGAGAAAACGGGAGACGGACGGAAATTTTTTGGAAATCGTAACACGCCCTTTCCGATGGGCGTTATGATGCTTTGTCTGAATTTTTTTAAAAATTTTATGTTCTGAGTGGAATTTGTCTTAATTTCGTTGCTCCGAACGAAATTTTCCGCATAATTTTTTCCATTTATGATGATACAATAGTATAATCAACACAAAATTCAAGAAATAAAACAATAAACAAAATAATATATGTTATAATAAAATACTACTAAAATTGAGGATGTTTCAAGCAAAAAAATAAATTTGATGTTCCAGACAAATAAAAATAATAATGTTTTGGGTAGTTCATAATTATAATAATAAAAAGGAAAAGAAAAAGAAAAAAAAACAACTTGTTATGTTTTTTTTCAATTACCTCCAAGAGGACACACACAAAGAGAGAGATTCACAGTGACAGACGGAATGGTAGAGGAGATTGAAAGCGTCATACTGTTACAGCGACGGAAGGAAAGCTATTTTTGACAACGACTGTATTATTTATTTTCTTTATTCTGACTAACTGACTTATCTCTGGGTATTCTAGTATATGACATTTAGATATCTTGTAACAAGAAAAAAATTACACGGACTAAAAGGATTAGAATGAGTCTGCTAGACCTTTGTTGAGAATTGAATTTACATACATTAAATAATATATAAAAAAATTGTGCCCTCAAAATTTTTGGGCATGATACAGTCGTCTCATATAAAGTCCGGACATGAAGTTAATACTTATCAAAAATTATGGTATCAAGTTTAAAAACTTGAATAGTCGACGGTATCAAGTTATAATCTAGCCCATATTATTTTTAGAAATTCTCTAGTTTTGTTAAATATTGTTCTAATTATGGTTGGGTTACAAACTTACAATGCACATATCTACTATTATAATACGGCTTAGAAACGGCTAAAAAATGAGCCGTCTAAGTCATATGTATATCATCACTAATTTATTTATTTATTTTTAACTACTGTGGTTCTTTCCTCACGTATATTGAAAAAAATAATTTTTTTTCAAAAACTTAAAATCCTTCTAACTATCTTAACATATATAAATCCTAAAATATATTCAATATTTAAACTAAAAAAATGATATTATCTAACTAAACACATATCAAAAATTATAGAAATATATTTATCATAAATCATAATTAAAAATTCAAATTATATTTAAAATATTATAACATAATTTAAATTTCTATCTAATTTTTCAATAATGTCATAGATTTTTTTCTTCTTTTTTTACGTCCAACGTTCGTGGAAGTAACTAGTAGTGTAATAAGATTGGTTAAACATAGGGGTGGGCAGTTTTCAATTTTGGACAGAGAACTGAATCGAATAAAGGATTCGATCGATTTCGATTTTGAAAATGCTAAACAATTTTTTTTTTTTTTCGATTTCGATTTCGGATTCGGTAAAAAAGTGAAAACCGAATAAATCTTTTACAATTATTCAATACCCTCAATTTTATGCACAAAAACATGTATATTTTTAAAACAACAATTATATATATGTGTGTTTAAAGTCAAACTTTAGTAATTAACAACTAATCTAATTTTGTGTCCAACTTTGAAATACGACAAATCTATGAATAAAAATTATATATTTTTAATATAATTGAACCACAATTTCAGTTTTGAACTTGATCAATTAAATAATAAAAATAGTACCACCGAACAAATCAAATAAACTGAATTAATTATCGGTTCGGCTCGGTTCGATTTCAATTATGACTAATTTCAATTCGGTTTCGATTTTAGATTCGTAGATTTTCTGTTTGTTCGATTTTGATTATTTCTGTTAGATTGAAATCAAATAAACTGTACGCTCGGCCTAGTTAAACCTATCACGTATCACATTGGTCCATTAGAGCATCATTCTATGCTCCTCCTAGTTAAACCTATCACGATATCACATTGGTCCATTAGAGCATCATTAGTAGAAGATGCTCAAAATTCCATCTTGAGGTCCAACATTTAAAAAAAACAAAGATAAATGTAGAATGAATTGAATTTGTATAAAAATAGTAGAGTAAGAAAAAATGAGTTTTGGTGCAAAAAATTGTATAGTCAAAAATTAATGTGAAAAAATAATAATATAAATTTAGAATTGGCTTCAAATTATGACTTACTATTCTGCAAAATAATTTTGTACATTTTGAATCTAGAAATTCTTATACCAACCTATAATTTCTGTAGATGAATTAGACATAAAAATCTAGAAATTAGAACTTACTATGGTTCTTCCTATTCTGCGAATTGAGCTCCTGTATTCTGAATTTGGAACCTAGAAATTGGAATAGGCCTTACATGCTCTTAAATCAGACCAATTGTTTCTTGAACAAGTAATTCTGGTATAAAATCAAATACTAGTGCCACAACAATCTGATGAATCACCGAAATGTTTGTTAAGTGCACGACCAAAATAAAGAATGAATGTTGTATGGTCCAACTAGAATATGTAGCAACACAAACCATTTATTTTATATGAAAAATTTGCATACGAGCGTGCTTAATTTGTTAAATCTAAGTAGCGAGTATTTTTTTTTTTTCTAACCCAGTGTCAAGGACATATAAAATAAAAAACTAGTGAATGCAATTTTACAAATAGAATTAGATTCATTTTGTAGTATAAGAAAAGCTAGAATTATATTTAAATTAGATGTCATTTGAAAATTTAGAGTTGGTATGAATGTTTTGTTGAAATAAAAAAAAGGGTTTAAAATCGATCCATTACATTTGTTTTGAGATGTCCTTTAAGGTGTGTATTGGGCCGGTCCGGGCCGGCCCGTGGTCCGGGTCAACCGGGTTTGATCGGGTTCAGTCCGGGGCGGACTCAATCCGAAGAGAACGGCGGCCCGGTCCAGCCCGGACAATAAATAATTTGATCCATCCCGAATCCATGACCGATCAAAGTAGGACTGGGGCGAACCGGTCTGGGTTCGGACCGGTCCACGGTCGGACTGGACCGGCCCTTTTGGGTGGGTTGGAGCATTGGCAAGATGTTGCTCTGAAGTGAGATGTGGATGCATTTGAGTTGTAATCTCATTTCTTTATATTCAATTACCATTTTCCCAAAAAATAATAATAATAATAATATATATATATATATATATATATATATATATATATATAAAAGTAAATAAAAAGTTTGGACCGGTCCGGACCCGCAACGTTGCACACCGGGCCGGGCCGGGCTGAACTTAAGGGCCGATTTTGCCTACCTAGTCCGGACCCGTGGAGGAGGTGGGTCGAGCCGGTCTGGGTCGTTGATCGGGTCAGGGCCGGATTTGACCTCGTCGGACCCGTGGCTGGTTCCGGACTGGCCCGTCCATTTAGACCCCTTGAGATGTCCTACATAATATTCGGAACTTTGTGTTCCTTGATTCTTTAATCTTCCGTCACCCAATCATAATTGCATACCTTTCTTTGGTAATCGTAATGATCAATCGAGTTCGGTAATCTATCCATTCCTGATGGACATAGGATTTTACCCAGCCCACCGGAAGATGTTATGGTCCACTGATTCCTCTAAAAGTGTTGGGCCAGCCTAAAGCCCAAAACCAACCACCGATGCCCTAATAAAATCCCTCTCTCTAAAACCTAAAACCCCAAATTGTTCGCTTCGCCTCTCTCTCATCCACACACACAACTTCTAGGGTTAGGGTTTCCTTTTTCCACCATCCGCCATGGATCTCGCCTCCAAGAAGCGCAAGTCCGACGACAACGGCCTCGTCGTCCCCTCCTCCGCTGCCTCCCGCCTCACCCCCGAGGACGCCCTCAAGATCCTCGAGCCCTTCTCCCGCGAGGAGCTCCTCTCCATCGTCTCCACCGCCATGGTCGCCGATCCCTCCTCCTCCGTGCTCTCCTCCGTCCGCTCGGTCGCAGACGCCGACCCCTCCCGCCGCAAGCTCTTCATCCGCGGCCTCGGCTGGGACACAACCTCCGACTCCCTCCGCACCCTCTTTTCCTCCTTCGGCGACCTCGACGAGGCCATCGTCATCAACGACAAGCTCACTGGCAAGTCCAAGGGCTACGGCTTCATCACCTTCCGCCACGTCGACGGCGCCCTCCTCGCCCTCAAGGAGCCTTCCAAGAAGATCGACGGCCGGATGACCGTCACCCAGCTCGCCTCCGCCGGAAACACAGCTGCCGGTGGCGGTCTCCCAACTGGCCCCGCCGCTGCGGCCCCCGACGTCGCTCTCCGCAAGATCTACGTCGGGGCCGTCCCTGCTGACATGCCCTCGGACCGTCTCCTCGCCCTCTTCTCCTCCTATGGGGAGGTCGAGGAGGGGCCGCTCGGGTTCGACAAGCACACTGGAAAGTTCAGGGGTTACGCGCTGTTCGTCTACAAGCACCCCGATTCGGCCAGGGCGGCAGTGGAGGAGCCGAGGAAGGTCATCGACGGACACCAGATCACCTGCAAGTTTGCTAATGACGGAAAGGGGAAGCCTGGTGGTGATCAGCCTGCCGTTCCTGTCGTCGGCGGATTCGATTCCAAGCCTGGGGACGCACCTTCCTTCCCAGGACCAATGCCAAGCCAGTTCGGCGTGCCTGGGTCCGGACTGTCTTCTTATGGTGGGTTCTCCGGCGCCAGCGGCCTTACGGGGCACCACCAAATGAACTCGCCTCTTCAGGCGTCGATGGGTGGTAGCCAGGCCTCGTCAGTCCTTCCCGGGCCTGGAGCAGGAGGGGTTGGTGGATATGGAGGCGGTCTCGGTGGGCCTTACAATGCTTCATCGCAGTTTACGGGTTCTGGATACCCAGCCGGGTCTGCTGGTGGGTACGGAGGGTTCGGAATGGGGTTGGGCTCCGGTCTTTATAATCGGGCACAACCTAGTTCTGGTGGTATGGGTGCTGGGATGGGTTCCGGGGGGTTCCCGGAGGGTGGACGGGGGTACCCAGAGGGAGGACGTGGCTATCCGGAGGGTGGACCCTACACTATGCCCTCTAAGGGACACCCTGTCCAGCACCTTCAGCAGCCGGGCTCACCTCCTCGATCGAGGGTCCCTCCCGGTGGAGGGATGTATCAGGGAATGCCACCTTATTACTAAGGTATATTACATCCCATTCATTATTTAAATTTGGTTTCCTTGCATGCAGTGAGTTACTTAGATCTGTAGTGTTTAGGTATGACAATATGGTGATTTTACATGCAATTTGATAGAGTGCCTGTGTCATTCATGCTTGCTTTTGAATTTTTTGTTAGACCCTTGCTCTAGCTTCTTTGGATAGTGTAATGTGCCAAGCATTTGTTCTTTTACTACTGTTAATGTTTGCAAGGATTGTGTTGCTTTGTTGTTTGGTCTGGAAATTTATTTCCTGCGTATTTTTAATAGTCAATATTATTGAAGTCATTTTGTTCTTATTGAGGCCCGATGGAAATTATTTATCTGGATGATGCACGTAAGTCATTGTCTATGGTAATATTAAAGGGAGTGGTTGGCATCTATCATTTGTGCCTATGTCCCTCTTGTATGTTGCCTGCTATTTGATTGTTCTTCTTGTATTTGTCTACGATGTGTATTTCTGTTTCCTTTCTCTTTCAGTTTAACCTTTTCGAACATGGGTAGAAGGCCAAGTGTTAATATGTGGTTTTGCTGTGCGGTCAGTTAGTTAGCTATTGTTTTACTAGTGTCATTTTGGTATGAAGGATGTTCTAGTGGTTATCACCTATCTTATTGTGTAAAGAAACCTTTGTGAGGAGGGCTTAATTTGTAGTAGGTGGACGCAAACTTACATGATGTGCCACATGTTACGGTAATGGAAAAGGCTACAATTTTTAATTTGTATCATGACATTTTGTTTATTTGCTTGATGCCTTTTGGTGCACAATTTGTCTATGCCAGCTTTACGTATTTGGTTTTTTGATTTAAAGTGGAAAATGATTTTTGATTTAGTTGAACCATGACACAACTAGGTAAGTTTGACATTTGATTGTCGTATAGTATTCAACATGAACATATAGCATAGGTCATAATGTTAAAAGGGTTGAAAGCAAAAACATGGACTACCCCATTAGGCTATCTGTTGTGGTGGTGGTGGCCTATTTTAACATAATGCAGCATTTTGGCTGCATACAGACTTCCCCTACACCCCTTTGTCACCTTCACCACCTCTCTATTGCCATCCAAGATTCCCCCACTTCCATCCACCACTGGCCACTGGAAATGTGAGAAATCGAGGAGTTGCACAATACCATTTATATAAACATCCTATAAATAGGATCACTTTGGATGATCAACTCATATTGGTTTTATCTTTTTCTAGAACTTATTGCTAGTTCTATCTTTAAGAAATGAGATAATTCACACATGATGTGAACTTCTATGTAATGGTTGTGACCATGTCAAATCATTTCAGCTATGCCTGGGCCCTTTCAAGCTTAGGCATGCTTGTCCTTATCTGACATGAGCTCAAGGAAGTATCATGACATATATGAACACCGATACGGTCCTTTGGAGGAGTATTCATGCAACTTAGGGCTTTGGTGCAGCTACAAAAGAATTTGGTTAAGATTTATGCTAAGAAGTTGTATTTTCTTACATTTCTACAAAGTTCAAAGGCCATTTCATGTATTTGCTTGAGTGCAGTCAAATTTTTCTAGATCTTGATTATGGAATTGAACATAGATGATATGTTAAAAAAAATGACAGGTGCTGAATATTAGATTCTGAAGGATCTAATGTACCCTGTTAGTTGGTCTATGTTGTGAATATTGGCTAAACATCTTATTTTATGAGTGTTTTCTTGTCTTGCCTCATTGATATGTTATTAATTCCTGAGGAAAAGTAGTATTATTTAGAGTTAGATGTTGCATATTACTGTCGACATGATCTTGATTTGGGAACAATGTATATAGGGTTGCATCCTCAGAAGAAATAGCTGCATTGATCTTTGTAATATTTTGTAATAACTTTTATTTGTTACCAACTGATCTTTTGATGTTTAGTGGCTTAAATGTATGTTAGGAGACCAAAGAGGAAACTTATTGCTTATGTTTAAGTCTAACATAGTTATGAATCTTTGCTATTTGGAGCTTAGAGGGGTCTCCTAATTAGTTTGGTTACAGTACGCAACTTTGAATGTTTGGAGTATGTTCTGCTGATTGATATCGTTTAATTCTGTAGCATGGACTTAAATCATTTTTATGTATCAGGCAGTGTAGTCAAAGGCGCGCCTCAGGCGCGCCTAAGGCGCGCCTTGCTCCTAGGCGCAGGGGTAGCGCCTCAGGGCACTCCAGGCGAGGCGCAATTCTTAAGGCGCACCTAAGGCGCGCCTAGGTGCGCCTTTTCCGAGCGCCTTGGAATAACTAAGGCGCGCCTAGGCGCGCCTTAAAAATCTTGTGAAAAAAATAACATGTTTAGACTGTTTTTTTAACTGTTGTACTATTTTTAGACTGTTTTTTTGAACTGATGTACTTTTTTTTTACTGTTTTCTCTCTCACTCAATTCAAAGTGATTGCAACCTAGACACGGGGGAATTTGAAGCACACATATTTATCAATGTAGAAATTCGATGTGAATATATATATATATATATATATATATAATTTTTGCGCCTCGCGTCGCTCGGGCGCGCGCCTTAAGTGCGCCTTGCGCCTCGGGCGATTTGGACCCTTTGCGCCTCGAGTGCGCCTTGCGCCTTTGACTACCTTGGTATCAGGTTTTTGTGCCATTAGAACCCTTGTTATGGTTTGGTCAGGTACTATGTTTTAAAAAGTGCGCTTAAGCGATTTTTGATACCTGGGCGCCTCGCTTAGGAGAATCTCGCTCCAGAAAAGCTTTGGGCGCTTAAGCGGCGCTTAGTAGCGTCTCACCTCACGGATTGATTTTTTTTTTTTTACCGAACCGAAAGCTGAAGCTTATGTATAATTATCTATGTATATGTATATATATGTATCTATGTATAAATATCTATGTATCTATATATAAACCGAACCGAAAGCTTAAACTTATGTATAAATATCTAGGTATATAAATATATCTATAAAGGTGTGTATATAAATATAAAGCTTGTGTATATAGAGTATTTTACATGTAGGGAGCAAAAAAAAAAAGAGGCGCTAATTAAGCGCCATTAAGCGAGGCGACGGCTCGCCTCACGCTTAATACAACATAGGTTAGGTAAGACAATTTATGCCGTCTTCCGTTGGACCATTAGTTGCCAAAATAGCAGTGTATGTGAACCAAGCTTGAGTAAGCTCCAATTTCTTTGAAATTGGTTTTAAGTTATCCTCAGCGTCTTGGGACGTATTTATTTTATCTTTGAGATTTGGGTACACATCAGTTAGCTTGTTTATAATCAAGCTAGACTTTGGTTCTTCACGAACATCTCTTCTAATTTGATACCTTTAATATGTATTGTTTTCATGGAATCGTTTTGAAATCTCATTTAATTTGTAATAATAGCTTGTGTATTAATGTAAAACATAAAAGATACTTATATAGGATGTTCAATTTTCAATATGATGTTTACTATTTGGTATCTCGAGCGGGCTGAATAGAGATGAGCACGGAAAAGAATACACTTAGAGAGGGCTTGTGCCCATTAGTCTATGTCCTACCCTGGTCAGAAAAGAACTATATCTCGGATAAAGGCGAGCGTCGGTGAGGGCTTACGGCGCCTTGATAAGGTTCCTCTCCCAAGACTTTTGTGGAGGCGACAATATTGCTTAACTTACAAGCAAACACTAGAACTCTTAGTTACATGTTGATTGGACATAGTATCGAAGCCTATTAAAGCTGAATGCAATAAGTCAGGCCTTTTTCAAGCTTGGATTACTTCCTTTTTTAGGTCAACTTCAGCCTCAATCACATTTTCTTATATGATAAATATAATTTGAGCTGAATATCAGCCAAGCATGATCGGTTTATGTTTGGCTCATTCGATTCACACCCCTTGGTGAATATACGAGCAGGGTGTTCCAGTACTTTTCCTCGAATTTGAGTTGACTTCAGGTGCAGGTTTGTGATTCTTTTGGTTCATCTTGGGATTAATATAAAGGGCGATGCTGCGTGGTAGAAGTGTTAATTTGGCTCCCAAATGGAGAAAAACAGCCATGGATACTTGTCATCTATGAGAAGTTTTCTTTTCATGTAGTTCTATCCATGCTGTAGCTGAGTAGTCTGAGAAGGTCTCCTTACTATTTATGAATTTTCTTTCCTCTCGACACTTTACTACTCACCATCCTTTTCTAAATCCTCATGAGGTTGAGAATTTCTTTGCATTGATATCTTTTAGATAATCTTTTAGTTTGCATTGTTTTCTATTTATGTTTCTTGGCTTTAATATTGTTGGATTGCTTCTTTTACTGGAATATACTATGTATGCTGGAAGTGTTAATTTGGCTCCCAAATGGAGAAAAACAGCCATGGATACTTGTCATGTATGAGAAGTTTTCTTTTCATGTAGTTCTTACTACTATCCATGCTGTAGATGGGTAGTCTGAGAAAGTCTCCTTACTAATTATGAATCTTCTTTCCTCTCAACACTTTACTCTCAACACTTTACTTCTCACCCTCCTTTTCTAACTTCTCTTGAGGTTGAGAATTTTTTGGCATTGATATCTTTTAGACTAATCTTTTTGTTTGCATTGGTTTCTATTTATGTTTCTTGGCTTTAATATTGTTGGATTGCTTCTTTTGCTGGAATATACTATGTATGCTGGAAGCTGGATATTAGTGTTTTTACTTTTTGATGTAAATATGTTTCTTTGCTGCAAAAATGGTTCATAGTGTTCAAATTATATAAGAATTGTTGTGCAATTTTACCCTAATTATTTTTTACTCGAAATGGGATTGTGGTTATGAAATTTGATCTTAGAGTCTGTATTTTGAGGATTGGGCAATTTTTTCCTCAAATCTACTTTTTCATGGATTCTCATCATGGTTTTATAAAAAAAAATGGGTTATGGTCATGTTGAAAGTATGAGATACTTGTTCCATTTGTATTATGTTGTTTCACTGCAGATATCATTTTTAGTAACATTATTATTAAAAAGTACTTCCGTGCCTTGATATGGTTTAAACAAATATTTTAGCTGTTGGTTTCGGTTTCATGATGCACAACTTTCTTATTACTTGACAATTCTTTCTGGAATAAACTGTATAACCTGAAAAATAGTCCCTTGGGCTCAAAATCAATCTGTGCTGAAAGTAGTTATTATAGAACATTGTTATAATCTAATTACTTCTTGAAAATTTTGGACTGAAATTAGATTCTACAGCTGTTTGGGGGTAGGAGCGAGATTTGCAGACAGTCTTTCTTTTGTGTTTTTCATTCAATTGTAAGAAAGTAAGCTATCATTATATAGCATAGTTTGCAGTATCGGTCGATGCCGATACATTTTGACATGTCCTTATTCGATACTGACTATTACCGATACTGACCATTACAGACGTTGGAGGTGTCTTTCCCAATCATTTTGGCAAAGAAATTTTGGGTATTTTATGTGTTGTTTCTTAGTGGTTTTGAAATTGAATGAAATTGTAGTCATCTTTGTTGATTAGTCTACATGTGATAAATATTCAATACCGACTATTACCGATACTGACCATTACAGACGTTGGAGGGGTCTTTCCCAATCAATTTGTCTGAGAAATTTGAACGAAAAAGACCAATCAACAATGTTGTAAAAGCATAGTAAGGTTGTAAAAGCGTGCAAATGAAAAACTTATTTTATCACATGTATACTAATCAACAAAGATGACTACCATTTCATTCAATTTCAAAACCACTAAGAAAACAACACATAAAATACCTAACATTGTGCTTAAATGTATAAAATTTATTTCTAAAATTTAATATTTTTTAAATTATTATTTGTTTTACAATACCAATACCGATATTGCAAACCTTGTTATATAGATGATGGTATGCACTTCATACCTATTACCTTGCATGTTGTGTTTCCTTGCATACACCATGTTTTAGAGACTTATTAGTTCTAAGTACATTAGGTCATTGTATTGTTGCTAGCATCTTTTGAAGAATTTCAATCTAATTTTTTTGCTTATGCTAGTTGGAACATATCTGCATATTCTACTTTCCCTATGATATATTGTCAGTCCTTATATTCGTTAACGCTATTTCATATAATGATATCATTTCATGATGATAGCTAATAGCTTTTCTATTTCTTTCTAGTTCTCATAAAATTAAATTAGATTACAGAAGACTACTGAAATTGAATGTATGCATGACTGTAGCATTTTGTGTGAAGAATTATTCTTTTCACCTTTGTCATTTGAAAACTGTTGCATTTGGTGTGTTGGATTAATTAACCAACCTGATCAAAGCTGAAGAATCTTTGGTGGTATTTAGGTCCTTAAATGTTCGACTGGGATCCAGGTAGTCTCTATTTTTGGATAATGCAGTTTCTGAAGTATCTGCTATTATCTGATCTGGTTAACTTGTTGATTGAATTTTGTCAAATTATATATTTGTATGAATCTGATTTGTTGATTGTAATTTGTGGAATGATGGTTTGAGTTGTCATGGGTGCATGGTTCAGGTTTATTACAACTCTCGGGAGCATGCTTTGAATGGTTGTGCTGAATGCAAGACATATTCTGCTAGATGAATGGTTACCAATCTTTTGTGGCTGCTTCTCTGCTCTGCAATGCGATCTGCTCTCTGATTACTAAATGTTGGGTGCTAGTTTAGTACTTTATTTTCTGTAGAGCTTAAGAATTCACTAGTTGAAGAAAAACTTGGGTTTGTGTTTGGTGTTACATTGACTTTTTGTTCCTTTAGATCTAATTGCCTACTACTTGTTCCTCTATTTATCTGCTGTTTAGATACATTTTTAAAATAAGCTCATTGTATATGTAGAGTTTTATTTAGTGCTTCTGTGATGCTAGACTTGTCAAGGCTGTGCCATGGTTCATTCATTGATTGCACTGGCCTTGTCTTGCTATATTGTTAATCTTTATTTGATGGTAAAAATCTGCTCGATGGCATCACTTGCATTGACAATTAGGCACTGTTCATTTCGTTATTCTCAATTATGTCTGAGAGGTGCTCTATCAGCGATCTTTGTTTTTGTACTGTGTGACCTTTTATAGTCCATTATTATGATAGCTTATTGTTATTATCATTTAAATGTGTTGGAAGTTTGTTTATCTTGACATGATTTGTCATATATGCGATCTTAACTAAGTTTTGTGGTAATGATCATACATTTTGCTTTCTGATGTAGTTGGAATTGTAGGATTCGGTCCAACTGGAGCAGTGGCCCTGCAAGCCCCTCTGGGTACAGATCTTTGACCTAGACCCTCCCATCTCTGAATACAAATCTGTGACTTAGCCCCTTGACTAAGTGGTTGGGCTGCCAAACCTGTTTCAAGCAGTAGGATCCTTATTCAGTCTGCCTGGTGTCCTACCTTAGTCTGTTGCGAACCCACATTAACCACATAATTTCATGGTGATGGACAATGATTTGTTTAACTTTCTTTTCTTTTCAAAGGTAATGGTTGGTGGGTAACGATTGGTTCATTAGTCCATAGTTTTTCAGTTCTCTAGTTTATTATTAATTGACTTCACTGGTTAAGCTGACATTATTATTACTTGTTTATAGTAAATATTTAGGCCAACGAGGTGGCGCAATGGTTGGAGCTGGAGCTGGTGTGGGTGAAAAAAGAAAAGAAAAAGAAATCTAGACTCATATTGGGTGAGGATATGGATTTGAGCCCTGGCCTCAATACAAAAAAAAGAAAGAAAAGTATACGGTTCCTCATGGTTTTAGATGCCTTCTTGTTTACATACTTTTCAACAATTTATATTTAATGTTGGAAAATGCGTAATGTTGCAGCTGCCTTGCTTAAGCGCTGCAACTCCCCTAGGAGCCAATCTCAACTCACCAATCCATTCAACCCCAGTGGCCTTGATTACTTTTCTTTTAATGGAGCAAATTAAAGCCATTAACTGAACTACTTGAGCTAATAAATTTGTTTCTCTAGTTTCCTTAGCTTCTATTCAAGGCATTATGCCGCTTTATTCTCATAATTAATTTGTTGGATTCACCAAACATACAGGAAAAGTATCTCTATGCATAGGTTTCTTGTCAAAGTTCAAAGTATAGTATAACTACTACTATGTAGTATTTTAGAATAAATTGATTCTCAGGTGCATTGAAGTACATATGTCACTGTATTAAAGCAGGTTGTGCTATTTGTAATTAGATGGATCTCATGCTTGCTTCTAAATTAGATATCTTCCATCTCTTGGGCTCTGAGTTTTGTTTTGATTTGTTGTGTACATTGTAGCTTTTGTCTGCTGAAGTCTGTATCATAATTATCCATCTATTGTCATATTTCTGTAGAATAATGCTGGTGTTCGATTGGTGATATGGTTTCTGGTCCAACTGATTTCGGTCGTTCTTGGACAACTGTATGGGAGCCGGCCTGTCAAAAGAGTCAAAATTTGTAGATTATTAATTCCAGATCCACCTTGATTCTAGGTTTTCAATGTGCTGCTGCTGACTGGCAAAGCTTTTTGGTGTTAGTTTCTTGAATTTAACTATTTCAAAATTATTCTGACACGATTTCTATATTGTGGTCTATGCAAGCCTGTTAGAAGCGCATAATTTTTTTTTCAATGAAGTTGTTGATTTGTACTTTATGATTCTCTAAATTGTTGAGCAAGTGCACAGTTTATTGTCTTCAATATTCATTCTAAATTTTTGATCTTGGTTAAGACATTCATTCTAAATTTTTGATCTTGGTTTGTCATAGATACCTTTGATCTTGGTTTGTCATAGATACCTATTTGATCAGGAGTGATTTCTACTGCTTTTTCAGCGACACTGCTTAATAGTTGCAGCTTCAAGCTGCAAGATCTTTAATGATCAATTCAATTGTTAAATAGCACCAGTTAATTTCTTTAATAGCAGAAATTTCATTTAGAATAAAGGATACTCAATCTGGCTAAGAGGGGGTTGGACATATTTGTCTTCGGAAGTTTGTTTGGACAGCCCTTTATGCTGTAATTAACTTGTAGGCTGTGTATAGATTTGTTTTGTCGGAAAGTTACCGGAAGTAAAAGAAAATGAGAAGTATTTCATTTTTCTTTCTTTTACTTCACCTTCTTAGTAAACCATACACAGCCGTGATGTTCTTCTTTCCCGGGACGTTGGCAATGGTTTCTGTTCTTGGCAGAGTGGTCAATGTTCATTACGATATTCTGGTGTCAATCTGGTGCTTTCCTCCCTGCTGTGGACTTGAACATCTTATTGATCAGAAGCTTAAATTCTTGAGAGCAATGAGGAAGGTAAGTTGTTGGACTTGTAAGTAATTATTCAGAAGATGTAAATGAGAAGTATTTCATTCTTTAAATTACAGTTTCAATCCTGTCCATGTAGTGTAATAATATATTGATTTGTTATAATCCTATATACTGTATTATCTGGTGATACAATCTGCCAACATCCTCAAAATAATGTATGGTTTCTTCATCTATTTCATATGCGAGTACTGCTGGTATTATGCGTTGGAAAGAAATAGGAAAACTGCAGCTGGTTACTGTTTTACTTCGGAATGTGTAATAATATCCATGTGCGGAAATTCTCAGTATAGAGTAGGGGTGAGTATTTGGTTATTTTGGTTTAACAGAAGTGAAAATACCTAAAACCAATATGAATTCAAATATATTCAAACCGAAACAGAAGTGAAAATACCTAAAACCAATATAAACCGATCCGAAATAATTTGATCGGTTATTTGGAACCTAAAACAGATGTTTGACGGCAAATACTGCAACAAAATTTCAGAAAATACACAGATAATACCAATTAACAAAACAACAACAATATTTTCAGCTAACAAAAAATATTCTAGAATTATGAATGCTATTTTCATCTAACGAAATATAACAAACCACAACAAATTCCCTAAAAAGAAATACCCAAAAAACTGATCTCTAGATCAGGAGAAAACTTTAAATAAACAACATAATAAAACCACCAGATCCAAAAAAAGGAAACACTTTTTATTCTTCCACAAAAGTTTCATATCAAATCAAAAAACACAATAGATTGAGGACTATTACTCTAACCATCAGATCTGAAAGAAGCTAAAAGAAAGAAAAAAAAAAGGCAGTTTTGTAGTTTAGAATTGTCGTTCTGACGACGATGATGGAGCCGTCGGTCTTGAGCTCGGAGCAGAGGAGTAGCGGCTCCCGACCCAACCTCTCCTCCACTCCACAGAGGCGACGACCATTGAGGTCTCTCATAGTCCGGTTCAGACAAGTGATTCCGACACAGCATTCGTCTTTCCCCCACACGACTACGTCCCTGTCGTCGGCTGAAGTATACCAACCGTTGACGCAGTCGTCGCCGTCGCCTCCGTTGTGGCTTCTCCCTCCATCGTCGGAGGAAGAGAAGGAGGCCATCAAGATCTTCAGAGGAGGGAGAGGCTTCGCCACCGAGATCTTCAAATCTCAAGTGAGAGGCGACAACATAGAGAAGTGAGAAAGAGGGAGAGGAGAGAGAAATGAAACCTATTTTTTGCATATATACCATTATAGATATTATTGTAATTTCAGATTTTCTATTTGGGTTTCGGATTTGGATCGAAACCGAAGTCCAAAACCGAAACCTAAGGATTTTGAGTTTTTTGATAACCAAACCCGACCCGATTTGGTTCAAAACTGAACCAGAACTCTAATTTGGTTCGGTCCGATTCGATTTTCGGTCCAAAACTGAATAATGCTCACCCTAGTATAGAGCAACAATAAGAAAGAGAGAATCAAGTATAATGATCTAAAGAACTTTACTTAGAATTTAGAATTTAGAATTTGATGAGATGTAAAAAGTCGCATAAGATTATGTATGTCAGCCACATTTATCCTTGCTCTCTACTCTACGCTATATACTATCAGACGTGGGAATGACCGAGGGTTGTCGAAGCAGGCCCCACTCTTTATCATTTTTCCCTTCGTTTTCATCCCATATTTTCCAGAGGGGTGAGTAAAGCCGACACCAGGCCCGAAATTGGGTTTGATCAGTTCAGAAACGGTTAGGTACTGTCCAATTTGTCTGTTCGGTCTGGGCTTAAATCCAAAACCCTAAACCCAGTCTGGCTTGGAACCCATTCTGAGCCGGGTCAATCTAGATCGAGCAGGGTCGGGGGAAGAGGAGAGGTTAGGTTGGCCTTTTTTAGAAATAAATATTTTGGGCTTGGACTTCGGCCTTCAACTATTTTAATAAAATAATAGAAAACAAAATAATAATGAATAAATATAAAAAATTAATTAATTTGAGGAATTTAATAACCTTTTTATTTATTGTTAGAAAAGTTGAAAAAGTGAAAGTACAAAAACCATATTCGGTCTTTGATTTTAGAGAAATTGATCTAACTAAGCAACACTTTGCCACTAAATTCTTAATTCTTCAGCTCAGGTGGGTTGGTCTTTATTAGTGAAAGATTGAAAGTCCGGTTCATTAATGTCAGAACATTCATATTTTAAGTATTAAGTCTTTTTGTTTTTGCACAAACTCAATTTTAAACGCTAACACAATGATTCGTAGCATTATATAATATTATTGAACTTGCACTAAAATATGATTATGATGCCCATGGACACCGGGATCATTTGAAGATCATGTGCAAAATAAAATGTAATATAAGTTTTTTTGTTGTTGTTTTTTATAACTCTAAAATTGAAAAATATAGTCCATGATCGTTGTTATCTTCATCATAGGAGTTTAAATAAATAAATAAATAAATAAACTAATTATTGAGTTGGGAGAATTTTTTTTTTGTTTATTCTTTTGTAGTTATACTCTTAACATGAGATAATTTAAAAATTAAACTAGTATTGTTAGTACCTTGAGCAGTTAAATCGGGGCAGTTTGACATTTTTTTTCCATATAAACTATTTAGAGCATTTAAACTTTTTTAAATTTCTATTTTTAAACAAATCTCAATATTCATATTGGCATGAAAATATCTAACATGACAAATATAATATCTATTTTTATTTTAGATCTAAAATTGTACTCAAACAATATAAAAGAGAGATATCAAACCAATATTTAAAAAAAAATTGTTTCCGTTTTATTAACTACATAATAAAAAATACGTATATTTCTATGTTATGTAAATAAATGAGAAATATTAGTGATCTCTTTTAAAACTAAAGAGGAAGTTGGATAGTAAATCCAGATAAAATACATGTAATGTTGTAATAAAATTCGAAAAATTGAAGTTATATTACTATTGTATGTAATAACATCTTTATATTTAAATCATGATTGCAATATCAAATATATCAAATGTAATCTATGTGGTACATCATTATCAAATATCTTAAATGTCAAACCATATTGTGCACGTAACGCTTTAAACTCTTGTTGACTACTTGGTTAAATGTTTAAACTAATTTTCATACTTTCTAAATTTGTTTGAAATTTTTGAAGGCATTATTGTACAATTAAATTAACAAAATGACAAACACATCTTACATGAAAACGTCGACATTCTAATTTAAGCAAAAAATTGTGATTTCAAAATATTGATACAAGAAGTATTATTACCAATATTATAAAAAAAATTTGACAAAAAGTTATTATGAATATTATTCGCATAAAAACTTGTAACATGGCTTCACATATTCCAGTTCAAATATGGAGAAATCTTAATGATCTTAAAAATAAAAAAAAATAAAAAATGTAAACACCATTTTGAATCTAACTAAGACGTCGTGATACAAATAAAATCATAATTTTGTTTTATAGTCCATATATCCGATGTTAACAAAAATTTACTAATATTTTTAGGAGTTTCTTCGTTTTCAAATATTTTATCAAGTTCAACTCTATTATTAGATCTAAAAACTATTGTAAAACCAAGATTTACTATACTACTTGTGTGATCATAATATTCTTCAGTCTCATCAAATTGAAAGGTTGTTCATTACAGATAATATATTTTGCTAATTGGTTTTGTTATGAGCATGCTAATAAATAAATGATCCTAATGAAGTTTTTTAAACACCAACGCTAAACTGTGTTTGTCTAACATTAACTGTGTTCTTAACATAATAACTTTTACAGTGTTTCTTTAAAATTTATGTGAATTCAATTTATTTATTTATTTAAAGACTTGCATTTATTGTATTTTGCAGTTTTAGGTATTATGCAACTCTAGTTTACTTGGAATAGAACTATTAATAATTATATTTTCAGAATGTGACATTTGTATTGGTGGTTGTTCGTTTTATACAGGATTATCATAATAATAATAATGATTAAAATCATTATAGTAATGATTCCAAAGACTATAAAGTGTTAGTTATAACTAGTAGCCTCATTAGGATCCATTATATATTTTCAGAGATGAATTGTATTTAAAAAAATCAATTTAAAATATCAAAATTAACTACTTATATAATATAAAAAGTATTTAAGTCTTAACTTGATTTTTTTCAAAGTCGGATGTAAAATTAGTGAAATTGGTAATGGTCGATCAAGTTGAATCCTTCAAAATTATTTTTCTCGAACTCTTGTGATTTTGTGCATTTTAAGTATCCAGAAAGTAACTAATTCACCAAATAAAACACAAGTTCGAGTGAAAGTATTAGAAAAGAGAAAAAAAAAATATTTTGTTAAATTTGGATGAATTACACCCTGTTTTTTACGAAAATAACCAGAATATATTAGAAATAGTTGTTACGTGGGTATTTTAGTTATTTTTAACAAAATAATGCATCGATTTTTTTTTTCTTATTAACATTCAGATTTTTTTTTTTAAATGGAGGTATTTTGGTAACAAAGCGCCACTCTGCGTCCGAGTCGGATTTAGCTCCTACAAAATAATATCCAAGAGCATAACAAAAAGCTTAAAAGCTTTCATTGAGGAGTTCATCATTTTTTCTCCTAATAAAACACCCCCATATGACACTCATGTGTCCCACCGCACTCCATGTGTTTTGGGAATGCGGTGTGACCCGAACCGGAGTTGGCCCATGAGGTGCGATAATAGATTGGGCCCATATACCTTAAAAGAGAATTTTCATGTAAGGCCTGAGTCAATCCCAATTATCTACAGCTCATGATCCCACCTGCTATCCGCTGTGGCACTAAATTACCAACTCCATTGTTACCCTCCTTTGAACGCTCATCTGAAAACGAGATACAATTCAACAATTAGCCGGGGTGTGCTAAGGATGCTCGGTTCGTTTCCGGTTGAGCGCTGAAAGGAGGGTGACAATGGAGTTGATAATTTAGTTCCACATCGGATAGGAGGTGGGATCATGAGGTGTAGATAATTGGAATTGGTTCAGGTCTTACATGAAAATTTTCTTTTAAGACATATGGACCCAATTCAATATCGCACATCATGGACCAACTCCGGTTCAAATCACACCGCGTTTCCAACAATGTGCGTATCTCAACTCGTACAAAATATTATATTAAGATATACATTTGATGGTGTAGCCAATGTAATACTTTTTTTTTTTTTTTTTTTGGTCAAAATGAATCAACACCAACCATTACAATGAGAAATATTTATTTCCTGTTGAGTTAGAGACATTCTTCTTTCGTTCAAGAATAGGGTACTAGATCATTAGCCAAAGTCTTCATGATTTGGGTCACAAAATGGAGAAAAAGATTCTAGCTTCAGCTGAAGTAGCTGACACGAGAAAGCTGCAAGAATGATTAATATCCAGAAACTCGTAGCCATGTCTCTACTCTATATTAAACCATTAGTTCGGTTAACATATTTACCATAATGATTCCTGAATTTGTTTTTAGCCTTTTTCTTGTACAGGTTCTTGTGCACGAAGTCGCATCTTTATTTATAAACAAATACAACAAAATGAACGTATTCTATTGAAAGAATCAGGAGGATTACCAAAAAAAAAAAATGGCACCAGTTGAACTCTGTGTCTTTGCGTGGCTACGTATGTGTGTGATTCCTTTTCTTCTTTCTTCGCTATGAATTTACCATGCTTGTTACGGATTAATCCTTTATTCATAGTGCATTTACCTTTTGGTTAATTTCATGCATGTATTAGCCTACCTAAGTTTTCATCACATCAAACTTACATGTTTTCCATGGCCTAGTTCATCATTGTTGCATACCTAGGGTTTTCTTTCTTTGTTTATTCAAAGGATTATTTAGTTTTAGGGCTCATATAATGATATAATATTAAAATTTTGTGTTAAAATCTTAGAAAAGGTCTTGGGTCTCCTCCCAAGTTCCTAACGTTTGACTTGTGCAGACCGTCTAAAATAGAGACATAAATATTAATTTTAAATATTATATGAGATCCTAAAACTAAACAGAAATATGTGAGGTTTGTGTGAATTGGGTTATTTAGTTTTTTTTTTTATGACCAATCAAGAATGAGACTTGTGTACTATTGTTTGCTTCTATCCCAATCTCAGCAGTCATACAATCCTCTGGGACTATTGAGTTGTAAACATTTGACGATACGACCGAAACGAAAGACATATGACGATACACAGTGCCCATGAAGTTGTACCCGTTGAAACTGTCGTCAGGAGGATTGTATGGCTGCCGAGATCACGATAGAAGCAAACAACAATGTCACAAAACTCATTCTAGATTAGACATAACAAAACTAAATAATCTTAGTCACTCAACTTCCACCATGCAAAACTAAATAATCCAAGTCGCACATCTCTTACATATTTTTGTTAAGTTTTAGGGTTTCATACAATATTCAGAATTTGCGTTCGTGTAGGTCTCCATTTTGGATGATTAATCCGAATCAATCATTAGAACGCGACCCAAATTCTATTCAGAATAATATAGAAACCAAAATACAAAATTTTAATATTATACTATACCTTAAAACTAAATAACACTTTATTCAATCATGGTGAGTGATCATGAGTGGTCAGTAGCAAACCTGACAAGTGCTTTGTTGTCGCCAATTAGAAGGAAGTAAGTTGAGGCTTCAACTCAACTTGAAGGTGTTGGTTTTGTTTTTACTTTTCTTGCAAAAGCTCAATTCCTCTTTCTTTCTTTAGTCCCACATCGGGTGCACCATAGCCTCCTTGTGTACATATATTAGTTTCTCTTCTTTGCTCTATTAAGTTGTTGTGTGGGGAACCCCTTGGG
This sequence comes from Iris macrosiphon, assembly GCA_036927795.1. Lineage (NCBI taxonomy): Eukaryota > Viridiplantae > Streptophyta > Magnoliopsida > Asparagales > Iridaceae > Iris > Iris macrosiphon. Next base: position 27,530,722 of record JAYESA010000009.1, on the reverse strand, counting down.
CCACACGCGCGCGCCGCCGCCGCCGCCCGGTTCGGTTCGGTTCGGTTAACGGGTACGCATCTGCGGACGCCGAATGCCGATCCGATTTCCTCTTCGGGTTCGGGCTGGGACCCTAAAAATCTTTTTGCCCCTCTTCTTTTTTATTTAGTTTTCTAAACGTTAGAAAATTAAAATCTGAACGTTACAAAATGTTTCTGAACCGGTTTTGTGTCCAGGTTCATTATTTATTCTCTTGTGTAACGTCTGAATTAATACAAAATTAATTTTGACCGTTACACAACAGTTTTATATATATCGGACTGTTTCTTTGTAAATGATATCAGAAAAATTTCTTACGAAATCTCTGTCAACATTCTGTTCAGTTCGTCGACTTCAATTCCAAGCTCTGGGCAGAGCTAAGTCCTGGTCGTTCTCTCCAAGTCGTGTGCGGCAAAGAGATTCCGGTAGTGCGGGGGTTTTACCACTAGGAGCGTCGGGAACGTCTGCACACAGATCCCGAATAAACTCTTAGGGCAGTACTTCGTGCACGACTTCCCCAGAGGCCGGTAACATTGTTTAATTTTATTTTTGTATTCTGAAATTTTTAAGTAAGTAAAAGAAAATAATTCTAACAATCTAGGAGTTTATTCGTGTTAGAATTGTTCAATACTTACTGTTAAAATTTTTATTCACTATTCTTACTGTGTAAGGAAATATAAAATTGCAGTTGATTTGTTACTGTTAAGATTCAATAGTTACTGTTGAAGGAAAGATATTAAATATCAAATTCAATAGTTACTGTTGAAAAATTCAATACTTTTTTGTTACAATTTTCTATATTAAAATTGGTTACTTACTGTTAACTGTTTGTTATAAATTGCCTGTTTATTTTCTAATATTGGTTACTTACTGTTAACTTTTTTAGAACGTCTCACTGTTTGTTAAAATTGGTTACTTACTGAAGAATTCAATACTTTTTGTTACAACTAATACTTACTGTTGATTTTTGTTAGAACTAATACTTGCAATTGGTTAAAAATTTGCTCAAATTCGTTACTTGCTGTTGATTTGTTTTACAAAGAAAAAAAAAATTGGCTACTGTTTTACAAATAATTGATAGTTACTGTAGCAAATTAATTTTCTACAAATTCAACAAGTTGATTTATTTGTTTACTTGTCAAATTGCTTACTATATTGTCAAATTGTAAATTTGCTTAAAGTGTTTTAAATATTGTTAGCACATTCGATAACTTTGTCAATTGCAATTTTGATCACAAAAATTTCTTTAAATTGTAACATACAATTTGCTTCATTTTAATCGATTAGTATTTTTGAAAGCAATCTAGAAAAAAAAAAATTAGTTTAGTAAAAAGGAAATTGCAAATAAAATCTTTAAATCTAAAGTTTCAAAGTAGAGACAAACTCGGACACAAGCCGAAAGGGTCCTTCTGTCAACCGGGTGTAAACAACCCTAAGCGACACGGTACTTAAGAGTCTTCGGACCACCGCTAGCTGGGAACCGGCCCCTACAGCTAACCTGAGTTGATCAACACTTGAAAAACTAAAGATTTTAAGATTGATTAGCAAAGACCACCTAAACTAATATCTTAGACATTGTTATTAAATAAATTTATATTTTTCAGACTGCAATCATGACTGGTAAAGAGGAATCCTCTACTGCAAAACCTGCTAAGTTTGATGGCTCATACTTCAAGAGATGGCAGAGCCAAATAAAATTTTGGCTCACGACCTTAGGACTTATTTCTGCCATTGATAGGTCCACACCCATCACAAATGATTCTGATGAAACTGAGTCTGACATAGGAGTATCCACCTCATCAAAACCAAAAACCCCAAAAGAGATAGACTTTCACTGTTTTCATAGAATTCTAAGCGCATTATCTGAATCCTTGTATGATATATTTTTTGAATACAAGAGCGCTAAAGAACTCTGGAAAGCCTTGGAAGATGAATACGGCTGTGATGAGGCCGGAATAGAAAGGTTTAATTCTTCAACCTTTAATAGGTATTTTATGGTAGATAACAAACCAATGAATGACCAGCTCCATGAATTCCAAGAATACCTTAGACATATTCAAGCCAAAGGGACATCTTTCTCCAATGAACATAAAATAGCATGCCTAATAGACAAGCTACCTCCCTCTTGGTCTGATATGGCTAAGGATCTTATCCATACACAAGGAGACCTTACCTACAATCAAGTCCTAAAGAAAATTAGAAACGAAGAACAAATTAGATTGAGGTCTAAGCCTAAGACTGAATCTAAAGCTAAGGTAAATCTTGTAGAAGGCCAAGGAAAACCTAAGTCTAATTTTTCTTATAAACCCAAAAAGAATTTCTTCAAGAAGAAGAAAAACTTTCAGCCTAACCACCAAAACTATCATCACCAAAACCAAAAATCTAGAAACTTCAGTCAGACTCAGGATCAGAAGAGGTTTTGTTTTGTGTGTGGTAAAACAAACCATATGGCCATCAACTGCTACCATAGGAAGAAGGAAGCTGTCCAGACCTCCTACAAAGGAAAGGGCTCAGTTAGACCAGAAGCGAACATGCTTCACAAAGGTTCTTCGAGTTCCTTCAGGTCTGTAAGCTTTCAACCCCTTATTAACCTCTCTTACCATTCTGATGATTGGTGGTTGAATTCTGGAGCTAATGTTCACGTTTCGTTTGATCGCTCCTGTTTTTTAAACTATCAGGAATCAAGTGGAGGATGTGTGACCCTAGGAGATGGCTCAACGGCACAAATTATTGGAAGAGGAAAAGTTAACCTGAAGATGACATCAGGAAAAATCTTAACTCTTCATGATGTTCTTCATGTGCCGTCTGTGAGAAGAAACCTAGTTAGTGGATCCCTTCTTGTAGCCTCAGGATACAAAATTGTAATGGAGGCAAATAAAGTAGTTTTTTTCTAAGCATGACTCTTTTATAGGGAAAGGCTTTGTAAAAGACGGTCTCTTTATTTTAAGTACAATGAATAAAATGTCTGATGGTTCTCTCATTGTCTCTAATATAGAATCTTCAAATATTTGGCATGGCAGACTAGGTCATGTGAACCTAGGTTCTATTAAAAGGATGATGACCTTAGATCTTATTCCCAAGACTCCAATAGATGACAAACACAAATGTGAGATTTGTGTTCAAGCCAAACACACTAGATTACCTTTCAAATCTGTAGAAAAAAATTCTGACCTTCTAGAACTTATCCATAGTGATATATGTGACTCAAATAGGATTTTGACCAGAGGCGGTAGAAAATACTTTGTTACATTTATAGATAATTATTCAAAGTATTGTTACATTTACCTTCTCAAAACCAAAGATGAAGTTCTAGATAGATTTAAGGTTTTCAAATCTGAAGCTGAGAATCAATTAGAAAGGAAGATTAAGATCCTTAGATCTGATCGTGGTGGAGAATATACCTCAAACGAAATGACTAACTTCTGTGAAGAACATGGAATAATTCATGAGGTAACAGCTCCTTATTCACCTCAGTCTAATGGAGTTGCTGAACGCAAGAACCGCACTCTGTTAGATATGGTGAATGTCATGCTTCTCAGCTCTGGTGCTCCTGATAACTTGTGGGGAGAAGCCCTTTTAACTGCCTGTTACATTCTTAATAGGATTTCTAGTAAGACCAAAGATAAGACTCCCTATGAGCTGTGGAAAGGTAGAGCACCTAGGATTAATTACCTTAGAGTTTGGGGATGTCTTGCTAAAGTCGGAATTTCCGAACCTAAAAAGAGGAAGATTGGTCCCAAGACTGTAGACGCTGTTTTCATAGGATATGTCTTAGACAGCTATGCCAATAGATTTCTAGTGACTCACTCAGAAGTAAATGAAATCTCTAACAATACCATTATAGAAGCAAGAGATGCAGTTTACTTTGAAAACATATTTCCCTTTAAGGATAGAAGTTCAATCTCTTCCTCCATACCCTCTACTAGTTCTCAAGTCTAAATACCTATCTCTCAATCTGAACAAGACTTAGAACCAAGACGGAGTAAAAGGAATAGGATTGAGAAAAATTTAGGAGAAGGATTCTTCACCTTTTTGATAGAGGGTGATCCCTCAACTTATGAAGAAGCAATATCGTCTCCTGATGCTCCCTTCTGGAAAGAAGCCATTAACAGTGAATACAACTCCATCATGGAGAATAACACTTGGTTTCTAACAGATCTACCTTTAGGGAATAAACCAATAGGTTGTAAGTGGATTTTCAAGAAGAAACTCAGAGCCGATGGTACTATAGAGAAATACAAAGCTAGATTAGTTGCTAAGGGTTTTACCCAGAAGAAAGGGTTAGATTATTTTGATACCTACTCTCCTGTAGCTAGGATCACATCCATTAGGACTCTCTTGGCCTTAGCATCCATTCATGATATGCTAATCCATCAAATGGATGTAAAGACAGCATTTTTGAATGGAGATCTAGAGGAAGAACTTTATATGGACCAACCTGAAGGTTTCATTGCTAAAGGTCAAGAAAAGAAAGTCTGCAGACTAGTAAAATCCCTCTATGGCCTGAAACAAGCTCCCAAACAATGGCACAATAAATTTGACAAAGTAATTTGTGAATATGGTTTCTTGTCAAATGAGTATGACAAATGTATATACTCTAAAGGTACATGTAAAAATTGTGTCATTTTATGCTTGTATGTAGATGACATCCTTATCCTAGGATCATCACTGGAATTGATAAATATTACAAAGAACTATTTATCTAGCCAGTTTGATATGAAAGACCTAGGAGAAGCCAACATAATTTTAGGAATGTAAGTGATCAAAGGCAAAGAGGGTATACTCTATCTTTAGCACATTCAATTGAAAAAATGCTAAAAAGGTTTGAGTTATTTGATAAGAAATATGTCCTTACTCCTTATGACAGCAGTATTGTACTGAAAAAGAATGAAGGACCACCTTTGGAACAACATAAATATTCCCAGATGATAGGCTCCCTTATGTATATAACAAACAGGACAAGACCTGATATTGCATTTGCTATTGGGAGACTAAGCAGATATACCAGTAACCCAAATCAGTCACATTGGACTGCCTTGGATAGAGTATTTAGATATCTCAAGGGCACCATAGATTACAAACTTCATTTTACTAGGCACCCTGATATCATAGAAGGTTATTCAGATACAAACTGGGTAACCGACTCACATGATATAAAATCTACTAATGGATATGTATTTACTCTAGGAAGAGCTGCGATCTCCTGGAGCTCTTGTAAGCAAACTATCATAGCTAAGAGTACAATGGACTCCGAAATGATAGCCTTAGATACAACTTGCACAGAAGCTGAATGGCTTAAAAATCTTATTATGCATATACCTGTTTCTCTTAGTCCTGTTCCTGCAATTTCTATAAATTGTGATAATAAATCTGTTATTGAACTACTAAAGCATGATTCTGTGAATGCTAAGATGAACAGGCACCTGCAGCTGCGCTTCAAGTCAATAAAGAGCCTACTAGACAAATATGTGGTTCTTGACTATATAAAGTCAGAAAAGAACCTTGCAGATCACTTGACGAAGGGTCTGTCTAGGACTTTGATCCTAGAATCATCGAGGGGGATGGGGTTAAGCCCATAAGTTAGTCACCAGCAGTGGCAACCCAACCGAGTCTGACTGGAGATCCCAAGAAGCCGGTTCAATGGGTAGAAATAAGCTGAACTTAGGTGACTTTATGGAACACTGACTCGAGATTAAAAGTCTCATTAAAATAAAGCCCAAGCGGCTGTACATGTGTACAATGACTCCCCATCCCTATGGTGACAGTGTTCCTATGTGATATGGTTAGGATAAGTTTAAACTCTTAATAGGTCCAAGCTGTAATGCTAGGTTGATTCATATCACCAACCATTAAGGACTTACCTATATGAGAGGTCGTGAAGGCCGCGACTATGGGACAGGACGATCCCAAACAACTCTCATGAATGTGGAAAGTGCGCATGGCCATTTAAAAGCGCCACCCGATAGACCAAGGACCTCTAGCGTACTATGTGTGTTATTTTCTAAATCTGATTCAAGAAGTCTGATTCAAGGCATAGTCCATCAAGCACTTCTTCAGATTAAGGCAATAGTCACTACGTGAGATTCAAGGCTGTAATCCATCTCATCTATGCATAGTATTTTACTGCACAGATGTTCTCTCTCTATTTACTTCACTCTTATCTCTGTTTCGGAACTTGACCTTTTGGGGGGGGGGGGATTGTTGGTTTTGCTTTTACTTTTCTTGCAAAAGCTCAATTTCTCTTTCTTTCTTTAGTCCCACATCGGGTGCACCATAGCCCCCTTGTGTACATATATTAGTTTCTCTCCTTTGCTCTATTAAGTTGTTGTATGGGGAACCCCTTGGGCCACACGCGCGCACCGCCGCCGCCACCCGGCCCGGCTCGGTTCGGCGCGCGTAACGGGTGCGGGTACGCGCCCACATCTGCGGGCGCCGAATGTCGATCCGATTTCCTCTTCGGGTTCGGGCTGGGACCCTAAAAATCTTTTTGCCCCTCTTCTTTTTTATTTAATTTTCTAAACGTTAGAAAATTAAAATCTGAACGTTACAAAATGTTTCTGAACCGATTTTGTGTCCAGGTTCATTATTTATTCTCTTGTGTAACGTCTGAATTAATACAAAATTAATTCTGACCGTTACACAACAGTTTTATATATATCGGACTGTTTCTTTGTAAATGATATCAGAAAAATTTCTTACGAAATCTCTGTCAACATTCTGTTCAGTTCGTCGACTTCAATTACAAGCTCTGGGCAGAGCTAAGTCCTGGTCGTTCTCTCCAAGTCGTGTGCGGCAAAGAGATTCCGGTAGTGCGGGGGTTTTACCACTAGGAGCGTCGGGAACGTCTGCACACAGATCCCGAATAAACTCTTAGGGCAGTGCTTCGTGCACGACTTTCCCAGAGACCGGTAACATTGTTTAATTTTATTTTTGTATTCTAAAATTTTTAAGTAAGTAAAAAAAAATAATTCTAACAGAAGGAACCATCCTTCAACTACTTCATGACAATTTTCCGAGAACCCGAACCGGCCATTAGATTTCTCATATTCATAAGGACTTGATATGAGACGATCCAAAATTTTATATAGCACCATACATATATATATATATATATATATATATACATATATATATATATATATATGTATATATATATATATATAAGTCCAAATTTTAACAACCTAGCAAACTCATTCTAATACTTAATTTCCAATTTTTTTTTATAGAATATCTAAAAGTCATATAGTAGAATACTAAGAGATAATTTGTCTAGTCAGAACAAAGAAAAAAAAATGGTGCAGTCGTTGTCAAAATTTTCTTCCCTTTCATTACTTTACCCTTGTGTCTTTGTCAATCTTTTCTACTCTTGTGTCGTTGCCAATCCCCTCTCTCTCTCTTTCTCTCTCTCTGCGCGCGTGTCCTCTTAGAGGTAATTGAACAACATAACAAGTTATAACTTTTTTTTTGTTTTCCTTTTTATTATTATCTTTATGAACTATCCCAAACATACATTGATTTTATTTTCTGGTTTGGAACATCTTAAGTTTTATTAATATTTTATTATGAGATATATTATTTTGGATATATTATTTTGTTTATTGTTTTATTTTTTAAATTTTGTGTCGATAATACTATTGTATCATCGTCGATAAAAAAAGGATTTATATGAACATTAAGCTTTAAGAACATCACTTTTTGAGTTCATTTCATATCTCGAATTTTAAAGTCCGGCACTGGTCATAAGCCCTCCTATTTCTCTTTGCGGTTTTTTTTGTCGAACCTAAACCATACACTACCGATAATGAATGTATAGATTCTAGATTCTGTATGGATTCTGGAGAGGAGTGTCCAACACACAAACCAAACTCCCTCCCCCTCCTCCTCCCCCTCCCCCTCCCTCCACTAAACCCAACCAACTCTCTCTGTGTGTGTGTGTGTGTGTGTTAGGTGCCTGTGGACTCCATGCATGATACAAAAGGAGCGGATACTATAATTGGTGCTCTCACCAACTTGATTTCATTTGGATATTGGAGACTTCTGCTTAATGGATTCCAGTGCTACACCACTTACTCTATCATTCTTTCTGATTAATACATAATACTACTTTCCAGCATTCTAAATCGTCTCCCTGAGGAATCTGGACATTGGAAAAAAAAAAAAAGTTATCCAAATTTTTTTTTTTTTAGAGATGTCAAAGAAAATGAACACAAAAAAAAATTAATAAAGGAAATAATTTCTTTACTCATCACATGAATTTATTTTTCCACTCCCAATTATTCACTTTTTCTTTCGATTTATCAAATCTTTCCGAACACCAAAAAATAATAATAAAAAATTATAATTTTTAAAAATAAAAAAACGAGCAAACAATTGATTATTTTTCCTATGTCGGAAACCAAACTAGGCCTAAGTGGAATCTCGTCACCGTATAAAATTTTAATATGCAACTGCAATCTCTTCTCTTCATGCATGTGAGGTTATAATTATTTGTCTTTCTAAATCACGTTCATCTTTGTATATTAATATAATTATTGCTAATTATATAAAATTAGTGTTTTTTAATGTTAGTTGCCCGCTCTTGTGGACTGCTATATTGTAAAGACCTTTCAAATTCTTTCTTTTGAGCATGATAGAGAACTGTTAATGGCTCATTTTCAGTGGGCACAGTGTCAAATATCAAGTGACAGCATAAAGAGGCCCCTCCAGTCTTGGGAAAATTATTGTATGGTCGCTCTGGTGGTTGATAAATTTGGTCAATAATTTTTTGACACTTCTTTTTTTTCACTGTATCACTACATTTTTTTCTAATTCATATATAAATTTTTTATAATAATCTTTAAAAAAAATTATAATATTTTTTTGATTTTTTGCATAGAAAATTTTTATATTTTTTTATATATTTTTTTGATATATTTTTAAATTTTTATGTCAAATTTTTATGCTAAATATCAAAAAATTATTGATCATTTACCATTTATCGTTGTCAGTTGGAACCATACAATAATTTTTACCAGTCTTGATGATATGCCAACTAGCCAGCAGTGCCCAGAAAAAAGACAAACATATACTATTGCAATCTATTCTTTTCCACATTAGTGTGTGATCGTTGACCCCCATTGGCAATGAAATGGACACTCCACCAGTGCATATGCCTATGCACTGTAGGAGCAACACATATATAGTTCCTGCCTAGCTAATCACTGTGGTTGGTTGGCGTACCTAATCTGAACACTACAGCCCAGCAATTTGTTTCATTATTCGTTAGGGTTTTATATATTGATTGCTTTCCTACCCCAGCAATTTCAGGGGCATCTGCTTTCAGAAGCAAAATGGGAGTTATTATAGTCCACTTAGGGCAGACAACATGATATAAAAGGCTAATCATTCTCAATTCCATGCACCCACCAATTCATTGAAATTCAGTTAAAACTAATTTTGAAGTTTAAGGTGGCTCCCTTTTTCTTTTGTTTGGGAGGAGGGGTGGAATTCAAAATGCTCGCCCCTTGTTATTATTGTTGCAGGTGATTTCATCTCTACTATTATAACACGAAGAAAACAACTCAAAAATAAGTTAGATCCAATCGTATGTATATTCTCCACTAAATAAATAAAAATAAAAATAAATATTTTTAATCGAATATGTACCTCATCATGATAGTTAAATATAAAATTCTAAATTCTAAATCATTCTAACTGCCTTAACATATAATAAATTATAAAATATGTAAAAGATTCAAATTATATTTAAACTAAGTGGAATAATCTATCTAAATTCATATCCAAAATTCTAAAATTATATCTATAACAAATCTTAACTAAAATATATTTAGATCATATTTAAAATATTTTAACGTAATTTTGATTTTATCTAATTTTTTTAACAATATTATATTTTTTTTTTTTGTATATGCAACCCACCTAAAAATATGGCTATTTTTTTTTTTTTAAGAGTTACATGGCCTTCCTTCGGACCTTGGGACTAATTCTTCCCTTCCAATTACTTCCCTTTCAAAATGGGAATGAAAATTTGTATTTACTGTACCGAAATTCAAGCTAACTAAACTAATAGAAGTTCACATCTGGGTCTATTGAATCGGAACATGAGATCTCAATTCTAAATCGGACAAAATTCATGGAATTTCTCCAAGCTCAAAGAAAGCGAAGATGCCTAGCTAGCTGGAGTAAATGTATTTCCTTTTGCGAGAGTAGGCATAGGGGCTGCGATAGACTCCAACTCAACCCAAACAATATGTTTTTATTTTTTCTTGTGTTTTTCTGTTTTTTTTTTTAAAATCAATCAATCCTCATCTAGTCAATTCTAATCCACTTCAGTCTATTCAAACTTAATTTTTTGGTTCCGTCCGCTCTGGTCTGGTTCCACCTTTGAGAGTAGGCATTGCTATTCTATCGGTCGCTAGCATTCGGTTGGGACCGGTGGTTAAGTTTGGCCACCAATCCCTCTCTCCTCTTGTTTTGTTCCTCCTGTCATGGCATTTCGATGCAACCCCTTTGAGCAGTACTTCCTTAACCATCATGCACAGAATGGTACGCTACTGCACAAGGAAAGCAACTTTGAGTGCGTATGTTCGAATTAGACAAATCGCTAATTAATAATGGTTCGTTTTACTTTTCTGGACCGTTTCAGCGTACCTATCGCCTCTTAAAACCATTGATGAAGAAATTTAAGAAGGGCTCTCGTCGGATTGAGGAAGAAAGATCAAAGCTTGGATGCATGCGTGATTCCAGAGAGAGACGTACGAAAGACTTTTTTTTGTTTTTTTGATTTTTTGAGATGACGAAAGGCTTGAAAATCTTGATAATTAATGCTTCTTTTGTCACTTCCAGTGACGTATGATGACGTATATATTTAATTTTAAGATTAAGATTAAGATTAATGTTAATATTAATGTTAATGTTAATATTAATATTAATATTAATATTAAAATTAAAATTAATATTAAAAATTTGTGGGTGAATATTTTTTTTGGTTAAATATTTTGATGTCAACTGTCATATTAGTTATCACATAATACTATTTAGCCTGTCACGTCAGTCGTCACATAAAAGAAAAAAATTTGAAAGAATATTTGAAGGTACAAATAACATTATTTTATACATTTATAGTTTTGATCGCATCCACTTTTTGCGACAAATGGATGTGCTGGTGAAAGATAAGTGTAAGTTGTGAGACGCGCGTGTTATCGATCGTTAATGGCATTCAAGGCGACAAAAAACTAAATCTTCATAGTGCCTTTTTTGTCACTACTAATGAAAGACGACGCGGGTGGGCATGAGGTGCATGCAGGAGACATATTATTTTATACTACTATATAATAGAAAAAGTTAAATTTTTCTGTAAAAAAATTTGTTAAAATAATTATATTTTTTGTCTTTCTAAAATTTGGATAATATTTTTTTCAAAAAATTTACTGTATCGAAATAAATTTATATTAAATTCATGTAAACGAAACAAGTTTGGATAATTTTGAAATACAGACAGAGTCTGCCAACAGTGTTGGCGGAAAAAAAAACACATATGCAAAAGTGGACCCCACCCAAGCCCAAATTCCGCCAACAGTGTTGGCGGATTTTGGTCTTGTGGGATCCGTGGGTTGGTTTGGGTGGTTGGGTTTTGTTTTGTTTGGTTTGGTTTGTATGGTTTATTTTATTAGTTTGTTTTAATTAGTTATTTTTAGTTTTTTTATTTAGTTTAGTTTTGGAATTTGATTTAAACAAAATAAAAAAAAATTAAAATAAATTAATTTTAAAGATAAATTTAGAAATATTTATTTCGGAAATTTGCATCAAGAGCATCAAAATTTGTATAAATTTCATCTAAAACATCAAAGTTTAAAAAATTACGAAAAAACTATCAAAACGTTCGTTGGGCGTTTATATTTTTTAATATTATATTCCTATCGTTAATTTTCTCGCCATTAACGGTACAGTATAAATTTTGTAAAAAAAAAAAAAAAAAATTACCGAAAGTAAAATTTGGAGGTCGAAATATCATTTTTTTGCGATTCTAAAATTTTTGGAAGTCCGTCAAACGGTGAAACGGTTTATCCCGAAGTACTTTTCCATACGGTCATTTTTGCACAAACTAGGACTTGTTTCGATCTCCCAGTCAAAAGTTATGATACTTTAAAGTTTTATATTTTATATTTTTGCCTGTAATATGTACGTCCTACTTCGGATAAAAATTATCTCTACACGAATTGTGTTACTGTCGTCGAAAACATACAAATCGACCTATTATGTGAGGAAAAACGATTTGAAAACAAATAGTTATGGCCGTTCGAAATCCGCTCGACGACAGACGTAATATTTGTATGGTAGATTTTTTTTTTTTTTTTTTGTTCAATGATAACATATTTTATTTTGGATGTTAAACTAAATAAAAAAACCAAAATACAAAACTAAACTAAACTAAATAAAAAAAAACTAAATAAAACTAAAATAAAATAAAATATAACTAATTGAAAAAAACTAATAAAACCAAACCAAACCATCCAACCGAACCCGTGGGCCCACATGCCAATTTTCGCCAACACTGTTGGCTAAAATTGCCCCCCTCCCCCCCCCCCCCCCCCAAAAAATTTAGCCAACAGTGTTGGTGGAAATTGGGTGTGGGGGTCCACGGGTGGTTTGGTTTGGTTTGTTTTAATTAGTTATATTATGTTTTGGTTTTATTTATTTATTTATGTTTTGTAATTAGATTTAAGAAAATTTATTTTAATGAAATAAATTTAAAATAAATTAATTATAAAGAAAAATTAGGAACAAATAATAAAAAATCAGTTTGGTTTATTTAGAAAATTATAAAGAAAAATCTTACTTAAAGAAAAAAAAATGCTATTGCAATGTTTGATAAGAAAAAAAAAGTAAATAAAGAAAAAAATAAAATAAAAACTAGTATTTATTTGTGTCCTCCAATTTTATGTTTATTTTAATGGTTTAGTTTTTTTTATATCAAACAGTCTTTTTTTCATAACTAATTAAAACAAATTATTTCTAATTTTTTTTATATTTTCTTGAATCAAATTTTAAAACTAAACTAAAAAAACAAAAACAAAACATAACTAATTAAAACGAAGTAATAAAATAAACCAACCAAACAAAACCAAACAAACAAAACCCAACCAACCCGCGGGTCCCACCAAGACCAAATTCCGCCAACACTGTTGGGCACAAATTCAGCCAACAGTGTTGGCGAAATTTGGGTTTGGGTGGGGTCCACTTTTGCCTACGTGTTTTTTTTCCGCCAACACTGTTGGTGGACTCTGTCTGTATTTCAAAATTATCCAAACTTGTTTCGTTTGCATGAATTTAATATAAATTTATTTCGCTACAGTAAATTTTCTGTATTTTTTTCTATTATGTGACATATGACATGATAACTGATATGACAAATTTTAAACAAAAAAAATAATTATCCAATTTTTTTAATTTTAATATTAATATTATACTTATTTTAATATTATTTTTAATGTTAATATTAAGATTAATAACAATTTTAATATTAATGTTAATATTAATGTTAAATTTTGCCAATACAACTATCTTAGCAGTCATGTCATATGTCACATAATGGAATATGCTATAACCCAAACTTTTGGAAAGACAAATAACATTTTTGTTGTTAAAAATATATTTTTAGTTAAGTTTACTAATTAAAATTATTTATTAAATTTAACATAAATAGATTAAGAGCTACTGTTGTTTGATCATTTCAAATTTTTTTTTTTAAGAGACTAAATGTTGGTTATTAAATTTAAGTTTTACTTCTTAGTTGAGGTTTCAAACAAGACAAGAAATATTATTTTATATATTAAATGTATACAATTGATAATATTTCAATTTGAATTTAAATATGGCTGTGATTGGAGCTGATCACGCTCTCTAGTCCCAGTGAGCTACTCGCGAGCAGAGTTGGAGAGTCGAGCTTGAGCTAAGTTTTTGGTCGGTAGTAGTACAGAGCTCGAGCTTCATACTACTTCAACGAGCACGGGTCGATCAAGTCAGTTAAAGCTCTGCTCCCGCGGTCCTACCGCGGATGAGTGGTCAGCAAAATCAGTGGAATATATATAGATTTAATCAACGTAACGATCAACACAATCAATGTAATATAGACATGGTCAATAGGACGAGCTAGGAAAGTAACAACAGAAAGAAAAAGACACAGAAGAAAGTGAATGAATGATGGATAGAATTACCACTTGAACCGATTCGGGACCGCTAGTTTTAGATACAGAAATTTTATAGTTATATTAATTCAAAGCTAAGATATATGTAATCTTATTTCCATGTACATGGATTTCTCCAAATGTGCATATCGGTTTCTAGACGGATCAAAAGTGAGCCGTATAAATAACTAGTAAATACTCAACCAACTAAATTAAAAATTTTTTTTTTAATAAATAAGGTCTTAAATCAACTTTCATCTCATTTATCAAAATCAATAATAAATATTCAACAAATTTAATTAAAAAAAAACTAATGGGAGATAAAAAAAATAAATTAAACATACTTCATTCTCATCATCTGTAACCCATATTTTTCTTTCATAATAAATTATAAGTAAAATATTTTAAACATTTAAACTATTTTACAACAATATAAAAAAATCTTTTACGTACGTCCAACGCATGCACGTGCATTTACTAGTACTATTAAACTCACATGTGTACAATCCTTTAACCCTACACAATGCACAAAAAATAATTACCTACGATCAAGGATATCTATGTCAGTTTCTATGTTTCTTTGTAAAACATATTTACTGAGAGAAATAGTCTGAAAGATTCGTTGGTTTCGTTCTCTCCAAACATGTCAAACCATCGATCAAATCCTTTCCCTACTTTTATGACCTCGGTCATAACCAATTCAAGATTTCTTTGAGACGTATAGGGGAGCCCAAATTTGATCCGTTCGGGAGTTCAAAGTGTCCCAAACAAAATCATAGCAAAAAAGAGATGTTCCTTGGACTCAACATACCTCCACACAGGCTGCAAATCATATTCATGCACTCAACCCCAAACATAGTCAGTATATCTCTAGTGATGAGCAGCCTATTTCTTACCATCTTGTAGATGCACAAGCTTGTTTTGACCGCCGCTTCCTTTATCTGCAAAAATTTTGCCAAGTCAACATTCGGTAACACGACGTATTTGGTTCAAAAAATTTACAGTATCGATACAAAAAATTATAATAATTAAATACAACTACATAAGTTTGATAAATTTATAATCGACGATAGGAATCGCCAGTTGAACTGACAAAATTTTGAAAAAAAATCCGACATGTATTAAAAAAAAAAATTCAATTTTTGTCAACGGAGTTGAAGAAAATCTGAAAAAAAAAAAATCAAAAATCAAAAATTTGCCAACTTGGTTGGCGCTCTGTTGGCGAAAATAGGAAAAAGTTGGTTTTTTATTTTTATTTTTTTTGGTTCGGTTCGGTTTGTTTGTGTAGTGGTTGGTTCGGTTCGTTTAGTCTTAGTTATTTGATTTTTACTTGGTTCACTTGGTTTTGCTTGGTTCATTTGGTTTTTGCTTGGTTCAACTTGGAAAATAAAAACCAAAACAAATAAACCCCTAAAAAAATAATCCAAAAAACCAAAAATAAAACCAAAATAAATAAACCCTAAAAAAAAAAACCCAACTTTTTCCTATTTTCGCCAACTCTGTTGGAGAATTTTTGATTTTTTTTTTTTAATACAGGTCGAATTTTTGCCAATTCGGTTGGCGAAAATGCAGTTTTTCAAATTTTCGCCATCCCTGCTGGCGATTCCTATCGTCATTTGTAAATTTATCAAACTTCTATCGCTGTATTTAATTATTATAAAAATTTTATCGGTACAGAATTTTTTTTATATTTGGTTCAATGCCATCATAATTTTTTTTTCCTCCTTTTTTTTATTTCCTTCCAAACCAAGTAATCCTTCCTGCTCCCTGTCAATCTCTACCGCACATATATCCTCTGGGTGAGTCGCCTCTATTTGTCATTCTTGCAACTGCTACTCCCCATCCTAAATAAAGATAACTGACAGTTTTTCGAAGATCCCATAATCTCCTAAGCCGGCCAGTCTTCTCTCTCAATCAAACTAAAATGTTTAATTCCGAGAACAAATAACTCTGTAAAGCTTTTTTCTTTTGCACCACTACGTGTAGCCATAAGCAATTTAACCATCACCGACCCTCCCCCCCCCCCCCAAAAAGCTAATCTCTCTCTCTCTCTCTCTCTCTCACACCCATTCATTCAAGAAATAAGTAAAGATAAAAGAGGTTAAAAGGAAGTGACAATAATTAAAAAAAAATGTATAATTCTTTAAATGTTATATTAGGATTTGTTACATAAATAATTTTTTTAAGGTTTGAATAAGAGATTAAAGAACCAAGAACAACTCTAAACAAAAATATTTACAAAAAATAAATCATAAATAATAATAATCATTACAACTCTCATGGTTTTATAAGCTAGACAATAATGCTTAAAAATCACTTGCAAAAAGTAGAGGAGAGATGAGTAAATAGAAAATAAAAATATAATAATGCACGCCCTCCTCTCCTTTTTCTCTCTTTCTCTTTCTATATATATATATATATATATATATATATATATATATATGGATTAAAAGATTCGTTTTTGGAGTTCCGTTCGAGTTCCGTTTTTTCCTCTCGGAGGGTCCGTGCGTGCATCCTTGTAGGACCCGTTTGATCCAACGGTCGGAAGCGACGGTGCTCCCGCGGAACTCCGCGAAAAGGACTCCCATCAGCTCCCCCTCCCCCCCCCCCCCCCCCTCCCCTCTCTCTCTCTCTCTCTCTCTCTCTATATATATATATATATATATATATATATATATATATTCAGAACAATTCACTTGCTATTGTAGCAAAAGTTATATGAAAATGAAGGAAGACAATAATAATGCGGGAAACATTATACGAAACAAGGAGGAAAGAAAAATAAAACATATAGAAAAAAAAATATTATTTTTGCTAGAAATTTTTATGTGTATGTGACCTCTATTCCTCTATTTATAATTAATAATTAGTTATCACTAAATCATATTTTGGTCAAAATCAACTAAAATATTAAATTTATTTTTTTATAAATAAAAATAAAAATTATAAAATTTAACTTGGTCCGTCATCAAGTTAAAAACAATTTAAATATTATATTTATTCATTTAAATCTTTTTTTACAAATCATAATATGTATATAATATTTTAAATTTAATTCGTCGAGTCGTCATTATGATTTGCTCCATAAAGTTTTTTTTTTTGAGGTGATTAAGTCCAATAATATCAAATCTTATACCTAAAATTTCTATATAGGTTCAAATATGTTAGTTTTTTATTTTTTATGTTTTTGATAGATTATCTGATCAATTATGATAACATTTGAATATTAAATCTAGACTACAATACGAAATTATGAGAATATCTTAATGTTAGATATATCTTGTAACATATAAAATATGTTTAAATCATATTATGACTTAATATTTAAATAAACGAGTGGATATTATCATATTTGAATAATAATCATCAACATGTCTGGTTGGAACATAAAATTTGATAGAAAATATATTAAAACATAAGATGATATATATTTGGATTAAGATAAATCTGTTAAATATTAACTGTTTAAATGAGGGAATCTCTTATCTATAAGCATATATATGTATATTTCAATCGGCTGCTCAAACAAATATATATATATATATTTTTTTTTGGGATGCAAACTAAAAATATTATGACTCCTATTTTTTTTAATCAACCGATTAAAGTAAATAACATATCTATTCCTAACAAATACAGTTAGAGGTAATGACATATCTATTCCTAAATAACAATATTTTAGTGTGTTAGTGTTATAAAAAATAATAATAGTAAGACCTCTATTATTTGAATTAAATAGTATTTAGTGGTCGGGACACCAACATTGCTTGTGGAACATTTTTTTATTTCATTAGAATATTGATATATAAACATCAATTTTGTTTAAAATTTTATGAAAAAAGGACTATACATGCATTGAATTTGCAACGCGTCTTTATTTCATTAGAAATGTTGATGCATAGATGTCAAATCTGTTTAAATTTTGAGAAGAAAGAATTAAAAAAAAAAATTACAAAAAAATGTCAAGACAGTCAATTATAAAGAAAAATAACTAGTCCATAGTTGAAGTAAGATAAAATTTCAACTGTAGGAAAAAAAAATTATGTTATAAATATAGATATGGATAAATAAATTTTCACCTAAAGTATTAAAGTTTAGAAAAATTACACAGGAATAAAACAGTTTAGAAAATTTGCACAAAAAAAATACAAACTCCTTATTAAGGACGTTTTAGTTAAACGCAGAATTAGTGTGATAAAAAATGCCCCTTTAAAGCGATATTTACTTTTTTTTTTGTTAGTATGTTTAAAATAAATCAAAAGTAGGCGTTTCTTCCAAAGAACACGATCTTATTGTGGGCGTCTCCTTTTTTTTTTTCCTTCCAAAATTACAAAAATGCTCCTTGTAAAGACGTGCTTTGTCTCCAAAACAACATAAAGACTTTTTTGTTTTATTTTTTAGTATTTTTTATAAGTTTCGTACGTAGATTTAAATTTATAATAAATTGGAATAATGTTTGTAGATTGAAGGGTTTTGAGTTCAAATCACAGTGGAATGATATTTGAACTCAAAATCTTTCACTCACAAACATATATTCTATCCAACTGACCTACAACAATACTTGTATATTATTCTAATTTACTATAAATTTTATTCACTGTACAACTTATAAAAAAAATTATTATTCCGATTTACTATAAATTTAATTCTCTATACGAAGCTTATAAAAATATTTTAAAAAGAAAAAAAAAAGTCTTTAGTAAGATCATTTTTTTTGTGAAAGCATTTTTTTTCAAAAAATGTCTTCAACAAGAACGTTTTCTTGTTTTTATTATACTTTTTTTGAAAAAAAAAAATGCCATTAACAAGACGTTTTATCATATTATACATCCTTGTTAAGGATGTATTTCTCTAATTCTGTGTTCAACTAAAAAGTCTTTAGTAAGGACGTTTGTTCTCTCTGAAAAAAGAAAAAGAAAAATTAAACTATTTTTTTTGTGCAATTTTTTAAACTTCATTGTTTTTGTGTGAAAAATTTCGATACAGATATGATACCAAAATGTCTTATGGTTGTTATAAAGTATGATGCTTTGGGGATTACGTGCAGAGGCCGCAACGGTGACTTCGCTAGTGTTCTTCTGTGGCATTCTCATTAATGATCATTAATGATCAAGTTGCACTCGAACTTGGAATTTCGTGCCTGCATTATTGCTAGAACAAAGGGCAATAAGTGGACCTGCTAATGACAATGATTAAAGGTTCCATGATTAATTCATAATATTTTCGTCAACTCAGATGATAAATATGTAATCAAGATTTTGTATTCCTAGATATTTTTTTAAATTTTTTTTATAGAAAATAAATTCAACATATCTATATCCGTATTTGATTAGATTAGATTAAAAATATATATATAAATATATTAATTTATTTAGTTTTTTATAAATATCCTTTTATATTTTTATTATTTAAATTTATATGTTTGTGATAGAAGTTAAAATTTTGAAAGTAAAGTAAGGGGACTATTGTCCAAATAAATATTTAACATCTCTAGAAAAACAAAACTATTTTCAAGGAAGGTCTTCGAAATTACTTTTACACTGAAAAAATAAAGCTTATCATATTCTCCCATAAATTTAAATCCTACGCATATCAAATAAGGATAAGGAATCTAAATCCCATTTTCAAATATCAAAATTTTGATCAAAACGTCACATAAAAGTAGAGATAAAAGTAGAGTGCAAGGAAAGCCATCTTCTTATAAAATAAATATAAATAGAGGATGATATTTTAAAAACCATTTACTTTAAATCTTCAACAAGTAGTGGAATAACCAAAATTTCGATATAAGGTGATCAAGATCAAAATCGACTAATAAATTAAAAATATTAAAAAAATCTATAAATTAGTCGCAAAATAATTGTATTACATTATAACTGATAATAATTGTTTATAATAATCCTAAACTTTATATTTTGAACAATTTGTAAATTATCTTCCTTCCCAACTTTAGTAAAAATGTCTTGAAATGTATATCACCAAATAAGCATTCATATTCATCTACTATTTGGTTATGAAGCGTATTCTTAATAATTTTTGTCACTGAAAATGCTCTTTCAATATTTGCAATTGTAATCTGAACTGTCAAAAAATTATAGCTAATCACTATAAATATAGCCAGCCAATCACCATATATAGCTAATCATTATAAATATAATTTAATAATACATTTTAATTCCAATATTTTCTCTTGGACGGTTCAAATTAGATTAAAAATTCACAAAAAATTATATAGTTTAAGGATATAATCTTAACTGTCAAAAGGGACAATTAAATGACTGTAATTTCAAGAACATGAAAAAATGTTTAAGTGCAAAAATTTTGATTCCTTCTCATATAAATAATTGAGTGGGAATCAGCTGACCCAACTTGCCCTCCTCATCTTTCGTCACTGTCAACAAGTGCTCTTTAGGAAAAGCCGACCAAAGATGAAATTAACGAATTTTTTTATCTAAAGCATCATAATTTGTATAAATTTTATCTAAAGCATCGAAGTTTAAAAAAATATGAAAAAAACATCAAAACGCCATTCCAAATGGTATTTTATATTTTTTAATATTATATTTATATCGTTAATTTTCTCGTAGTTAACAAACGTTAGGAAAAAATAAAAAAAATAAAAAAAAGAAAACATCCTTAGGAAGGACGTTTTATCAAAAAAAAATGTCCTCCCTAAGTGTGTTTTCTAATATTATATTTTTTTCTCTTACACTCTCGCTCTCTCTCCCACTCCCTAACGCACACACACACACACACACACACACTCTCTCTCTCTCTCTCACGCTCCCTCTCTCTCTCCCTAACACTCTCCCTCACATCTCTCACACTCTCTCAACTGTCCCTCTCTCTCTCTCTCTCTCTCTCTCTAACTCTCTCTCTCTCCCTCTCTTTAACAAGTATCTCTCTCTCTCTCTCTCTCTCTCTCTCTCTCTCTCTTTGTGTGTGTCTCTCTCAACTCTCTCTCTCTCTTTAACAACTCTCTCTTTCTCTATGTTAATTGTTCCTCTCTTTCTTTGTCTCTCTCAACTCTCTCTCTCTCTCTCTCTCTCTCTCTCTCTCTCTCAAGTAAAATTTACCAACATAAAATATGCTATTATTAAACAATCAAAAATAAAAATCTGCCGTAAGAATATTACGTCTGCCGTCGAGTAGACTTCGAGCGGCCATAACTATTTGCTTTGAAATCGCTTTTCGTTAAATAATATGTCGATTTGTATGTTTTCGATGAGAGTAATACAATTCGTGTAGAAAAAAATTTCATCCGAAACAAGACGCACATGTTACAGACAAAAATATAAATTTTAAAACTTTAAAGTATCATAACTTTTGACTGAGAGATCGAAACAATGTCCAGTTTGTTCCAAAATGACTGTATCGAAAAGTACTACGGGATAAACCGTTTCATCGTTTGACGGACTTCGAAAATTTTTAGAATCGCAAAAAAAATTATGTTTCGACCTCCGAATTTTACTTTCGGTAATTTTATTTTCGATTTTTTTTATTACCTATACTAATTTGTTATTATCTATACTAATATGAATGATAATTAGTTTATTATTTGTTTTAGTTATCTATACTAATTTTTTGAGGTCGAAAATTTAAAAAAAATAAAATTAGTATTGTCAAAAATTTAAAAAATCAACAAAAAAAAACCTAAAAAAAACAAAAAAAAACAAATTTTTTTTGCCATCAGAGATGGCGAAAGCTTTCGTGATTTTAAATTTTTGAAAAATTGTTTCGTTTTAGTTAATTTGTTTAAAAATATTTTCTGTACAGTAAATATTTTCTAGAAAATAAACCAACATTTAAAATAACACAAAAAACCAACAAAAAAAAACCCAACACAAATCAAACTTAGAGAGAGAGAGAGAGAGAGAGAGAGAGAGAGTGAGAGTAAAAAAAATAATATATATATATATATATATATATATATATATATATATATATAACTGCAGCAGACGGAGGAAAAAATTTTTTGGAAAGTTGTGAAATGTCCTTCGGATAGGCGTTATGATGCTTTATTTGAATTTTTTTAAAATTTTATACTTTGAGTAAAATTTATTATAATTTTATTGTTCTGTATGAAATTTCCGGTGAAATTAATAACATGAAGTCATTTTTCATACTGTACGAGATCTTGTACAAAAAAATCTTATCCAGTTCCATATATAAATGGTTGCACGAAAGAATTTGGCAGAGAATGTAAACAAATTATTGTTTACGTAACTTCTACTATTTTGATTTTGTGGAAGGAGATAGAAATCCAAAATTAGTTGTTTAAAATGTTGTTTTATACACGAGAGATTTGTTAGACTGCAATTATCTATAAGTTCTTTCAAGTAGATAACCATACGAATTACTATACTTTAACAGAATATCTATAATTAGTTTGTTATTTGTTTTAGTTATCTATACTAATTTTTTGAGGTCAAAAATTTAAAAAAGTAAAATTAGTATTGTCAAAAATTTTAAAAATAATAAAAAAACCTAAAAAAAAAAAAAAAATTTTGCTAACAGAGATGGAAAAAGCTTTCGTGATTTCAATTTTTTGAAAAATTGTTTCGTTTTAGTTAATTTGTTTAAATATATTTTCTGTAAAGCAAATATTTTCCAGAAAATAAATCAACATTTAAAAAAATAAAAAAATTAACAAAAAAAATAACCAACACAAATCAAACTTACAGAGAGAGAGAGAGAGAGAGAGTGAGATGCATTGAACACTACTCAAATCCATTAGTAGTCGGACATTTTTATTTTTTAATTTTATGTACATGGTTGTGGTTGGGTCAGTCCTCTCTGCACCGATGACAAAAGAAGAAGATGAAGATGCATTGAACACTACTCAAATCCAAAGCCGCACTTTATTTTTCCGTATGGACCACGGGACCGACTGACCACATCCGTGATATGCAAATTCGGCGATTGCTGTTTTTTTGTGGCGGCACCTAGTTTACATGAAGCAATACATTGTGGACTCCTCTGCTGTTAATTAAAATATCAATGTTGTATGTATAGTGCAAGCTCTAAAATCTATGCTGAAGCTCGCTCTTCCCGAGCTCAAACTTGGGTCAGGATCAGCTCGTCGTCTAGCTTGAACTAGTGAGCTGCTTCAAACCAAATTGATCGTTTAATTAAACTTAGAATATATTAGAAATGTACGAAGAATTCCAGCAGAATAAACGCCAATTTCATATCGGAAGAAATTGTCAAAAAATCGAAGTAAATTACACAAACTTGCATACGCTTGCTAATATCCACAAACAAACATAATCAATTTTTACGTGAAAATTTTGGACGTAAACAAAACTAAGTACGATTGGGCAATCCGAAAACGTTTTATTATTGTATAAAGGAAATAAACTAACACCCACATGAGGAAAAAAATTTCGGTCCATTAATTTTTTTTTTTCCATATAAGTTTTATCTCAGTCCACCTAGTTCGAATTTCTGGTTCCGTCTTTGCTGACTTTTTCATTCAACTTTTTTCACATATCTAAATGGATCACCACAATCACTTCAAAGATAAAAAAAATATTACAAAGATGATTGAACAAAATTTGGAAAACAAGAGCATAATGAAAAGATTACAAAGAGGATTTAACAAAATTATCAGAGAAGAAGAACCTCATGAATATTCGTTTGTGAAGCGACCACATGAACGTTCCCCTTCACAAGATCTCTCCAAACCAACTATGTTCTAGTCGAAAATTTTCATTTCTCTCTTGAAGATTACTACACACTTATAGAGATTCTCTACCCTTGGTGAATATAACTGCTCTAATTAGATTAGAAAACCTCTATTTATGTCTCCTATTTACTTAGCAATCATGATCGTTCAAACCAAACCAATGGATACCATATTACGGCTGAAAATCGACTCAGCGCACGATGGCATGCTGTCAAAAAGCTCAGGGGCAATCATGGCCGGCCAAATACTAAAGGAACAGACTAGTTATAGAAAATGCACTTGACAATATGTTCACCTCTATGTCATTAATTATAAATAAAAAAAAAATTAGAAAAGGAAAAATTGTCTTGAAAGTCGAAAAAAAAATAAACATATTTTCCTATTCCATATTTACTTTTTGTGAATATAGTCCTGTCAAAAAGGAAACTTATTGTCTTATACCTCATGTCGTATAGGAATTATAATACATTACAAGGACAATGTGGTTGGCGATGCTCTTAATTTTTGAACCATCTCCAACCGACCAACAAACACTACTGAGCAGGAATGATCTGCTAGATGGGAAGCCAGTCCAAATACAGATATAGTGTGGTTGGATATTGGTCGTCCAGAACTCCTTATTTCTGAGGTGTTTCTCTTTTAGGATCTGTACCCATGCTGCAGTTGAATCGGTAAGAAATCTCCAAGCAAGTTTAGTAACCATTGCCATGTTGACCCAGTCTACATTTTCCTTTGGGTGCAGTGAATGTTTGCCAACCCGTTAGATGCATTTTTCTTGAACCGTTAGTATCTTCCCACCAAAATTTTCTTTGTTTTTTTGATAAGAGTGTTAGTGACTTGCTTAGGAATTATGGCAGAAAGAGTGGATTTTATGAGAACAGTTCTACGGGAGAAAAATTTGCCTTTCCAATCCGATAGTTATAGGAACTAGATTCAATGAGTTTAGAGTAGGTGAAGGCTCTGTTTTTGGATAGAAGAAGATTGATGTTACTTTACACCATCAGCTTTACACCAAGGAATATCCTTGATTACATCAAACAATAATGCTAAGTTTACTACCAAATGTCACAATAAACGACTGTCACATGGTATTCCAACCACGTGACGACCATCCAGACAGCCACCTCCGATCCCACCTCTCTCCCCTCCTCCAATGGACAGCCGCCACGCACGTGGCTTTCACGTAACGGTTGTAAAAGGGTTGTAGGCATTTGGTTGTAGTCATAACATAGCCCTTACCTCAAAATTGCAGGGGTTGGTACAAAACAAACTCAAAAACCTTGATGGTTATGATTTGGTTATGCCGAACCTGAAACTTGATAATACACATAACAAATATAAGATTTATCAATTATATAAAATAAAATAGAAAATGACCCAAGCCAAAATGTACGCGCAAAATACTGAACAAAGTTTGGATTCCGATACGACATAAACCTGAGCAGGAAGGAAGGAAGGAAGGAAGGAGGTGGCTGTTAAAGTAATATTTTGAAAAAAAAGATACGAAACAAGAATTGTGGATGACAAAAATGGGAAAAGATAAAGCCAGCCAGCCAGCCATCCATCCATCCATCCATCGGTTCCCCCTCTCTCTCTCTCTCTCTCTTCCCATCCAAAATCCCAACAACATCGATCATTCATGCACTCACTCATTCATCTACTTCATAAAAAAAAAATTCACACTCGCAAACTTCCCGCGCGTCAAATCAAAATCTCCTCTATATAACCTCCCCACACCCACAGCCACATCCTCTCCTCTTCAGTCCTCCTCTTCTCCCTCGCCGTGCCAACAATGGCACCACCCAAAGCCCACATTGGCGTCGGATTTCTTCTTCTTCTTCTTCTCCTGTTCGTGTGCTGCAACGCTGGTTGTGACATGTTCCACGGGAGCTGGGTCTACGACAAGTCGTACCCGCTCTACGACTCGTCGTGCCCGTTCCTCGACCCGGAGTTCAACTGCCTCAAGTACGGCCGCCCCGACGGCCTCTACCTCAAGTTCCGGTGGAGGCCCAACGCCTGCGAGCTCCCCCGGTTCGACGGAAGGGCCTTCCTCGCCAAGATGAAGGGGAAGAAGATCATGTTCGTCGGCGACTCCATAAGCCTCAACCAGTGGGAGTCCCTCAATTGCATCATACACGCCGCCGTGCCGAGTGCGAGGACCTCGCTCTCCAGGTCTGGGACTCTATCTACCGTCAATTTTCAGGTCCGTATTCATTCTTATTGGTTCACGTTGGACTAAATTTTTTTTTTCTTTATTTTTTATATCGGACACTCTGAATCTAATAGTTGGGTTAGAATGTAAATGATTGATGATTTCTTTGTCGATTCGGTTGTGACCGGTCAGGCCAGGCCTAGGCAGAGAGAAGTTTGTCGTGGAGAATCTCGAATGTCACCTCCTCCTCCTCCACTTGCACATGAGACGTATCATGCCAGACACCAAAGCATGTTTCTCTTTTCACCTCGGGTTTGGGACACGAGTCTCTCAATATACTAGTAACCACAAGAGCCATTCGAATTCGATACATATTAGACGTGTTAGTAAATACGTATATATATGTACATACACATTTACCATGATAACGAGAGGTCACTAAAATTACTAAGTCACATGCAATAGTAAAAACAAGTATATAATATTGTTAAAAAATAATTTATTTTTAAACTTGTTAATATATTTGATTAGTTTTTATTAATAAATATATTTATATTATAATTATAATTTATTTACATATATTTTTATGTTGTAATTAAAATTTGTTAGAGATATAATGCATGTAGTTAGCTAATATTACATAGTTAAACTATTAGTTAGAATATATATATATTTTTTAATTTTTAATTACTTGATACTGTTTAAATGTCTCATTTTCAATCATTTTTATTATAATATTACAAATATTTGATCCGTATTATTAACAGTCAAAAAGGTCGAGGAAGAGAGGGAGAGAGAGAGAGAGAGAGAGAGAGAGAGAGTCCTAAATACATATACGAAGTCACATAAACTTAACCTATTTGGTCTACGGAAAGGAAAGAATTTTTTTTTTTTTTTTTTGGAAAATTATAATTTTTATCAAAAATAATTTCGTTCTTTTGATAAAAAAAATTGAGAGAGAAAGTGAATATTTAAAGTTGAAAAAATAAATTCTTAGGTGGGTGGAGGTAATCACTTTCTTTCTTATTTCAATTGGTAATTACTTTTATTTTATCTTACATTTCTTTGACATTCAAAAATAAGAAATAAATAATTTTTTTTTAATTAATATCACAATTCTGCAAACCAAATGAAACCTTAATAAGTATTTGAGAGCCGTAAATCGAAGTTCAATATTAAATTGAATCGGATAGTCTATCATTCCATAGCTTGGCTTTGCAGTTTTCTTTTTTCTTTTTTTACTGCTTGCTGCAGATCCCTGGCTCGTGAGCGTCTGATGTTGATGGTAAAATAAGCTGTCGGTCTGTTCCGCAGCACACTGTTAAAATGGAAGTATCTGGACTGTTAAGTCAGACTTTTCCGCAGGCCACTTGTGTGAGTCCCACTAGATTGGGTTAGTGCTGCAAATGAACAGAGTTAACTTGAAAGCTCTCGGTTCGACTTGATTTCCTTAATAAGCTGAGCTTCAATAAAAAATATTGAGCTCTATTTTCTTAACAAATCGAGCTTGTACATTGGGTTGGGAAGCTCGCTCGAGAACTCGTGAACAAGCTTAACTCGATAAGCTTGAAGAGTACTCAATTCGACCCAATTATTACTCCCAATATGACTCCGATCTTTACAACTGTAACTGGACACCTTTACTTTATTTCATTTCATTTCATTATTTTATCTCTTGCCAATCCTTTCTTCTAGAGTTATAACTCGAACTTGGCTTGAGAGAAAAACGTGTCGATTCTAAACATCCTCTTAAAAGTCCACGCTTGAGCTTGAGCTTGAGCTTGAGCTTGAGTAAGGACCAATCTTAAATTAGCCGGACTTGAACATATAAAGCTAGATTTGATTTATCTCGGCTCGATTGCAGCCCTAGATTGGGTTAACAATTGGTAGGCATAGCAGGCTAGCAGTTCTGTATGTGTGTACATTTTTGGAGCTCACACCTACCAGCCATTTTGTTTCAACATTAATTAGTAAGTTGTTTTTTTTTGTGCTAAACTTCAATTAGTTCCAGAACAAACAACAAAGAAGGTGAGGAAAGAACCAAGTAACATGCACAAGTAGGTTATAGTCACAAAACAATCAATGAGACGAACAAAGAAACAAACAAGAGAAGACACCAAGGGAATAGGACTCTTGTGAGCAAATTTCCGCGTGTTATCACCACCACCACCACCGCCCATGTCACGGGAAAATAGAATGCAGATTTTCATCTGAGAAACAAAATCACATGCATGATGACGATGACGATAAGTACAAGTGTACTTACTGACTCTAGCTATACTGCATGTTGGCAGGACTACGGGTTGTCGGTGATGTACTACCGGACTCCGTACCTGGTTGACATCGTCGGCGAGTCGATCGGCCGGGTCCTGAAGCTCGACTCAGTCGATGGCGGGGGCAGCGCATGGCTGGGAATGGACATGCTGGTGTTCAACACATGGCACTGGTGGACTCACAAGGGAAACAGCCAACCGTATGGGACCCTAATCTTTGTCTTTACCTTTTTCGACACGAATACTTACAAGGACACAATGTAGATAGAGAATATGTCCTTTGTGAGAGCACATAATGAGGTTAAAATGCCCTTTCTGAGAATGTTTTCCAATATTTTTTTTCTCTGGCAAGAAAATATCCTTAATATATATATATATATATATATATATATATATATATATATTTACTTATGCGTAGAGAAGACTTCAAAATTTTTTTTTAAATATTTTCGGTAAGGACGTTCAACAAATTTTTAAAATATTTTCAAAAAAAATTTTAAAAATAATTTTTGTTTATTTTATTAAGGGAAAAACGATCTTAACAAGAACGTTTTTAGTTTCTTTTAATATATATTTTTATTTATTTTAAATCCTATTAAGATAATAGGACGTCTTCCATTATTATTATTTTCTTTTTTAATAATTTTCAAAAAAAAAATGCCTTATGGAGGGCATTTAGAAGAGAATTATTATTATTATTATTTTGATTTTTCTTACCCATTTTAGACAAAATAAAAATAAAATAAAATAAAATTGGAAAGTCTCATAATAGAAATTTTTTTCGGTGGTTAAATATTAATTTCTTATTTGAAGCTATAAAACGTTTTTACTAAGAATAATTTTTTTTTCAAATTAAAATTTTTTTTTTCCTCAAAATTTGATGCTCTGTATAAAAATTTATATACTAATAATTGTTTCCATATGTAGATGGGACTATGTACAGGATGGGAATAAAGTGTACAAGGACATGGATAGGTTGGTGGCCTTCTCCAAGGGACTGTCAACCTGGGCCAAGTGGGTGGACTCCAACATTGATCCTAGCAGAACCAAGGTCTTCTTCCAGGGCATCTCTCCTACCCATTATCAGTGAGTACATATAACAATCACATAATTATAAGTATCTGGAGATTAAGTATAGATCGCTAACCTACTTGTTGGCATGCCATTTACCTAAATTTAAGCGGTCACTTTCTGGTTTCTTAAATATCTAGTGGGACTTCATCGTAAAAATTTTTATTTTAAAATAATTTTATATATGTTTATTATTTAAATTTTTTTATTAAATCTAATCTATATATTACTATATAATAAGGTAAGTGAGATTTTATCGTAAAATATTTTGTTCCTAAAATATCTTTATTCATGTTTGCTACTTAAATTTGTTCATTAAATCTAATCTATACTAGTATATTATGATAAGAAAAGTGAGACTTTACCGTAAAAAAAATTGTTTCTAAAATATTCTTATATATGTTTACTACTTAAATTTGTGCATTAAATATATACTACTATATAATAAGAAAAGTAAGATTTTATCGTAAAATTTTTTGTTTATAAAATATTTTTATCTATGTTTACTAATTAAATTTGTTCATTAAATCTAACATTTATAGTTAGGTAATTACGTGTGAGATTTTTTTTATATTATTATTTGCTCTTTTTCTAAAGTTAAAAATTAATAAATTTTGTTCTTCTCATAAAAGTAAAAAATTTATTGTTTTGTCTTTTCAAAATAGTATCACGTGCATGTATATATACAATTGGATCTTATGATTCCTTTGTTGACTGGACTTGTATTTGGCCTTTGTTTCTTTAGTATATTCGTTTGTTCTCCCATTTTAATTGCACCTGTGCTCTTTTGGGTTTGGGTTTTTGTTCTTCTATAGGATTCCTTCGAGGAAAGAGAATTTTGACCAGCTTTTGTGATTAAATACTGATTGTGCACTAGTATTCCGCCTTTGGCCCTCGATATATATTTTTTAAAATTATATATATAAGGCTCTTTGTAGTTTAGCATTAGGGACTCGGTTAGCCGAAGCTCATCGGCCATGACGGCGGCACTGAGGTCGAAGTGGTGGTGGGGTTGTTGATCTGCCGGAGGAGTAGAGGATCAATGGACGGTGGAGATCGGAAGAGATGCAAGAGAATGTGGCGAAGCTGAGACAACTTCCTATTTGTTAACACAACAGCAATTATTTTATATTCCCTAGCGTAGCTTCCAGGCATGCTACCGACGAAGAACAAAGTCGATTGAATTCAAAGTCACAAGCATCCTTTTGTAAGTTTTTTGATCGGATTATTCAAGTCGTAGTCCTCCCAATCTCCACCAATAATATCGACTCCTCTTTGATATACTTGGTACACTTGAAGACTGTCCGAATGCAAACACAAAATTTGAATATATACGGTATAATAACAAAAGAAAAAGAAAGAAAATACAATTAGTCTTAATGTAGCTAGCTAGACTACCAAAATAGTAAGAACATCTTTGACTGTGAACCTAAATTAATTTCTAATTGTGCTATTTGGCATCCGTTCCATGCTCACGTCTCATGCACCCGAAGTTGTGGAGGAACTAGGAAGGTCGGAAGCGGAGCACGAGGGGAGAGAGAGGTGCGGTGGCGTAGAAGAAGAGTGACGGCGGTGGGGGGGGGGGGGGGGGTGGGGTTGGCGACGGTGACGGCGGTGCAGGAGGAGGAGTATGTGACGGCGGCGGAGGCGGCGGCAGCGTCAGCGGCATAGTACTCTCCTCCCCGTCCGTCCTCCTTATCTTGTTCCGCTCGTCGGTCTTCCCAGCAACCTCCGCGACCACGTACGTACCAACGTGCACCCGTCGGATGCCAAATAGAATTTTAGATTACTTTCTGGCCCACTGGTTGTACTTAAGTGACGGCTTTATGACCCAGCCTTCTTATAATTTAAAATTTACAATTTGAGTTGTTGGTGTTTTCTACTTTGCTTTGGAAGTTTTAGTTCCACATTGGAAAACCACCAATGTGTATATATCAATATATAGCTTTACCT
Organism: Iris macrosiphon; assembly: GCA_036927795.1. Classification (NCBI taxonomy): domain Eukaryota; kingdom Viridiplantae; phylum Streptophyta; class Magnoliopsida; order Asparagales; family Iridaceae; genus Iris; species Iris macrosiphon. The sequence goes on along the minus strand of JAYESA010000009.1, from coordinate 27,499,381 downwards.
AATATTGGTATATGCACATGGGATGGTGGCCTATGTGGGTTAATTTTAGGGATTAAATGTGAATCTCATTATGACAATATTTATTTTGTCACCACCTTTGAAAAAAAATCTTAGGAGCTAAGTCTCTAGCGACTCGGACTCGAACTCAATGGCGCAAAGTGACGCTTTGTTGGCGCACTTTATACTTAGCACGTCAGCATGCGTCCAGGGGCTATGCGGCCAGCAAGCTAGTATAAGCGAATCGCATGTGAAGGGGTCCTAGTCAGCTGTTGGCGGCGCATGCGGCGCATGGTTATCAGTGTCATCTGGTTTATGCAGCGTATGCGGTGCGAGTGTCTTTGCACAGTGGCTGTTGTTTTCGGCGATTGGCGGCGTTTGACGGCGCTGTCCTGTGCAGCGTGACCGGCGGCATCGGCAACGCATACGGCCTGGTGTTAGATAGCGCATATGCGGCCTTGAGCTTTCTTAGGCCGCATATGTGTTGTTTTTATCTATATATAGATGAGCTTCTCTTTCTTTGTAAAGGGAGGAAAAGACTGATAACACCAGTAGGACATGCGGCCGTAGTGAGCACCCTTCCACAAAGTGTCTTCCGAGTGATCCGAAGGTGACCAAGAACGTTCCAGAAGTTCTCGTGTGAACTTGCTGGATCCTGGGGGCAGTTCGTCGTTTAACACGAATCTTGCCTTGAGATTGTTAGTACCGAAGCAAAATCAAAGTAGAGGCGGTCCACAAAGTAGAGACTCATACAAGAGTTCGTCTCTACAAAAGTTGTGTGTCACTGTAGACAACTTTTATAGAGACGAACTCTTGTGTAGGTCTCTACTTTGTAGATCCTTCGGAACTAACATAAGTATTGTATTGTATTGTATTGTATTGTACTGTACTGTACTTTATAGTTAACTAATTTGTTAACCCCCAGAGGACGGGAATGGGGCGAGCCGAAAGCAAAGGATTGTAATAAACAGAGTCAACCTGTGAGCGGTTCGATGTACCCAGGTGGTTCTCCTCCAGAACAAGCGATAGTGAGGAGCGTGCTGAGTTCGATATCAAACAAAGTATCTCTTCTCGACATCACACTACTCTCCCAGCTCAGGAAAGACGCCCATCCCTCCGCCTACAGCGGAGACCACTCCGGAGTTGACTGCAGCCACTGGTGCCTCCCAGGTCTCCCTGATACTTGGAATCAGATCATATATGCAGCTCTGCTATGATCGATCGATACACTCAGATTCATATATATGTGCTTACGAACGATCAGGGTTCTCGGCTCGGATCGCATAGTTGAAAACATTGTTTGCTGGTTGTTCAATGAATCAATAATGGCTGATGTGGGTGTACAATGCCATCTTCAAATGATGGCTTCGATTTATAGTTGTGAAAATTATTTAATCTATGTATTGGTTAATTTATGTGCTTTGAAACTAGTCAATCTCTAGAAAGATGAGTATGTTGGTTAATTCTGGCTTCATGTCGGCTACTTTCGGATACTTGGTAACTTTTAGGTACTATGTCTGCATTGTGCTTCACAAATTGATATGTATCGGGGTGGTTCTATTGGATTCCGATCTAACGTTCGATCACGCCATGCGACTTTTTTTAGCATTCAACAACAACTGAAGGTCCATACTGCAAAGCTTTCAAAAAACGAGGGCATTCACATATGAACTTTGAATGAAACAGATAATAAGGTGAAAGTCACGTGGACAAGGAGATTTAAAAAAAAAAAAAAAAACTTTGTCCCGTACAGAAGGGGCTTATGGTACGAAAATATAGTCCTACATAGAATATATGTAGGAGTATGGGGAGTATTTAGATGCATTTGGATTTAGGGATTGGAAATATAGAAAAGTTGGAAGAATGGTTCAGTAGATAACGCCGGGCCAGCTGTACTAAAAAACTTCTTTGTCATTTTACATAGTTTTTATTAGTTATCATGTTCTTCCTGTACCTACAAACCCCCCCCTCCCCCCCCCCCCCCCACACACACACACAACATTGACTGAATTCTGCAATGTTAATGCATAGCTTATCCATATGCCGTTAGTTCCGATATGGATCAAAGATGGTAGAACGCGGGTCAGAGCAGAGCTACTAGCGAGACCCGAAGGTTCGTTCTTTACTGGAATTCAAGTTGTCGTCGAGATCAGAGATTCACACAAGAGATCGTCTTCTGATATTTTTCGATTACAACGAAACATGAACCAAGTACATGTTACAAACTAACTTCGAGGAAAATGAAGATTACAAAAAGCAACAAGTAAAACGTTCTTCTCTTTATGTTCGCAGACGCTACAATGAGAAAGAACGAAGCAAAGAAAAGTGTTGAAGAATTTTTTTTTACTCGAGTGGTCAAAACCACCGTTGCTCAAAGCAATATTCGCCGTACAGACGATCTGTCCCCAGGAACTAGCAAGTTCACAAATGAACTTCTGGAACGCTCAATGCCACCTTCGAAAATACTCGAAAGGCACCATGTGGGAGGGAGACACTCTGGGCCGCATATGATCTGGTGTTCTCGATTTTTTTATCTGTTTTCTCTTTCCTCAAATGAAAGAGGAGGTCATCTATATATAGAGAAAAACAGCACCTATGCGGCCTGAGGAAACTCCAGCCCGCATAAGCGCTGGCCGACCAGATCCCCCAAAATCTGGGTATCAAATCCGCAGGCATCGACCGCGCCGCATGTGTGCGGTACTGCACAGAGCAGACAACGCCGCCAGGTGTCGAAAGTTGCAGCCGCGTGGCACAGAAAGCCACGCGCCGCCTGCGTCGACTGAGCCGCATGCGCCTCCTACGTGCTGTACTGCACAGAGCAGACAGCGCCGCAAGCCCCGCCTATGGAAGACCATATCCCCTCCATATGCATCTCGCTCATCCAAACCTTGTCGCATAGCCGCCCCAGGCAGCATAACGTCTGGCGCATAGCCCCTGGCCGCATAACCCCTGGCCGCATAACGCCTAGACGCTCAGTGTCATGGCCGCATAGCGCCGGGACGCATAACGCCAGGCCGCATGCGCCATGAACACTACCAAAATCTGCGCTATTAGCGACATTTTTTGTGACTCCAGATATTAACGTCGCTAATTTTTGTAATATTAGCGACTACAATAAAACGTGTTGCTAAACGTCACTAGTTGCAACGTTTAGCGACAATAATTCTATTGTAACAATATACGTTGGTACATATTGCCGAACGTCTATAAAGTTTTAATATATGGCGACGTTTTTACGACATTCAGTGACATCATTTAATTGTAAAAAAATATACACCAACAAAGGTCGCTGAACGTCGCTAATTTGTTTATTGCGATGTTTAGCGACATATATTATGGAAGTCGCTAATTTGTTTAATATAGGGTTTGGCCTTAACATTTTCTCCATTCAATCGATCATCCAAAATTTCGAGCCGAGCTCCGCCCCCTTCCCTCGCGCGGCTGCCCCCCTCCGGCGTAGCTCCCCTCCCCCCGAGCGCCCCCCTCGAGCCCCCCCCCTCGCGCGGCTGCCCCCCTCCTGCACATCTCCCCTCCCCCCGAGTGCCCCCCTCGGTACAGCTCCTTCCCTCTGACGACCTCTCCACAGCTCCGGCCACCTCTAGGTAAACCCTAAACCTCTCTCTCTCTCTCTCTCTCTCACAGACACGGACACGATACACACAGACACGATACTGTGCATGGTGGGTGTAGAGATACGACACATGCAGATGCGACACTCAACACACACACAGACAATTGTCCTAAAATGGTTCATGAATTTGCCCTATTTGTCGGGGTTTACTATAATACTGAAAATTAGATTTTTCTAGTATTAATTAATGAACAAGTAATTAGTATTTAATTATCATTTTAAAATATATTTTTTAATTTTTACTTGGTTTAGATGTTACTATAGTAAAAAAAAAATCGTGCTTAAATTTGGACTTAAGTTGCATGACCACGAATGTAAATATATTGTTATGTTTCAGAGGGTAGGATGTATATCAAGGTAGGGTACTTGGAGTGTAATATCAATTGCAAGTTAGGGGCAGTACGAGTGTTTAAGTATCTGATATTGCATAAGTGTACGTGTTCTATGGATATATACATGATGTAAGTTAGTATATGTTATGTCACGCCCCAGTTCCAAAATACTGAGGGACTAGACACGTGGCAATGGCCAGCAGCACACACCAATGGGCAAACCCAATTTAATGGACCCATTATGGTGTACTTAAGTTGTAAAACAACAGTAAATAGGTCTACGATACAAGTCACAGTCTAATTCTAATCTCATCCACAGAAGGTAATCACAGATCAAATGCCAGAATAATCAAAACAAAATATAATCTATCAAGTTTCAATAAAAGTGTCTCGGGAACAACCCGAGAATAAGTTTGATACATCAATTCAATAGACAGGAAATAAAGTAACTAGAAACAGAAATAACTGAGTATAATAAACCAGATACTCAGGAGAAATCTTCGGCGATCACATTGTCACGACCCGCACCCGGATATTCGGGCACGAGTGCGTGGGCACGTCCAGCCTACGCCGCAGTGTCGGCGGTAGTACGCTGTCTAGGTCATACTCACAGGTAATTTAGAATCTATCTCATCCACAATAAAGTAAATAGACAAGGAAAATGACAGGGAAATAGAAATGATAAGTTTTCATAAGACAAATTGTGATATACAAATCCATAGTTTAATACAGAATCCAGAAGATAAATCGAGGACAAACCCGATTACTGTGCTGAAAGAAAATATACTAGATAACTGGCTACTACTCCTCAAAGTAGTCTCCTGAGTGGGAACCGGCTTCTCAACGGTATCACCTGCTACCTCATAGGGCCATAATAGGTGGGGACAAAGTTCTCATCATCGCCTAAATCAACGGATCCAATCAGGAAAGGAGCAAAGTACACAATGCACAACAAGATTAAACCAAATATTTATGACAAGTAGAAAAGAACTGACTAAGTATCATATTGAGAATATGCATAAATAAGTAGTAAAATTAACTGAGAATTAATGCTATAAATCAGGAATATAAGTATAACAGGATTAATTACTAAACCAGGGACATGAGTAAAACAGAAATATAATGAGACAAGAAATTGTAACTGTAACAAGACAACAGGAATTGCAACAAGACAAGAACTATTGTGTGTGAACTTGTGTATTTAGAATACATAGTTGGCATGTAGGGGTTTATAAGGCTAATCAGGCCGTCATAGATGACTATCAGACATGAACAATCGAGTATCAGGCTGATGGTACAGTCGCGTACCAACAGCTATCACACATGACAGGGGGAAGGGTAAACTACATGCCTCCTAGTATTCTCCCACCCGACACGAAAAGCAAGACATGAAAACCAGTATTCAAGACATGAAATCCAGTATTCTAACACTACGTGTAAACATCCAAGGGTATTAGTAGAGCAAGGAACTAATTATCACAAATATAAAGAATAAACTTGAAGTGCAGGTACTTGCCTGATGTTTGGATCCAAATACAATTCTATCCTCGGGGAATATTCCAGAAATATGTCCAGATGCTAAAATAAATATTACCATCATGCTCAAAAGATATCAAATAGCTAAAAACGCCTGTCCTTGAGTCCAATTTGAAGACAAGGACAAAAACGGCAATTTTGGGTCAAAACGGGGTCCGCATGTGGGCCCGCTTTGCACCGAAAAACGTGTCAGGGTCAAAGGTCTCCAATTTTACCAAACTTAGTGTCAACAGGTCAAGAACGATGATACGAACCCAACGGAACTTTCAGAATTGGATTCTAATGAGCCGATCACAAAATCGCCTGTCGAGCGGGGCCTGTGGGGCCCACGACACGCGATTTTGTCAACGTTCTCAGAATCGAACCAAACTTGGGTCACAGGACCAGCGTATCACTACGAGTCCGATGGCGCAAGTTTCGTTTCAATCCGTCGTGTGTACACAAAGTTAGGGCGTGATACAGAAAAGGCGGATATGGGGTGGTGTCCGCGGATACGCGTTGATCCCGGTGTGCACGCACACCCGAATCGACTTTCGCGAAATCTCACACGTCCGTATCAACGCTGCGCACGTATCTGTGAAGACCGCGCGCGACCAAGTCGTCCCGTTTGGCAGGGCGTACCCAGTTCCGGGGTGAATCGGGTCGATATTTTTTCTGTTTTTGGATCGCGGTGTGCGATCACCACAGGACGCGATGCCCCGAGCGGTTTGTCCGGGCACCGAGAGGGTCATACAGGCTTCATAACACAATTTACGGAATTGAAAATGGGGCAGCGAGGAGAAAGATATGAGTACCTGAACATGGTCCGAAAATCGGGTCTTCACCGTGTCCGACACGACACAGGACACAGTGTCCTGTGTCCACTGTCGTGTCCGACTGAAATAGGGTTAGGGTTAGGGCTTGGACACGGCCGGAGGAGGGCGGCTCGGGCGGCTCTGCGGCGGAGGGAGGCCGAGGGCGGCTCGCCGGGGGAGCGGGGCGTGCGGGGACGGCCGGCACGGTGGGGAGGAGCGGTGGTGGCCGGGGAAGGGGCTGGGCACGGTGGGGACTCGGGGAGTTTATAGGAGGGAGGGGGAACGTGGGGCCGAGGGAGGCGGCGGCCAGCGCGGGGGCGGGGGCGCGTGGGCGCTGGCCGGGCGGAGCGGCGGGCGGCTCGCCGGCGGAAGCGGGGGACCGGGTCGACTAGGTCAGGGGGGGTAAGCGGGTAGCGGTCGGGTCGGGTTCGGCCGGGCGGAGCCGACCTGACCCGTTAGGGTGTTGGGCTGGGCCGCGGGCCGGACTGGGCTGGAATGGGCCGGAATATAACATATAATAATAATAATAATAATAATAATAATAATTAATTTAATAATTAAATAAATAGTTTTAGGTGATTTAAAAATAGGTCCGGGGCCCGATAAATTCCAGAAAATTTTTCCTAAGTCCAGTTTTCCATTTTACACCCAAAAATATTATTTCCATAATATTTTAATATTGTTTATTATCAATTAAAAATTATTTAATAATTAATACCCTGATTTTAATTACAGAAAATTCCCAGAAAATTCCAGAAAATTATGAAAAATCCCAATTTAAAATTCTTGCAAAATCTGGGGGTTTACACACATCGTCCTCGGGTTCTGGTACTGCTCCAATGTCTGCTCATGTCCCGTATATCTCGGGATAGATCTCCTTAGCTATACTTGGGGACATAATCCGGATTCCAGGTTCTCAGGAGACATAGCAAGGTACAAGAATAACTCAAGCCAAAATAAATGCAGTGCAATAATAATTGAAACAATAGGGTAAATTATGTAACCAGCTAGGTGATATGCAAGTTAAGAGCATCACTAGAACTCAGGCTGAAACCACTACAAGCTCTGTGTCGGGGAGCCGGTAGCAGTGATATCACGTAATGGGCCAAGCTCGGATTTAGAGTCTTGAGCGCCACATTAATAAGGGTTATATATATAATCAGCCTGTAGCCTATGTGTTTCTCTCCGCCCAATGTAATCACACGTCTCATGTCCATGACACGCAAGATCATGACCTCTAACTGATGCAACGAGTCATTATGATAGCCAAGTATATGTATAAAGTCTATGTCACGAATCCTGTAACCTATACAGAATCACCATGAATAACTCAGGAAGATTCTGTTACATAAATAGTTTCAAGTGTACTGAGGTATGACGTACTTGATAATGCAAGCACAAAAAATGTATAGGGTCACGATATCAATCTCTAGTGACGTTACACGACTCCGCATACGGCGTCGACACCCGAATATTATTCGAACATTAAGCAACGTCTCACGGTCCTGGGTTGACTATGTATATCACAGAAGTATATATATATGAATAACTCAAAAAATAATATCAGATAACTACTGCAAGTTTGGCAAGGTACACTTGTCTGGGGTTTGATTTCCAATTGCTGCTCTGGTATCAGCAGGATATGCAGGTACTCCTCCGGTTGCTGAAATAAATACTACCATTATGTTCAGAAGATATCAAATAGCTAAAATTGTTTGTCCATAAGTCTAATTTGGACACAGGGACAAAATTGACCGTTTTTGGTCAAGGTGGGGTCCACATGTGGCCCACTTCACACCAAAAAATATGTCATAGACAATGTTCTCCAAATTTATTAAAATTAGTGTCTATAAGTCCAGAACGACGATACGAACCCAACGGAATATCCAGAACTGGATTTCGATGAGCCGATCACAAAATCGGCCGTCAAGTGGAGCCGTGGGGCCCACGATATGGGATTTTGTCAACGTTCTCAGAATCGAACCAAACTTGGGTCACAAGACCAGAAAAATGCTACGAATCTGATGGTGCAAGTTTTGTTTTAAAACGACGAGCACACACGAAGCTACAATGAGTTTCAGAACAGGGCCGATACGGGACGTTATCGACGGATACGCGTTGATTCTGGTGTGCACGCACATCCAAATCAACTTCCGTAAAATCCCACACGTCCGTATTAACGGCGCGCACATTTCGGTGAAGTTCGCACACAACCAAGTCGCCTCGTTTAGCGGGGCGGACCTAGTTCCTAGAAAAATTAGGGTTTTAAAAGACCAAGTTTTTGGCCATTTTCACCCTCGAATTAATCACAATCTACAACACCAAAAATTGAATAAAATTAGGGTTTTAAAACTAGGTTATACGGTCTAAATTATTGTTCAAGTGGATTTTAAAAATAATTAACAGGTTGCACGCAAAATGGTTGTGAACTTGGGTGTTCGGGACAAATTCTGAATTTTTAGAAATGGGGGTTTATTTTTCTGATTTTGCGTCGTAGTTTGCGACCGACACAGGACGCGATACCCCGAACGAATTATACGGGGTTCGAGAGGGTCACATAGGGTACACGCGGGATTCGACAGAACGGAATAAGGGTCTATGTACAGAGAGATACGAGGCTGGGAAGACAGGTACCTCGCTGGTCCGAAAGGACGCGACGCGGGGGCACGGCGGCGGCGACTAAGGGGTGACGGAGCTCGCCGGCGGCGGAGCTGCGATGGAGGCGTGTTGCTATGTTATGGCTGCTGGCGGCATCGACGCCGTCGGGAGGGGAGCTCGGCGGAGACATCGCAGGGTCTGGGTCGCGGCGGAGGCGGAGACCGGAGCGGCGGGGGAGGGGGTTTGGCAGTGGTGGAGAGAAGGGGAGATGGCGGTGGCGGTAATGGGGCTTGGGGTTTTATAGGGAAGGGGAGTGGGAGAGGGTGAGCGGGGGGGGGGGTCGTGGGCGGAGGCGTGGTGGTGATGGCGGGGCGGTTGCGCCGGCGGAGGCAGGGTCGTGGTCGGGCAACGCGGGGACGGAGAAAATCGTAGGGAGAGGGGGCGGGCTAACGGGTCGGGTCGGGTCGGGTAGGATCCGACCCGTTAGGTTAGGGTCCGGGTCAGTTTGGGTTGGGTTGGGTTGGTCCGGTTCAACCCGGTTCAGTCCGGTTTAGTTAAACCAAGGGCTTTTAGCTATTTAAAAATTATTTTTGAGTCCAATAAATTTCAGAAGAATTACACAACATCCAATAATTAATAATACATCCAAAAATATAATTTTTGTAATATTTTAATACTTATTTTAATCCATAAAAATATTAATTCCTGAAGGACATTTTTAATAATTAATTAAAAATTATAGAAAAATTCAGAAAATTCATTTTTTAATTTTTTTTAAAAAAAATAGGGTGTTACAATCTACCCACCTTAAAAGAATTGCGTCCTCGCAATTAAGAAACTAAAACAAAACCGGCCTGAAGAGATGACGCGGTTGCAAGACATGTTTGTTAAAGCACGACACATAAAATAAGAACTCATGCACGAGGAAAAAATTGAGAGAAAGGGTTAAGCAGAACGCATAGGGAAGGATTAAAGTATTTTCCTAGACAATGAAAGTTAGGAAATTCAAGGGTAAAGAAATCTGGTTAGAGCAAAAAAAACTACAGCTTAGGAAAAGTAGGTTATCAATTATTAATAAGTTCAGAATACCCGGTTCGAACGAGGGAATAGAATTAACAGGCACGTGCTAAAGCATTACTAGGAATAGATAGCTATGAATAACTTAAATCTTACGCGTATTTGCTACTCCGCAAGTTTGTGCGTCCTCCATGGTCATCGCAAAAGCTTGTCCACGTCCTTGTGGCGGTGTCCTCTGTTGTTGCTGGGATTGCTGAAAAAGTGCTGCCTGGGTTGCCAAAGGTGGCCTCGGTACTGGTAAAGCTTATCGATTTACTATCGGTACTCCTTCTCGAGGCTTAGGGCAATCCTTCACTGAATGCTGATTGGATCCGCAAGCTAAACATAATCCCAATTTACGTCTATACTCCTTCTCAACATGGCCTACCTTGCCACAGTAGTGAAAAGTATGAAGGGTTACGGATTGTGATCCAGCTCTCTGTGGTGCTTGATGCATGTAAGGTTTCTTTGCAGCTTCTCCATGTGGTGCTCTGGCTAGTGCTGATGTGAATGGCCGCTTAAGGCTGGACTCTCTCCTGGTGACGCGCTCCATGCGTCGGGCTGCAGCAAGGACGTCCGTGTATGAAGTAGGTACAACGGATCCGATCAATCTCTGTAGCTAAGATTTTAGTCCGTCGAAGAACTTCTCAGCCTTCTCCTCTTCTGTCGGGATCAGGGTAGGGGCGAAGCGACCCAAATGGATGAATTCTGCATTATACTCCTCCACTGTCATATGGTCTTGAGTGAGGCGATTGAACTTGTCCCAAAGTTCCGATCGAGCAGTAGATGGAATGTACATCTCCTGAAAGAGTCTGGAGAACTCCTCCCAAGTGACTCGGTCTGGTCCGAGCCGTCTCTCCTCAGATAGCCACCAGTGATGTGCATTGCCCATCAACTGCATCCGGACGGCAATCATCCAACGCTCTCTTGGAAGCTCAGCTGCTTCTAATTGATGTTGAGTGTTTGTGAGCCACTCATGAACTTTAGTGGGCTCCTCCTTGCCTGAAAAGGTGTGGGGCTTCAGTTGGCAAAAATCGGTGATAGAGCCCGTTGATGACCATCGAGCTGATAGGTTCGCCTGCTTCAGTGCAATCACTATGCTATTTATCAGATTCTCTACCTCGTGACGCTGAGCCTCTTGATGAATCTGTTGTTGAGCTTGCATCATTGCACAAAATATTTGGAATATTTGCTGACAATCCATAGGCTGTCCTGGTGGAAAGGGAGGCATCTGTGGAGTAAACTGCGACGGTGGTGGAATATCGTCTCGCCGAAATCTTGAGGTAGGTTGACCTCCTTGATGGCTTTGTAGAGCTGATTGACCTCCACCCACTGGGGTTACTTCATCGTCGTAGGTGACTACTGCAACTTGTGGTGTTCCCGCGGGAGTCTCGTTGCATGCTTGTGAATCTATTACTCTGCATCCAAAATAAACTATGAGAAGCGTACAGAAGAATCAAGGCAGGATGTAAGTCAATAAATTATTTTGAAGTCGATATAGAGGTCAAGAACGAATCAATCAAGTGGATGAGATCATATAACTTATCCTATCTTTATCACAGGCTTGCTCGGTCCCTTAGTTGAAACCGAAATAATTTAGTCGTAGACCTGCATGGGCTACCAAAAAAACTATGTCACGCCCCAGTCCCAAAATACCGAGGGACTAGACACGTGGCAATGGCCAGCAGCACGCACAAATAGGCAAACCCAATTTAATGGATCCATTGGGGTGTACTTAAGCTGTAAAACAACAGTAAATAGGTCTACGATACAAGTCACAGTCTAATTCTAATCTCATCCATAGAAGGTAATCACAGATCAAATGCAAGAATAATCAAAATAAAATATAATCTATCAAGTCCCAATAAAAGTGTCTCGGGAACAACCCGAGAATAAGTTTGATACATCAATTCAATAGACAGAAAATAAAGTAACTAGAAACAGAAATAACTGAGTATAATAAACCAGATACTCAGGAGAAATCCTCGGCGATCATCTCGTCCTCGGATTCTGGTACTGCTCCAATGTCTGCTCATGTCCCGTATATCTCTTGATAGATCTCCTCAGCTATACTTGGGGACATAATCCAGATTCCAGGTCCTCAGGGGACATAGCAAGGTACAAGAACAACTTAATCCAAAATAAATGCAGTGCAATAATAATTAAAATAATAGGGTAAATTATGTAACCAGCTAGGTGATATGCAAGTTGAGAGCATCACTAGAACTCAAGCTGAAACCACTACAAGCTCCGTATCGGGGAGCCGGTAGCAATGATATCACGTAATGGGCCAAGCTCGGGTTTAGAGTCTTGAGCACCGCATTAATAAGGGTTATATATATATATATATATATAATCAGCCTGTAGCCTGTGTATTTCTCTCCGTCCAATGTAATCACACGTCTCATGTCCATGACACGCAAGATCATGACCTCTAACTGATGCAACGAGTCATAATGATAGCCAAGTATATATATAAAGTCTATGTCACGAATCATGTAACCTATACAGAATCACCATGAATAACTCAGGAAGATTCTGTTACATGAATAGTGTCAAGTGTCCTGAGGTATGACGTACTTGATAATGCAAGCACGAAAATGTATAGGGTCGCGATATCAATCTCTAGTGACGTTACACGACTCCGCGTACGGCGTCGACACCCGAATATTATTCGGACATTAAGTAACGTCTCACGGTCCTGGATTGACTATGTACATCATAGAAGTATATATATATATATATATATATATATATATATATATATATATATATATATATATATATATATGAATAACTCAAGAAACAATATCAGATAACTACTGCAAGTTTGGCAAGGTACACTTGTCTGGGGTTTAATTTTCAACTGCTGCTCTGGTATCAGCGGGATATGCAGGTACTCCTCCAGTTGCTGAAATAAACACTACCATCATGTTCAGAAGATATCAAATATCTAGAATTGCATGTCCATATCTAGAATATATTAATGAGGAAAAGTCTCGCAAAGATACGTCGATTTCGTTTCCTCCAAACATGCCAAACCACGTCCCAAAATTAAGCTGTAGACTACGGTAGTCACTCGCTCCGCCGCCTTTATGAGCTTCAACTTCTTCTATAACAGAGAAAAAGTTTATGTTTTGCACGACAATGAGCCTAAATATAGTTTATGAAATATATATATTTCGAAGAAGGTAAATTTTATTCAGGTCCTTTCTAGAGGCTACAACTCAGCCCGAAAGCTTACAACCAATCCAGTCCGAAGACCTATATATACAATACCTAGCCCAAAGGTCCCATCAAGCCCGAAGACTTACATCCCGGTCCGAAAGCACCCCTAATCCAGCTCGAAGGTTACATGTTCGAAAGTTCCATCCGGCCCAACGACCTCACGTAGCCGTACCCGCACCGCACCCAACCCCCACTCCACCATTAATTCTTCCAAAGGAGAATTAAATAGCGTCGGGAGGTCTCAAACCCACAGCATTTCCATCCAGATGTATCAGTCTTAACTGTTAGACTAGATGTCATATATATATATATATATATATATATATATATATATAGAACGAACTTCGGATGTGAATTGAAAAGGCACTATTTGATAGATCATCCATATGCTATAGACAGTTGTCATATAATCCGATGCTGCTACAATTTTCATGAATCTTTGCCGTTCAAATAAATTAACAACATTGGAGTTAGTTATGGTTATTGAGCCCATTAAGCTGACTTTTTTAAAAAATGGCAGGACTTTACTATATCGGGTATCAGCTGATATTGCAGCTCAAGCTGGATATATCGGACTTCTCGCATACATTGAGAACTATTGTTTAAAGTTTAACTGAAAACCAAGCAATTTGGATATTTCTAACCCATTCTTAACTGGTTTCTAGACACAACAACAATAATGTTTTTAATATTTTTCTAGGCAGTAGAAAAGTATTAAAATAATTTAAATTTAGTGTTTTAAATGACGGCCGTTCCGACCGTCTATATGGTGCCTAGACGATAGACAGTCTATCTCTCACCGTTTTTCAGTAGGTAGTGGAGTAGACGGCCAACGGAGCTTTGACGACATATGTGACTTAGGTGGACGTCTAGATGAAACAATATCAAAAAAGATGTTTTGGCCAAACAGTTTTGCATTCATTATGGACTTATGTTCATTTTTATAATATTAAAACTTAATAAATTTTGAAATTTTTTGACGTATCTCCAACTTAATTTATCATAATTAAGGGTGCACCCCACATTTTTTTTCTATAATGTACAAGACCTCCCACTTTTAACGTAATCCGTCCAGAAATTACGGTCAACCCATTTGACCAAAATATTTTGGCGAAAATGTTTTCCTTCCTTATTTTTCTCTTCCTCTTTCCTCTCACCCTCCTCTTCCTCCCCCCTCTTCCTACCACCGCCGTCCGCCTCCGCCCCCGCCCCCACTCCCTCCCTCTTGTCCCCGCTCCGGCAGCAACGCCGCAGCAACAACATCAGCAGCAGCAACATCAACGGGGAGCGACTGCTACTGCTAATGTTGCTGCCGCGGTGTTGCTGCGGGGGCGACGGCGATGGCGGGGAGGGGATGGAGGGAGCGGTGGCGGAGGCAAGCAGCGGTGGTGGGGAGGAGGAGGGGGTGAGAGGGAAGAGCAGGAGGAAAATAACGGAAGAACAGTTTTGTCCAATTTTTTTGATTAAATGGATTGACCGTCAATTCTGGACGGATTCTGTCAAAAAGGGTAACCTTGTACATTATGAAAAAATTGTGGAATGTACCCTTAATTATGGTAAATTAAGTGGAGGGTAAGTCAAATTTTTTTATAATTTTTTTTTCTACAACGTAGTTATGCATTAAATATTTTTAAAATATGTATATAATATAAAAATTTGTAGTAAAATAATAAGAATGTCCAAAATATATCAACTGTTTAGACGACGTTTATGTGGTGTCTAGACGGTGTTTAGACGTATTAGACGGTAAACGAATTCTTTCTACCGTTTATCCGTCTACCATCGTTTAAAAATTTGTTTAAATTTATGGTTTAGAAACATCCAAATCATTTTTCTTTTAAATTTTTGTCAAACAATATTTAGAACATGTATATTATGATGAACAACCATTTTGATAGCCCGCCAATGAATTTCTTCTTCTTCTAATTCTTGGTTAAGGTATTTTATTCTCGTACACACAAAAGGGTGGCAACCGGAGACAAAGTAAAAGACGATTTCAAGACTACATTGGCAATGTTGACTGTGGTAGCAAATGTAGCAGTAGACAATTTGGTCGAGTCTAATCGGAATTAGGTGACATTATACTGGCTCCACAGTTAGCTAGGCAGCTTTGGACATAATATTAGTGGTAACACTTTTAGAGTTCAGCTCATCATAGTCGCATGGCGACAAGACAAAAGCCAGAGAAGGATCACATCAGTGGTGCGGTTGCAAACTAGTCAAGTAGTCAACAATGGGCATTATTTACATTATTTTTCTTGTAAGTCAAATTTTTTAGTCCAAAATTTACTTGGCCCACCATTTTTTTTTTAAACGAATCAATTCGAAACCAGTCCGTGCTCATCCCGCTAAAGTTCGGCCTGAAAATTTTCGAGTTCTGGATGAGACTGAATTTTGATTTATGATTTAGCGATTCGGTGCAGGCTGGTCAAATCCGACCAAAATTGAGATGAATCAGTCCAATACGCACCCCTGAGTCACAATCCTACTAAATAGACGTTTGTGCCTAATGCAAATTAGGTTGGCGAGGTAGGTCTGCGTACAGCGCAACCAAGCAAAACGTTTCTCGAACACACATACGAAGACTTTGGTTCACGAAATCATATCTTAGAAAGAAAAAAAATTATTCATTTCTTATATTTGAATACATTTAGATACATGAAGGAAACAAGAAAAAAAAAATTTATCCATCCAGAAAATTTATCACAGAAAATTCAAGTTTAACAAAAATTAGTGGCAGATAATATAATTTGATAAAATTTTCAGAAGAGAACAAAAACGTACATAATACATGCGTTCTCCCTCACGTATTAAAAGAAATAATTAAATAAACAAAAACGCATCTAGTACATGCGTTCTCCCTCATTTTTTAAATATCTTTTTTTTAGAAAAGAACGCGTTAAAAAAAATTTCTGAATCCGCATGTACTACTACGTACGTTTTCAAAAATTTTAATTTTTTTTTGGAACAGAAAGGAAAAAAAACATAAAAAATTTTTTCTAATAGAAAGCCGTACGTATTATGTGCGTTGTCAAATTATTTAAAATATTTTAAAAGAAAAGAACACGTAAAAAAAAATATTTAAATCTGAAGCCGCACGTACTATTGCATTTCCAAATTTTTTAATACATGCATTTTTTAATTTTTAATTTATTTTAGTAATAAAATTTGGAAGCGCGCGCATTTTTAGAATTTTATGCATTATAGTCTCTTATAATTCATTATTTGCAACTTTTCGAAAATAAAATTATTTTATTTATCATAATTTTTTTTATAAACTTCAATCAAATAAAAATACATAAATAAATAAAAGTAATTTTTTTCAGATTTTTAATTTTTTTAAAACGATTTTTTTTAAAAATTTGTTTTTTGTCACTATATATATTTTGTTATTTGTTCGGCCCAAAAAATAAGAGAAACCACATGTTTGTAAATTAAATGAGAAAAAAATTAATTAAATTTTTTTTTAGCTAAAAAATAGCCATTGTAAATTTATGTGTTAAAAAAATTGTAAGGGATAACGCATGTACTAGGTGCATTTTTTTTCTCTCTTGAATATTTCTACAAACTATGTGTAAACACCCAGATTTTTAGAATTTAATTTTAGAATTTTAATTATTGAAATTATGAATTCTTGATATTTAGGAGATTTTTCTGTAATTTTTAGCTAATTATAATAAATGTTCTTCATGGATTTATATTTTTGTGTATTAAATTAATTATTTAAAATAGTACAAAAATTATATTTTTGGATGTATAATTAATAATATAATATTGTGTAATTTTTTTGGAATTTATTGGGGTTCAAAACTAATTTTAATGACCATATATATAAAAACCAACCCAAACAAACCAAACTGAACCAAACTGAACCAAACCGAACCTAAACCAACCCAAACCAACCCAAACTAAACCGAACCCGACCTAGATCCGAACCCACTACCCGATAACCCGACCCGGACCCGAAACCTTTCAGCTACAGTAACTTCCCTTTCCCTCACCGCAGCCCGCGCGACCCCTCCCCTCCCCATCCAAAACCACTGATCGTTCCTCTTCAGCTCCCTGTAACCGCACCTCCCTCCACCCTATATAATCCCCAGTCTAGCCGAACCTTACCACCATCATCTCCTCTACCACCCCGACCAATCACAGCCTTCGACGATCGCCGGACCGCAGTCGCACGCCACCACAAAATAGCCGCATGAATTCCCGTGCAACAGCAGTAGCAAGGTACCCTACTTTTCACCCTTGTATCTACCTGTACAGTAATCCAAACGTTGACCCGTCGAATCCTATGTGAAGACCACATGACCCGCTTGAACCTTGTATAATTAGTTCGGTGTATCGTGTCCGGTGTCAGTCGCAATTCACAACGCAAAACAGAAAAAAAAAGACCCAATTTGTAGTTCAGAAAACTGTCCCAAACATCCCTGTTCATAGCTGTTTTTCTTCTAACCTAGTTAATATTTTTAAATTTTACTTTAACAGTAATTTAGACAGCATAACCGAGTTTTAATCTCTTTAATTAGTTTATTTTAATTCGTTGTATGCAATATTTTATTCGTGGTTGAAGTTGACCAAAAACTTGGTTTTCTAAACTCGAATTTTTTCGAAACGAAGTGCGTTCCGTTAAACGAGACAATTTCGTCGTGTGCGAATTGCATCAAAATGCGCGTATCATCAAGACGGACGTATGGAATTTTGCGGAAGTTGATTTGGATGTGCGTGCACACCGAAATCAACGCGTATCCGTCAAAAAAATCTTGTATCGGCATGTCCTAACACTCGTCATAATTTCGTGTGTGCTTGTCGTTTCGTAACAAAACTTGTGTCATCGAATTCGTAGCGTTACGCTGGTCCTGTGACCCAAGTTTGGTTCGATTCTGAGAATGTTGACGAAATACCATTTCGTGGGGCCTACGGTTCCACTTAACGGACGATTTTGTGACCGGCACGTCAGAATCCAGTTCTGAATGTTCCGTTGGGTTCATATCATCGTTCTGGACTCGTAGACTCTAAGTTTGACGAACTTTGAAAAGTTTATCTCTGACATATTTTTTGGTGCGAAATGGGTTACATGTGGACCCCGCTTTGACTAGAAACTGTCAATTCTGCCCCTGTGTTCAAGTTGGAGTTATGTGTAGTCAACCATAACTATTTCAAGTATTCTGAGAGCAATGATGATGTTTGTTTCAGCATCCAAAGGCGTAACTGGAGATTCCACTTATATCGGAGCAACTGACGGAGCTCAGAGCACAAATAAGTGTACCTTGCAAACTTGCAGTACATCATGTGTCATTATTGTTTAAGTTATTTCCATATACTTCTGTGTTATACCTGTTCAACCTAGGACCGTGAGACGTTGCTTAACGTCTGAACAAGATTCGGGTGTCGACGCCGTATGCGGAGTCGTGTTACGTCACTTAGAGAGTTAATTCCACGATCCTATATTTTACGTGCTTGCTTTACCAAGTACGTTATACCATAGGACACTTGACACTATTCATGTGACATAATCTTTTTTGAGTTATTCAAGGTAATTCTGTATAGGCTTACAGGAATCGTGACATAAGACTTGCATATACATAGATATCATTATGACTCGTTGTACTAGCTAGAGGTCATGATCTTGCGTGTTATGGACATGAGACGTGAGGTTACATTGGGTGGGAAGAGACACACAGGCTATATGTTGATTATATATATATACTTATGTTACTGGAGAGTGCCTTAGTCTCTGTACCGGAGCTTTGGCACATGTAGTTGGCCCTTTGAGATATTATTGCTACCGGCTCCCCGACACAGCTTGTAGTAGTTTCAGCTTGAGTACTAGTGATGCTCTCAAATTGTATTTCACATAGTTGGTTACATAGCTTGCCCTGAGGATCTATTTTTATTTACTGTATTTTATTTGGCTTGAGTTATTCTTGTACCTTGCTATGTCCCATGAGGACCTAGATCCGGATTATGTCCCCAGGTATAGCAGAGGAGGAATACCCCGAGATATACGGGACATGAGCTGACGCTGGAGCAGTACTGGCACCAAAGGACGAGGTTGTGCCAAATGATTTCTCCTGAGTATTCTGTTACATACTCAGTTCTGCTTCTAGTTATTTCATATCTTGACTCTTGGATTTATGTATTAACTTATTTTATCGGATTGTTTCCCGAAACACTATTTATTTGGACTTGTTGATAGACTATATTTCTTTTTATCTATTATCTTGATTAGTCTATCATATTTAGTTATACTTCTTTCTGTGGATGAGATTAGAATTATTCTGTGATAGATGGTATAGACTGCAATTATATTTATTATAGCTTAAGTACACTCTAACG
The DNA here is from genome assembly GCA_036927795.1 of Iris macrosiphon. Taxonomy (NCBI): domain Eukaryota; kingdom Viridiplantae; phylum Streptophyta; class Magnoliopsida; order Asparagales; family Iridaceae; genus Iris; species Iris macrosiphon. The sequence goes on along the minus strand of JAYESA010000009.1, from coordinate 27,479,870 downwards.
GGTCCATTAAATTGGGTTTGCTCATTGGAGTTGTGCTGCTGGTCATTGCCACGCGGCTAGTCCCTCGGTATTTTGGGACTGGGACATAACATAATTTTTGTGGTGGCCCATGCAGGTCTATGACTATATTGCTTCGGTTTTAACTAAGGAACCGAACATGCCTGCGATTAGGATAGGATAAATTATAGGATCTCATCCACGTATTGACACGTTATTGACATCTATATCGGATTCGAATTAATTTCTTGACTTACATCATTCCTTGATTCCTCTGTGCACCTCTCATAGTTTACTTTGTATACAGAGTAATGGATCCATGAGCCAGCGATAAAACTCTCGCAAGTACACCACAAGGTGCTGTGGTCACCTACGACGATGGAGTGACATCATTGGGTGGAGATCCCTCCACTCAATAAAGCAATCAAGCAGATAAGCACGCATCGAGTTTCCGATGAGACGACATTCTGTCACGCCCCAATCTCCCGCAAGCTCGATAGTCCCTACTGAACGTGAATCACCACGTTGCAGCTCTCCCGCAGGACAATCGTTCCCATCGGGACGTGATGCCGTACGAGCCTGGAGTTGCGCTCGTACAAGGCGATATTTTCAAACACCAATGTTATCATCGAAACAACCAAGTTACAGCGGAAGCCGTTTAGTGTACCAAGCACACAAACAGAGTAATACGCAGCGAAGCTCACGATAGGGTCCAAATGAAATGCCCCGAGACAATGCCACAAAGGCGATGCCACGAAGACGATGAAATACTCTTGCTCTTTTCTTTAGCCCACAAAGGTACTTACAGTTCATACATCTTGTCCCGTATATCCAAGCAGCGCCACTACGCCTGCGTACCTGAAATATTGCCCACAAACGTGGGTTAGTACACAACCGTACTGGTGAGCGGGGTAACCCACTCGTCTAAGCCGACACTAAGTAAAAATAGTAAATGCAATCAGTTATATGGTGATCTTTCTAGTTGAATCCTAGATTCGTTTCATGGCATATGAATGACATTTTAAGGAAAGTTGTAAAGCAGTTTAAGCATGCAAACATTCAATCTCAAACCAAACGACGAGCATATATATAACCGACCCGTCTAACTCAATGCCATCGCTTGCACGATAACATATCGAACTATCAGTCTCGCCTCAATATCTATCCTCAACCAAAGTTTATGTTCCAATCTCGAGTGCACACTCTTGCCGAGGCAAGGTGGCCGCGCCTACACGATGCAACAAACCAACCAAAGAAAAATAAGCCATCACTTATACTATATGAAGTCACTGGCTAAAAGCCACGAAGGATATTGATCGGACCAAGATCAATAGGGCAATCCTACCAGATCCAGGGTTGGGCAGCTACTCCCGCCTGGTGGTATCGGACTACCAGCACTGCATCCAATCGCGCGATGCCCATTGTTTCCTCTATGGTGGAACGGTCTCGGTGCCCCGGTGCCTCATCCCGTTCCAGGAAACCAAACCCTGTGCCACGCAGGTTGTCCGTGACTATGCAGACACAGTAGGTATGACGAGAGGATCGAAACATTCTTGCCCCACCAAGCGATCCTAGACTCGTTCAACCGATATCCAACCAAATATCCATAACCATTCTTCCAACATATCCAACCAAGGAATCCAAATCTCGACCTCAAGATATAGCCAAGGCACCAAAATATCAAGTGATTCATAGGCACAATGCATCTTCTCAACACAAAGTCCGAATTGGTGCAACACCCATGCTCAAAGCAATCCCATGGCACAATGCCGTTTTAGTGGCACAATGCCCCATTCGTGGCACGATGCCCAATCAAGCGGCACAACACCCTCGCCAATGCAGTTGTTCGGTTTCGAACCACAACTGCTCGCTTTGCAAGACAAAGCGATCAAGTGATACTCGCGCACGGATGCACGTTCGCTCGCCCGAATTCCCGATATTCCCATTGCCTCAAATGTATCATTCCAACTTGCATATTTTCAACCGTCCAAGCATAATCCCAATTATCCAACCGACTGCCTCAAATGCATAATCCAACTCTAGTTCAAACTATCCAACACGTAAATCATATTCAAGCCACAATCCTACCAAGCCAACGACGTACACTCTATGCACGTCTCAGTGTAGTGATTCCCAATATTTCAGCCCAAGTGTTCAAGCCTTTTACGTGTTTTCCATATTATTAGGCATGAAGGAGTAGAGGAGAAGGGAAAGAGCCCACTCACAATGTTTGATCCCGTTAGGCATCCTGTCCTGTCGATACGGCCAATCCCTTGAACCCGTGGTCCGATGCAAGCGCGATCTACTCAACTGGTATGACCGTGCGAGTAGGCCGTGCTCTCCAAATCATCCGACCGATCGGATTAAGGAAGACGGCATTATCGCTTCCATTCAGCTATTCAGTAATGTTCTGAACGAACACCTGATTTCCATCGAACCCGCTAGCCATCTGCACATTGAAATCAACTCGATTAATCCTTCTTTCCAAAAATCCAACATTTCAAATGTAACCAGCATTTGATTCATTCAATCCGACTCAGCGTAACGCTCCGAGCGGTTGTGGGGCGTTACATAATATACCACTTAGAATCAGGTTCGTCCACGAACCGTGCTGGTACTCATTCCTATCATATGCCACAATCCAATTTCATGGATCTGCTCTATGCAACTCACATATTCATGATTCTGACTCCGCATCTCGTTCTGCTGAACGCTCGTATAATTTTCATGAATTCCCACATCCTCCTTGCAGCTCAATACGAATTCTTCGTATCGCTTAGTTTTAGATCGTACACATATTTAAGGCGTCCCTAAAATACATGCATTTCAGCCGAGCTTTGCGATAGCAAATTTGAACAAGTTACAAGGGTATCTTTATGTTCGAGGCGTCCATTTGCTTTTCTCCCAATTGAATCAAATTATGATTTCCATTCCAACATTTCTGAATATCAGTACTAGCAACATCTCGAAATATATCTCATGCACCGAACGATAATCACAACTGATACTACCCACGCTAGGCGACTTACCAAAATATCAACTTTGCTTAGATCAGCTCAGTCCAACACATTTTCCTGCTATCTCAATATCTCACAGGGTGAACATCTATATTAAGGTTCATGTGATCCACGAAGAACTCGCCGCCACGCCAAAAGGATAGTGTCACCACGATTTCAACGTGGACACACTCGCCACAATTCCTAGGTTGCGTATGGAATAGTTCTTCGTGCTGCTTCCACTGCCTCGAAGCATAGAATATCACCTTTGCCTCCCGAACGAGCACGCTTCCCAGACAAATTTCTGAGACATCTTGTAAATCTGAGGCACGTCTGTCCCTTCCAATATTCGCAAGGATTTGATCTGAACGAGCCGTTGCTTTAACTTCACGAGCTAGTTTCATAGTCGTCAATTCATATGAATGCTATTCCCATCCAGGGCACGATGAGTCAGAGACGATGCCATCGATAAAAATCTGCGACTCTGAATCTCATCAGTTGACTAGGCTACTTCCACCATCGCTCCGATCTTCCGGCTGCTTCTTCAGCTGAAGACTATCCCAAGGGTGTCTCAAATCCAACACTAGTCAATAAGCCAAATCTTATTGCTCACATCTGCCCTCGACGCATTTCCAAATACGCCGCCTCAAGGGTCGTTCTATGGGTCTACCATATTCATATCCGATTCAGCGGACAAGTCGCTAGGGTCAGCTGTCCCGAAGCTACGCTCGAAAATTGTAAGTAATCACGATGGACAGTTACTATAAACCATGCTATATCTCATCTGCAAATCCAAGCCAAAATCCAACCATTCATCCGAGCGAAGTTTCCGAATCTGAGAACTGCGCTCGTTGAAACCGTCTTCCATCAATCCGTCGTTCTGCCCTGAATCCATCAAATTTCCGAATTGCATGTTCGTCTTCTCGCACCATCGATTTTAATAATTCTCGAAACTCAAGACTTGCTTAAATTTATGTCCTGTTTACCATCGTTGCACCATCTTGCCCAAAATTTTATTTTCGCTAAACCTGAGTCAACTTCTCGAGTGAATCCATCGCATTTTCCCTCCAAACCAAATCGTATTTCATTGCTCAACCAACAGCTCAAATGCGTTACCCAAAATCGTAGTCCGTACTCGCTATCATTCGATTCACCCGTCGCTCGTTCAAGCGTATCCCAACTGTTTGTTCCGAACTCATCTGCTTCTCAAGCCCAATGATACTTTTATTTGCACCAGTCCGTTCACGATATGCTCAACTCAATATTCGCATGCTATCATTTTCATCCTTTTCAACTCAGCCGACGTGCACCAACCAACTTGTATTCTCGTTTTACGAGTTCGTTCAGGCAATTTCTATAGATGTCCAACCAAAATATTTCTAATGCCTTGCTTAACACGTTTGATCCCATATACCACTTCGAATCAAGTCGCTACTCACATTACGTTTTCCTGCACGAATCTAAGATCCGTTCGAACCATCCTTCATGCATGATCATGCCTTTCCTAATTTAAGTTTGACACAAAACTCAGGCAACGCTTGAATTATCCAACTATTTCCATCATCTTATACTTTCACAACACGAATAATCGTGCAATGATTGTCTTCCAAATAGTCCAGCCCAATACCCAACGGTTTTATACTTTTATTGTACGAGCAACTCGTTCCAACTATTCTGATATTCCCGAGCCAAACTCAAACATGCCCTACCGATGCGCCACAGCCGAAACTCCAACTTATACCCAACACAATTGCTTGACGAGCAACTCGTGCAAGGGTCCATTCTCATCGAATGTTTCTACTCAACACATGCCGCATAACCAAAATCTCGTTAGCCAACTTACTGATCCATTGAGGCAATCAGAAACCCTCGGAACGATAAGCCCAGCCAACCCAACAAAAGCCCACAACTTGTTGCATAAATGCAACAACGCCAACCAACTTGCTGCACGAATGCAACAACGCCTAACGAGGCTAAGCGATCCTACAAAAACCAACCAAGGCAACATAACCAAGAATAAAATGCAGCCACAACAAGCAAAAAATAAACTTATTGTATGAAACATCCGATGCGGCACTGAGTAGAGTCAAGAGCTAGACGACACGCGGAAGCTATTTAGAGTTTGTGATGAAGAAAAGGACCAAGTCCGAGAAAATGAACCAGGCGCTCTGATACCAATCTGTCATGCCCCAATCTCCCGCAAGCTCGATAGTCCCTACTGAACGTGAATCACCACGTTGCAGCTCTTCCGCAGGACAATCGTTCCCATCGGGACGTGATGCCGTACGAGCCTGGAGTTGCGCTCGTACAAGGCGATATTTTCAAACACCAATGTTATCATCGAAACAACCAAGTTACAGCGGAAGCCGTTTAGTGTACCAAGCACACAAACAGAGTAATACGCAGCGAAGCTCACGATAGGGTCCAAATGAAATGCCCCGAGACAATGCCACAAAGGCGATGCCACGAAGACGATGAAATACTCTTGCTCTTTTCTTTAGCCCACAAAGGTACTTACAGTTCATACATCTTGTCCCGTATATCCAAGCAGCGCCACTACGCCTGCGTACCTGAAATATTGCCCACAAACGTGGGTTAGTACACAACCGTACTGGTGAGCGGGGTAACCCACTCATCTAAGCCGACACTAAGTAAAAATAGTGAATGCAACCAGTTATATGGTGATCTTTCTAGTTGAATCCTAGATTCATTTCATGGCATATTAATGACATTTTAAGGAAAGCTGTAAAGCAGTTTAAGCATATAAACATTCAATCTCAAACCAAACGACGAGCATATATATAATCGCCCCTTATAACTCAATGCTATCGCTTGCACGATAACATATCGAACCATCAGTCTCGCCTCAATATCTATCCTCAACCAAAGTTTATGTTCCAATCTCGAGTGCACACTCTTGCCGAGGCAAGGTGGCCGCGCCTACACGATGCAACAAACCAACCAAAGAAAAGCAAGCCATCACTTATACTATATGAAGTCACTGGCTAAAAGCCACGAAGGACATTGATCGGACCAAGATCAATAGGGCAATCCTATCTGATCCAGGGTTGGGCAGCTACTCCCGCCTGGTGGTATCGGACTACCAGCACTGCGCCCAATCGCGCGATGCCCATTGTTTCCTCCATGGTGGAACGGTCCCGGTGCCCCGGTGCCTCATCCCGTTCTAGGAAACCAAATTCTGTGCCACGCAGGTTGTCCGTGACTATGCAGACATAGGAGGTATGACGAGAGGATCGAAACATTCTTGCCCCACCAAGCGATCCTAGACTCGTTCAACCAATATCCAACCAAATATCCATAACCATTCTTCCAACATATCCAACCAAGGAATCCAAATCTCGACCTCAAGATATAGCCCAAGGCACCAAAATATCAAGTGTTTCATAGGCACAATGCCTCTTCTCAACACAGAGTCCGAATTGGTGCAATACCCATGCTCAAAGCAATCCCATGGCACGATGCCGTTTCAGTGGCACAATGCCCCATTCGTGGCACGATGCCCCATCAAGCGGCACAACACCCTCGCCGATGCAGTTGTTCGGTTTCGAATCACAACTGCTCGCTTTGCAAGACAAAGCGACCAAGTGATACTCGCGCACGGATGCACGTTCGCTCGCCCGAATTCTCGATATTCCCATTGCCTCAAATGTATTATTCCAACTTGCATATTTTCAACCGTCCAAGCATAATCCCAATGTCACGACCCGTACCCGGAAAATCGGGCATGAGTCGTAGGTACGTCCAGCCTACGCCGCAGCATCGACGGTAGAACGTTGTCTAGGTCAACTAACTAAATAATAATCTCACACAAAAATCGGCCATGACCTCTCCAAAAGGAGGGCAACCACACAAACAATATAAACCTGTCAAGATCTCAACTCCAAACGGAGGAGCAAATATCAAATGATAATCAAGTACTAAATCACGAATCTAAGCACGATAAGATAACACAGAGAGTCTAACAACTAAAAAGTCTAACCATCACCAACTACTACAACAACCACAACATCCATAATAATACAACAATATCCAAAATAATATACAAACAAGGTCTCAATCTAAAACCGGAGACAAATCCGGTGCTAAAAGCTAATAAAAACAACAACAAAGTCCCAGTGATCCCGGCTACCAACCAGGAAATCACCCCTAAACTAGAGGGTCCCTGTCTGCACCATCGACAGGCTCAGGTCCATAAAACGTCGGACACCAATCCTCCGGATACTCTGAAAAAATATGTCCAGTCAGGACTGGAGCAAGTACATCTCTAACAGCAGTTCCATTTAAATGATAAAAACTATAAAACAGTTATAGCAAGTAGCAAAAAGAATGAAGCAAGTATGAAACAAGAAAATATGTATAACTGGTGCATAAAGGTAAAGATGCAGGGATATCAGAGCAAGATAGTAATAACTGCAAGATACAGAAAATCTAAGCTAAGATCAAGTCCGTGCACATGAACGTGTAGTGAGTCCAGCATGAAAAACATGTAGTGAGTCAAGTCCAGAAACATATAAGTGAGACAAGTCAAGAAATGCATGAGAGTCCAGACTATAAAGAATGAACTCAGTGTCTTTGAAATACTTGTTTCGACATATAAACGGCTAGGGGTAAGTACGGCTCATCGCGCACTGGGTGCGCGGCTGCTATCATTCCAGATTAGACCAGAGGGAGTGATTCCTGATGATGCCAGATAGGAATATTTATATGTCTACTCGAGTATTTCCCCGCCTCGACTAATACAAGTGGATCCAAGACCCGACACGCAAATCAAGATGAGTCCAGCCTGAACATGAGTGATGCCTGTAGTGATGCCTGTAGGTGATGCCAGTAGTGATTCCAAAATAGAGGCCAGAAACATGAAATATACGTGTCGCAAGTAAATAAATCCAAAAATATCAATCAGTGTCCTGTGTTGTGCCAGAATAATCAGATGATACTATACTAGAAGCTGAATCATAATAATCATCAAATAATGAAAACTATCAGAGAATGTACTCGCCTGACGTCCTGAGCAACTGGCGATCCGAACTGGTGTCGCAAGGACCTAATGCGAAAAGCAAGATTAAACAGGGTTCTAATAAGTTAAACAGATATAAAATAATTAAAAATAGGCTTCTAGGGTCGTTCTAGGTCAAACGGGTCAAACCGGTGAAATCTGGGTCAAAAAGTCAACTCTGGGTCCAAAAAGTCAACTCTAGGTCAAAACTAGGTCAAAAGTTGACTTTGGCGGTCAACCAAGTCAACTACGGTCAAGTCTGGGTCAAACTAGGGTGCTCCTGAAATTCTAGGTCAAACCGAGGTCATTAAGCTAGAAAACTCACAAACTCGCCTCCTTGAGATACCGGGATACCCTCGGTATCCGATACCTCAACCTAGGCTATATACCCCGCCTATACCCTCTAAAACCTATGCTAGCACGCGTAAATATATACACATATACATATAAAAATTACTCCAATACTATTCCTAGGCTATTGCTCAAAAACCCCGCTCGAAACTCAATACCTTGGTTATCTTAAGGTATTGAGATACCTCGGTATCTCAAGGTATTGAGGTTTCGCTCTAAAACCCCTCTAACTAGCTATCTAGCTACTAATTATGCACCTAGTTATTAATCTAGGCTAGGTAATATAGATATCTACCATATTTATATATATCTAAGTATGTATTTACCTATATATATAGATATCCACACACATATATACTAATACCCATTACCTTACCCTACGCATAAATATATGACTATACTATCTAGATATCTCTAGGTATTGATATAACTATATGTATCTAGATATATATATATATACCTTAGATAGATAACTACCTATCTACCTATGTATCTATCCAACCCTCTATTTATTCCTCTATTTATCTATCTATAATTCTATTTACCTTATCTATAAATCTAGCTATCTATCTACCTAATTATCTATCTATCTATCAATATATCTAGCTACGTAGTTATCTATCTATTAACTATCTACGTATCTATTTATCTATTAACCATACATACCTATCTATCTATCTAATATATCTATCCAACTATCATCTGCCTATCTATATATTTAACTAACTATCTAACTAGATACCCATCTATTTAACCATCTATCTATCTAATAATCTAACTAGTTATCCACTTACCTATCTAACTATTTATCTATATATATATATATATATATATATATATATATATATATATATATATATATATATATATATATATATATATATCTCCCTCTCCCTCGCATTGCTACTGCTGCTGCTAGCTCTTGCTTGCTGCTGCTGCTGCTAAGCATGCTGCTACTGCTGCTGAATTGCTGCTGCCTGCTGCTGCTATGGCTGCTCCTTCTACTGCTGCTGCTGCAGCTTCATACTGCTGCTGCTGAAGCTTCATACTGCTGCTGCTGAAGCTGTTCTGCTGCTGCTGGTTCTCAGTCCCCCCCCTCTCATCTCACACACACACACACGACCACATACCCAAATACATATATATATATATATATCTATATATATATACAAACATATATATACATATATATAACTCTATAGATATATATATATATACATACTAACTAACATATATACTAATACCTATATACCAACACACACTAACATATATATCTACACACACACACAAACACAAGCACACACATATATCTACATATATATAAACACACATATATCTATATACATACATATACACTCTCACACACACACATACATATATATATATATATATATATATATATATATATATATATATATATATATATATATATATATATATATATATATATATATATATATATATATCCTCACTCACACACACTCACACACCCTCACACACACACTCTCGCACACACTAGCACACACTCTCACAAACACACAACCACACACACAAACACTCCTACATATATATAAATATATATACATATATACACACTCACTCAAACTCATATATATATATATAGGCACTCACTCACACTCTCACACACTCACCTACGCACTAGCACACACTCACACAAGCACTCACTAACACACTCACGAACACACTCACACAAGCACTCCCTAACACGCTCACAAACACATAACCACACATATATATATAAATATATATATAAAAACACACACACAATATATATATACACATATATATAAACAAACACAACACAACGCACACCACGCCCACCAACGCACGCCCAACGACCCCGACACTCACCAACGCCTATAAATATATAAAATATAACTCAAAAACTCTAGCACACACTCCCCGATACTAATCCAATGCGCGCATAAGCCCGAAACGAGGAACCCAAGTCGAAATGGCCGTTCGGTCATTTCGACGAACACGTGGTGCGCGGCTCGGAAAACCTCCTGAAACGCACACCAAACGAACTCGAAATCAGCCTAAAATTTACCCACACGCTCTATACGATGTCTAGATCCTAGAAAATGTGCTCCCGCGTTGATTCTAGGCCCGTGACGGAAACGCACACGCACTTAGAATCGGCGACGACGAAAAGCCCCAATTTCGCCCGAAATGCCCGTTTCTCCGCGACGCGGATTCCCGTGTCCGAACGGAGACACGCACTCACCCTCAAGACACCCGACAACGTCTACCTAGGTCCATCTAACCTAGGGCATCACCCAAAATTGGGCCAAATTCGGATTTCACCCGAAATTGACACAAAACCTAGTGTTAAAGTCTCCAAACACTACCCAACTAGTTCCAACTTCCTCCCACGGGTAGCCTAAGGGTCTAGGAAGGTTCTAAACTATTAATTACACTATATAAGAGTAATTACAAGGGGAAATTTAGGGTTTACCTCTTGGGAGTTGGAATCCCAAGCCAAAATCTCCAAAATGCTCCAAATCCTCCAATCCAAGCTTCCAAGCCTCAAATCCAAGCTCCAACACAAAATCTAGGCTCTACCCACCTAGGTTAGGGAAGAATGTAGGGTTAGGGTTAATCATAAAGAAGAATAGAAGAAGGAAGAGGAGAAATGGGAACTTACTTGAGAGTGGGAAGAAGAAAAGAAGAAGGAAGAGTGGAGAATGGAGAAGAAGAAGAAGAAGAAGAATGAAGAATGAAGAAGAAGAGGAAGTGGGGCTGCTGTTCTCACGGGTAGGGAGGGGTTTGGGGCCGGCCAAAGGAAGTAAATAGGGGTTTACATAAGTTCCACATTCCCAAAACGCCCCTATTCACTTGGTTTCGGGTTCCGGGTTCCAAAAGCACTCAAACTAGCTCCAAATCTCTCCCACTAACCTTCTAAAAATAAAATAAATAAATCTAAGCCCCAAAATAATTCTCACAAGGGTGTGGGCTGGGTCGGACATGGGTCCACTAGGGTCTGACATGGGTCCAGGCTAGCCAAAATCCTAAAACAAACAATAAAAATATAATACAATCAATAATTAAATATAAATATAATTAAATATAAATAATCCACAATTAACTAAATTAAAAATAAAAAAATACCCGGCTCTGGAAATGGGGTGGTGACAAGCCTATCCTCCTTTGAAAATTTCGTCCTCGAAATTTAAAGTCAATCACACTCTCTCTAGGTCAAACCCCCAACAATCACAGTCAAGAAATTCTACCTAAACAACATACAAGATCAGGGTCCTATTGGTCATGTTATTACAGTCTCAATCGGGGTCACTACACTATCTACCAAAGCACAAAAAAAATCTAACAGGTACTAATGAAGCACACTACAGGAATGGAAAAGGACAGGAAGAAGAAACAAGAGACAGACCTGCTAACCCGACATCCGTAGCATCGGCCTCCTCGACCGTCAACGCATAAGCCCTGCCCTGCTGGGGTGTATCCCTCTGCTGGTGCGGGGCATGATGCTGTGCCACAGATGGCCTAGCTCCAACTCTCTGATCCTGTGCTCCACCCAATGGAGGTGCAGTGGGGCAATCTCGCATCTGGTGAGCAGCGGATCCACAGAACAAACACACCTTCAGCCTCCTCCTACAAACATCCCAGGTGTGTCCTGCCTTCCTGCAGTAGGCACAAGTGGGCACCTTCTGATCCTGACCCTGCTGCGCTGCCTTCTGCACATAGGGACGCTTAGCTGGTCCCGCACTACCACTGGCACTGCCTGAATCATCCCTGCCTCTCTTGGACTTGAGCTCCAAGTCATCCTCTGCTCTCTGAGCATCTCCTACTATCTGCTCAAAAGTTGCCTCGCGGTCGCTCCTGGTCAAAGACTTGACCGCCATAACCAAGCCCTTGCGAAACTTCCTCGCCTTAGCTGCCTCACTCAAGCCATCCACGAATCTGCCCAGACGGCAGAACTCCGCTGCGTACTCGTCCACTGTCATGCTCCCTTGGACGAGTGCCTCGAACTGGCTCTCCAAAGCACTGAGCGCCACATCTGGGAAAAACTTCTCCTTAAAAAGCCTCTTAAAAGCCTCCCAAGTAAGCCCTGGCGCTGCAATCCTCGTATCTGTGCGATACCATGTCAAAGCGAGGTCGAACATCTGACTGCCCGCTGCCTCTATCTGCATGCTGTCTGGAATCTGCGCCAGCCTGAAGATGCCCTCAATCTGCTCTATCCAGTCATCCGCGTACAGGATCCCTTCTGTACCACGGAACTCCTTGGGCCGCATCCTCTGGAAGTCAATGATACTGCCCAGCCTCGGATGCTGAATCTGATCTGCCTGTGGCTGAACCTGTGCCACCCTATCCACTGCCGTCATGGCCACCTGGTGGGCGTTCTCAATGCCCAGCCTCATCACATCCACCTGACGGTGCTGCGCGTCCATCATCTCCCTGAAGAACGCAAACAATAGCGCGGCATCTACTGGAGCAGGAAGCGGTGGAGGAACCACCGGAACGACTGGGGTAGTCCTCGGATCGACAGGTGAAGGAGGATCCCCGAGAGAAGCAGATGCTCCCTCAACCGCAGGAGTGGTGAGTGGAGCGGTAGCAGCTGCCTGAATACGAGCCGGACGAGAGGTAGCAGACCTCTCAGTGGCAACTGCTGGAACGGTACGATGGGATCGTGTCTTCGGAGGCATCCTGAACACAGATCAAAAGATGTCAATACGGCGGAAGATACGATATCATCAAAGAAGGACAGTAATATTTCAAAAGAAACAATTTCAGAATAATTAGATTGGAATTGTTCCTAGTCGTGATTGAGTACCTCTCATCCTAGATCCTAGATCCTAGATCCTATAGCAGGCTCGCAGCAGTACAACTAAGTTGTTGTACCACCACGATAGCGCACTAATTGCGAATCGAGACCTGCATGGGGCCGCCACCAAAAACGTGTCACGACCCGCACCCAGAAAATCGGGCATGAGTCGTGGGTACGTTCAGCCTACGCCGCAGCATCGGCGGTAGAACGCTGTCTAGGTCAACTAACTAAATAATAATCTCACACAAAAATCGGCCATGACCTCTCCAAAAGGAGGGCAACCACACAAACAATATAAACCTGTCAAGATCTCAACTCCAAACGGAGGAGCAAATATCAAATGATAATCAAGTACTCAATCACGAATCTAAGCACGATAAGATAACACAGAGAGTCTAACAACTAAAAAGTCTAACCATCACCAACTACTACAACAACCACAACATCCATAATAATACAACAATATCCAAAATAATATACAAACAAGGTCTCAATCTAAAACCGGAGACAAATCCGGTGCTAAAAGCTAATAAAAATAACAACAAAGTCCCAGTGATCCCGGCTACCAACCAGGAAATTATCCCTAAACTAGAGGGTCCCTGTCTGCACCATCGACAGGCTCAGGTCCATAAAACGTCGGACACCAATGCTCCGGATACTCTGAAAAAATATGTCCAGTCAGGACTGGAGCAAGTACATCTCTAACAGCAGTTCCATTTAAATGATAAAAACTATAAAACAGTTATAGCAAGTAGCAAGAAGAATGAAGCAAGTATGAAACAAGAAAATATGTATAACTGGTGCATAAAGGTAAAGATGCAGGGATATCAGAGCAAGATAGTAATAACTGCAAGGTACAGAAAATCTAAGCTAAGATCAAGTCCGTGCACATGAACGTGTAGTGAGTCCAGCATGAAAAATATGTAGTGAGTCAAGTTCAGAAACATGTAAGTGAGACAAGTCAAGAAATGCATGAGAGTCCAGACTATAAAGAATGAACTTAGTGTCTTTGAAATACTTATTTCGACATGTAAACGGCTAGGGGTAAGTACGGCTCACCGCGCACTGGGTGCGCGGCTGCTATCATTCCAGATTAGACCAGAGGGAGTGATTCCTGATGATGCCAGATAGGAATATTTACATGTCTACTCGAGTATTTCCTCGCCCCGACTAATACAAGTGGATCCAAGACCCGACACGCAAATCAAGATGAGTCCAGCCTGAACATGAGTGATGCCTGTAGTGATGCCTGTAGGTGATGCCAGTAGTGATTCCAGAATATAGGCCAGAAACATGAAATATATGTGTCGCAAGTAAATGAATCCAGAAATATCAATCAGTGTCCCGTGTTGTGCCAGAATAATCAGATGATACTATACTAGAAGCTGAATCATAATAATCATCAAATAATGAAAACTATCAGAGAATGTACTCGCCTGACGTCCTGAGCAACTGGCGATCCGAACTGGTGTCGCAAGGACCTAATGTGAAAAGCAAGGTTAAACAGGGTTCTGATAAGTTAAACAGATATAAAATAATTAAAAATAGGCTTCTAGGGTCGTTCTAGGTCAAACAGGTCAAACCGGTGAAATCTGGGTCAAAAAGTCAACTCTACGTCTAAAAAGTCAACTCTAGGTCAAAACTAGGTCAAAAGTTGACTTTGGCGGTCAACCGAGTCAACTACGGTCAAGTCTGGGTCAAACTAGGGTGCTCCTGAAATTCTAGGTCAAACCGAGGTTATTAAGCTAGAAAACTCACAAACTCGCCTCCTTGAGATACCGGGATACCCTCGGTATCCGATACCTCAACCTAGGCTATATACCCCGCCTATACCCTCTAAAACATATGCTAGCACGCGTAAATATATACACATATACATATAAAAATCACTCCAATACTATTCCTAGGCTATTGCTCAAAAACCCCGCTCGAAACCCAATACCTTGGTTATCTTAAGGTATTGAGATACCTCGGTATCTCAAGGTATTGAGGTTTCGCTCTAAAACCCCTCTAACTAGCTATCTAGCTACTAATTATGCACCTAGTTATTAATCTAGGCTAGGTAATATAGATATCTACCATATTTATATATATCTAAGTATGTATTTACCTATATATATAGATATCCACACACATATATACTAATACCCATTACCTTACCCTACGCATAAATATATGACTATACTATCTAGATATCTCTAGGTATTGATATAACTATATGTATCTAGATATATATATACCTTAGATAGATAACTACCTATCTACCTATGTATCTATCCAACCCTCTATTTATTCCTCTATTTATCTTTCTATAATTCTATTTACCTTATCTATAAATCTAGCTATCTATCTACCTAATTATCTATCTATCTATCAATATATCTAGCTACGTAGTTATCTATCTATTAACTATCTACGTATCTATTTATCTATTAACCATACATACCTATCTATCTATCTAATATATCTATCCAACTATCATCTACCTATCTATATATTTAACTAACTATCTAACTAGATACCCATCTATTTAACCATCTATCTATCTAATAATCTAACTAGTTATCCACTTACCTATCTAACTATTTATCTATATATATATATATATATATATATATATATATATATATATATATATATATATATATATATATATATATATATATATATATATATATATATCTCCCTCTCCCTCGCATTGCTACTGCTGCTGCTAAGCATGCTGCTACTGCTGCTGAATTGCTGCTGCCTGCTGCTGCTATGGCTGCTCCTTCTACTGCTGCTGCTGCAGCTTCATACTGCTGCTGCTGAAGCTTCATACTGCTGTTGCTGAAGCTGTTCTGCTGCTGCTGGTTCTCAGTCCCCCCCCCCCCCTCTCATCTCACACACACACACACGACCACATACCCAAATACATATATATATATATATCTATATATATATATATACAAACATATATATACATATATATAACTCTATAGATATATATATATACATACTAACTAACATATATACTAATACCTATATACCAACACACACTAACATATATATCTACACACACACACAAACACAAGCACACACATATATCTACATATATATAAACACACATATATCTATATACATCTATACATATACACTCTCACACACATACATATATATATATATCTATATATATCCTCACTCACACACACTCACACACCCTCACACACACACTCTCGCACACACTAGCACACACTCTCACAAACACACAACCACACACACAAACACTCCTACATATATATAAATATATATACATATATACACACTCACTCAAACTCATATATATATATATAGGCACTCACTCACACTCTCACACACTCACCTACGCACTAGCACACACTCACACAAGCACTCACTAACACACTCACAAACACACTCACACAAGCACTCCCTAACACGCTCACAAACACATAACCACACATATATATATATAAATATATATATAAAAACACACACACAATATATATATACACATATATATAAACAAACACAACACAACGCACACCACGCCCACCAACGCACGCCCAACGACCCCGACACTCACCAACGCCTATAAATATTTAAAATATAACTCGAAAACTCTAGCACACACTCCCCGATACAAACCCAACGCGCGCACAAGCCCAAAACGAGGAACCCAAGTCGAAATGGCCGTTCGGTCATTTCGACGAACACGTGGTGCGCGGCTCGGAAAACCTCCTGAAACGCACACCAAACGAACTCGGAATCGGCCCAAAATTTATCCATGCGCTCTACACGATATCTAGATCCTAAAAAATGTGCTCCTGCGTCGATTCTAGGCCCGTGGCGGAAACGCACACGCACTTAGAATCGGCGACGACGAAAATCCCTAATTTTGCCCGAAACGCCCGTTTCTCCGTGACGCGGCTTCCCGTGTCCGAACGGAGACACGCACTCACCCTCAAGACACCCGACAACGTCTACCTAGGTCCATCTAACCTAGGACATCATCCAAAATTGGGCCAAATTCGGATTTTACCCGAAATTGACACAAAACCTAGTGTTAAAGTCTCCAAACACTACCCAACTAGTTCCAACTTCCTCAACGTAACGCTCCGAGCGGTTGCGGGGCGTTACACATTCCACCACTGCCGCAGTTTACTCCACCAATGCCCGTTTTCCACAAGGATAGCCTATGGACGGACAGCAGATGTTCCAAATATTTTACGCAATGAAACAAGCCCAACAACAGGTTTATCGAGAGGCTCAGCGTCACGAGGCAGAGAACCTGAGAAACAGTAGAGTGACCGAACTGGAGCAGGTGAACCCACCAGTTAGACGGCCATCGACGGGATCTATCACTGATTTTCGTCAACTGAAGCTCTGTAACTTTTCAGGCAAGGAGGAGCCCACTGAAGTTCATGAGTGGCTCACAACCACTCAACACCAATTAGAAGCAGCTGAGCTTCCAAGAAAGCGTTGGATGACTGCCGTCAGAATATAGTTGACGGACAATGCACATCACTGGTGGATATCTGAGGAGAGATGGCTCAGACCAGACCGAGTCACTTGAGAGAAGTTTTATAGACTTTTTCAGGAGATGTACATTCCATCTATTGCTCGATCGGAACTTCGGGACAAGTTCAATCGCCTCACTCAAGATAATATGACAGTGGAAGAGTACAATGCGGAGTTCATCCATTTGAGCCATTTTGTACCTACACTAATTCCGACAGAAGAAGAGAAGGCTGAGAAATTCTTTGAATGACTAAACTTTGAGCTACAGAAATAGATTGGCTCTATCGCACATACTTCTTATACGGAGTCATTGCTACAGCCCGATGCATAAAATACATTATCAGGAGGGAGTCCAGCCAGAAGCGGTCGCATGCACCAGCACCAGACCGAGCGCAGCAGGGAGGAGATGCAAAGCGACCACAGATGAATCCATCACCGAGAGCATTTACACCACTAGCACTAGTCCTTTCTATTTGTTACTACTGTGGCAAGGTAGGCCATATTGAGAAGGAATGCAGACGCAAATGGGGATTATGTTTAGCTTGCGGATCCAACCAGCATTCAACCGGGGATTGCCCTGAGCGTCGAGACGGAGCACCGATCGTACACCAACAGGCTTTATCAGCACCGAGACCAGTCCAGAAGCCACATAGACCAGATTATCCAGCATTAGGAGCACCATAAATATAAGTTGAAGTAGTCAGACCATCAGCACCGGAAGGATATCAGCCGAGGTCACCATTGGCACCACATGCAGCACTTTTCCAGCATGCCCAGCAACAACAGAGGGCACCACCACAGGGACGTGGACAGGATTTTGCAATGAAAACAGAGGAGGCACAGACTCGAGGAGTAGCGAATATGAGTAAGATTTAGTTTTATCATAGCTAGTTATATTCCTAGTAATACTTTAGCATGTGCTTGTTAGTTCCATTCCCTTGACTAAACCTAGTATTATGTTAGCATGAACTTGTTAGTCTAGATTAGTAATATGTCAGTGGTACCCAAGTTTTCAAAAGTTGTAGTTGATCTTCGTTCTAACCAGGCTCCTTTACTTTTGAGTTACTAATCTCTTATTGCCTAGGAAAAAGTTTATATTTCTTCCCTACGTGTTCTGCTTGAATAAAACTCTTACCCTTTCTCTCATTTTTTTCTTGTTCATGGTCTCTTATCCTTTGTGTCATGCTTCAACAAACATGTCTTGCAACCGCGTCATCTCTTCTGGAGCAAACCTTTTCTTGATCGGTTATATTTTATTTTCTTAATTATGAGAACACAATTCTTGTAAGGTGGGTAGATTGTAAATACCCAGTTTTTTAGAATTTAATTTTAGAATTTTAATTATTAGAATTATGAATTCTTGAGATTTGAGAGATTTTTCTGTAATTTTTAGCTAATTATAATAGATATTCTTTATGGATTTATATTTTTGTGTATTAAATTAATTATTTAAAATAGTACAAAATTATATTTTTTTGGTGTATAATTAATAATAAAATATTGTGTAATTTTTTTAAAATTTATTGGGGTCCAAACTATTTAATGACCATATATATAAATCAACCCAAACCAAACTGAACCAAACCGAACCTAAACCATCCCAAACTAAACCGAACCTGACCTAGACCTGAACCCACTACCCGATAACCCGACCCGGACCCGAAACCCTTCAGTTACAGTAACTTCCCTTTCCCTCCCCGCAGCCCGCGCGACCCCTCCCCTCCTCTCCCAAAACCGTCGACCGGTCATCTTCAGCTTTCTGTAACCGCCCCTCTCTCTACCCTATATAATCTCCAGCCTAGTCAAACCTCACCACCATTATCTCCTCTACCACCCCGACCAACCACAGCCTTTGACGATCGTCGGACCGCCGTCGCACGCCGCCGCAAAGTAGCCGCCTGAATTCCCGAGCAACAACAGTAACAAGGTACCCTACTTTCCACCCTTGTATCTACCTGCATATAATCCAAATGTCTACCCATCGAATCCTATGTGAAGACAATATTACCCTCTTGAACCCTGTATAATTAGTTCGATATATCGTGTCCTGTGTTGGTCGCCAATCGTGACGCAAAACAGAAAAAAATAACCCAAATTGTAGTTCAGAAAACTGTCCCAAACACCCATGTTCATGGCTATTTTTTTTCCAACCTACTTAATATTTTTAAATTTCACTTGAACAGTAATTTAGAGAACATAACTGAGTTTTAATCTCTTTAATTAGTTTATTTTAATTTGTTGTATGCAGTATTTTATTCGCGGTTGAAGTTGACCAAAATCTTGATTTTCTAAACCCAAATTTTCTCGAAATAGGGTGCGTTCCGTTAAACTAGGAGACTTCGTCATATGCAAATTATACCAAAAGGTGCGTATTATCAATACGGACATGTGGGATTTTATGTAAGTTGATTTGGATGTGCGTGCACACCGAAATCAATGCGTATTCATAAAAAATCCTATATCGGCCTGTTCTGACACTCATCATAATTTTGTGTGTGCTTGTCATTTTATAACGAAACTTATTCCATCGGATTCATAGCGTTATGCTGGTCCTGTGACCCAAGTTTGGTTTAATTCTGAGAACGTTGACAAAATATCATTTCGTGGGCCATATGGTTCCACTTGACGGACAATTTTGTGACCGGCTCATCGGAATCCAGTTCTGTACGTTCCGTTGGATTCGTATCATCGTTTTGGACTCATAGACACTAAGTTGACAAATTTAGAAAACTTTATCTCTGATATATTTTTTGGTACGAAGTAGGTCACATGTGGACCCCACTTTGACCAGAAACTGTCAATTATGCCCCTGTGTTTAAATTTGACTTATGGGTAGTCAATCCTAGCTATTTGAAGTATTCTGAGAGCAATGATGGTGTTTGTTTTAGCATCCGGAGGCGTACCTGGAGATTCCACTTATATCGGAGCAACTGACGAAGATCAGAACACAGGCAAGTGTACCTTGCCAACTTGCAGTAGATCATGTATCATTATTGCTTGAGTTATTTCCATATACTTCTGTATTGTACCTGTTTAACCTAGGACCATGATACGTTGCTTAACGTCCGAACAAGATTCGGATGTCGATGCCGTACGCGGAGTCGTGTAACGTCACTTAGAGAGTTGATTCCACGATCCTATATTTTATGTGCTTGCTTTACCAAGTACATACCATAGGACACTTGACACTATTTATGTGACAGAATCTTTCCTGAGTTATTCATGGTATTTCTGTATAGGCTTACAGGAATTGTGACATAAGACTTGCATATACATAAATATTATTATGACTCGTTGTACTAGCTAGAGGTCATGATCTTGCGTGTTATGGACATGAGACGTGAGGTTACATTGGGTGGGGAGAGACACACAGGCTACAGGCTGATTATATATATATACTTATGTTACTGGAGAGTGCCTTAGTCTCTGTACCAGAGCTTTGGCACATGTATTTGGCCCTTTGTGATATTATTGCTACCGGCTCTCTGACACAGAGCTTGTAGTGGTTTCAGCCTGAGTACTAGTGATGCTCTCAAATTATATTTCACATAGTTGGTTACCTAGCTTGCCCTGGGGATCTATTTTTATTTACTGTATTTTATTTGGCTTGAGTTATTCTTGTACCTTGTTATGTTCCCTGAGGACCTAGATCCGGATTATGTCCCCATGTGCAGCAGAGGAGGAATATCCCGAGATATACGGGACATGAGCTGACGCTGGAGCAGTACTGGCACCCGAGGACGAGGTTGTGCCAAAGGATTTCTCCTGAGTATTATGTTACATACTCAGTTATTTCTGCTTCCAGTTATTTCATATCTTGACTCTTGGGTTTATGTATTAACTTATTTTATCGGGTTGTTTCCCGAAACACTATTTATTTGGACTTGTTGATAAATTATATTTCTTTTTATCTATTATCTTGATTAGTCTATCATATTTAGTTATGATTCTTTCTGTGGATGAGATTAGAATTATTCTGTGATAGATGGTGTAGACTGCAATTATATTTATTACAGCTTAAGTATACTCTAACGGGTCCATTAAATTGGATTTGCTCATTGGAGTTGTTCTGTTGGCCATTGACATGTGGCTAGTCCCTCGGTATTTTAGGATTGAGACGTGACATAGTTTTTGTGGTGGCCTATGCAGGTCTACGACTATATTGCTTCGGTTTTAACTAAGAAACTAAATAAGCCTGTGATTAGGATACGATAAATTATAGGATCTCATCCATATATTGACACGTTCTTGACCTCTATATCAGATTCAAATTAATTTTTTGACTTGCATCTTGCCTTGATTCCTCTGTGCGCCTCTCATAGTTTACTTTGTATGCAGAGTAATGGATCCACGAGCCAGCGACAAAACTCCCGCAAGTACACCATAAGGTGTTGTGGTCACCTACGACGATGGAGTGACACCATTGGGTGGAGATCCCTCCACTCAACAAAGCAATTAAGCAGATCAGCACGCCTCGAGGTTCCGACGAGACGATATTTTACTACCGTCGCAGTTTACTCCACCAATGCTTATTTTTTCACCAGGATAACCTATGGACGGACAATAGATGTTCCAAATGTTCTACGGAATGATGCAAGCCCAATAACTGGTTCATCAAGAGGCTCAGCGTCACGAGGCAGAGAACCTGAGAAACAGTATAGTGACCGCACTAGAGCAGGTGAACCCACCAGCTAGACGGCCATCGACGGGATCTATCACTGATTTTTGCCAACTGAAGCCCCGTACCTTTTCAGGCAAGGAGGTGTCACTACCACATTCCTAGAATAGGGCTTTAGTGTCATTTGCCATATTATTTTATTACATTACTAATTGCATAATTTGTAATATATATATATATATATATATATATATATATATATATATATATATATATATATATATATATATATATATATATATATATATATATAATATGGTATTCATGAATAATCTGGGTTAATAAACTAGACTTGATGTGACTGAGGGCTTTGCAGTAGACTAGACCTAAACCCACGGACAAATTCCTAATTTAAATTAGCATTTAGTTTAAACCCTCAATGTATGACTAAACCTCTTAATTAATTAGTTCTTCATGACAAGCCATGAAGGACAAAATAGGTTTTATGCATTAGAAACCCTAACCCTAGCCTATAAAGCAAGATGGAGCCTCCCTCAAGCCACTCTTCATTCATGATGAAAATCCTAAGAAAATAGCCTCAACTATAAACCCCCTTTCCTTCCTCAAATTTCAGAATTTCTAGCCCTAGATCCCTCAATCTTTCCTCATTCAAGGATACCTAAATCTAGGGCACAAGCAGGCTTGGAGAATGAGAAGCTGCATTTGGAATTCATCTCCCAATAGGTGAGAACCTAGAAAACCTTATTTTAATTCTGTTTTAATTGTTTGTTTAGCCATTAGGAGCCCACCATTTGATTTAAGGATGCGTTTTTAGGGAGAGCATGAGACTCTTTTGGTTGCATGATGTTTTCTTATTGTGTCATAGGTGTATTTGGATTTTGTGATCCAATGATGCATTTTTTCCCAATTTGTCATAGCCTAATATATATATATATATATATATATATATATATATATATATATATATATATATATATATATATATATATATATATATATATATATATATATATATACATGTTTACATCATATACGTAGAGGTTTAATTTTAATTTTGGGAGTTATGCATGAGTAATCATGTGTATTCCATTTTCAGCACACTAGGTGTTTGTAGAAATGCTTAATAGGAGGAATACCTATTTATATGACCTAGTTTCTTATGCATTAGTATGTATATACATATATATGAATGTGTATACATGTACATATATTTATTATGTATATATTTTGTTGTGGGTTATCACTTGGGGAGGTCGGGTTCCTGAGGCACATTGCACTGTGCAGTCAGGATTTTTATGTGCACTGTGTGTGGTGTTCAACTTGTGTGCATCCGTAGAGTGTCAGTCCCAGTATAATTTGAGTGCTTGTGTGAATATATCAGTGAGTCTGTGTGTATCTGAGTGAGATGTATGAGTGTCAATGTGTTTATGTCTGTGAGTGTATCTGTGCATTGTGGATACTGTGTCGTATGAGGAGGGGGAGTGAACTGGAATCGGGTTCCTCAAGGTGTGCATTCGAGGAGGATTAGAGTGGGTGTTAATGTCCTCAGTGATGTAAGTGTGTGAATGTCAGTGAGTTCTAACTGTGTTTATCACTGTGTCTGTGCATTGTGCACACAGTGTCAATGTTAGAGTATCAGTGTATTAGTGTGTTTACGTGGTGTATGTATGTTAGTGTTGTGTTTGTGTATCAACATTTACAGTTGGGGTATGGTGATGAGAGGTGTGTGGCAGTAGCAGATTGGGCACACCTGTAAACCCCCTCACCCAAAATAGGTATTTTGTGTGTATTTTATATTATTATATTTATTATAGATGTTAAATTTCTTTGGAATATTCTCTTATTTAATTAGAAAATAAATTTTTTGATATATTTACTTATATAAATATTTATTTAAAATTATTTTTAGGCTATTTTAGATTTTTGGAGATTTTTCTAGAATTTTTGGTAATTAAAACCTAGGAAACATAAATTTTTAGGGCTTTCATGATTTACTATGAGACCATACTTACATGTTGTTACTACCAAATATTTAATTTAGGGTTAAAATATTTAAATATATTTTTTGTAATTTATTTAGAATTTTAAGGGATTTTTGGATTTTTGGAATTATTGAGGATTTATTTGGATATATAAAGTCTTAATATTAGATAGATGCTAATTTAGTGTTAATAGATATTAATAAGATTATATATAAATTATTTATATTATCTTTAATTCTATTTAAGATTATAAATTATTGAGATGAACTCAAACTCTATTTTAAATTAATTCAAATCCTGAGCCTACTAGGAAAGCAACTTCATGCATATCCTATCCTTATTTAAACTGATCCTAATCATATCAAAATTAGTTAATTCTAGTTGTATTCAATTAAGTAGTGTCCACCATTATAAATACATGCATCTTTCATATTTTTCTTCTCCAAACTCCTCTCTTTTTCGTCCAAAAATAGTTAAAATTTGTCATAAATTCAGCCTCATTTTTTAGTAGTTATGACGACTTAAAAAGATGATATCTCCTAGCTCCGTACTCCAAACGTGCTCCAATTTTTTTTGTTAGAATCATATCAAGGTTAGTTTTCTGAATATATAAATTATTTCAGTAATTTCAGAACCTATTTTTCCAGAATATTCTGAAAGTGTCAGTTGTCCGAAATCAGACGCGTTTTCGTATTTTCGAGATTTCGGGAGATCCCGAATCAAAATTATGAGCCGTTTAAAGTTTTGAAAATATGACATGATGAACTTACATAAAATTATTTTTTCAAAATTTAATATACAATTTTAATCTACTATAAAATTCATGTAATGTAGACATAAATAGGAAACCACTAAAAATTGTCATCTGTGCGCCCTTATGGCCATAACTCTTTACCGACTTGTGATTTTATGAAACTATCGATTCCAGTGTTCATGTAGCATTAAAATATATAGTATTCTATACACAAATCAAGGATTTGAGTAAGTTGACTTTTTGGTCAACGAATTTTCTCGATTTGCGTGCTACGGATCACAAATCCGTAAAGTTGACTTTCTTTGGACCAAAATTAGAGTTTAAAAATAAAATTAGATTATAATAAGATTAAAATACTATTTTAGGTTATTTTATTCAGAATTAAAATAGATTAAAATGGAGGAACCTATTCACCCACTTTTGTAAGCTAACTTATTTAATTTATGTGAAGGGTAGATCGAAAGACGCCTTGAGTTGGGACTTCATTCTTTTTTAGAGCAGGCAAGTATACCTTGCTATTGTACTATTATTCATATTTTATATGTTGCATACATCTTTATTTTCTGTCTTCAGTTCATATATTTTTACTGTTATATAAAATGTGCGCGACGGTGTTGTCGCGAATTATTTTTATTTATGTATATGCATTAACCTTGTTTATGAGACTGCCCCATTATCATGTAGCATCATTAGGTTTCATTGGCCGAGAAACAACTATTACACGAGTGTGAGTCTCATATAGATCAACGACTGCGTGACAGGTCTGGCCTCCTGTACGTATGGGCCGTGCGTTAATGATGACTACTGATAGAAACTTTGTATGCTAGAAGACTTAGCAGTTATTAGAGGTCCATGGACATAGCCTATTATAGTACGGTGGTCCAATCCTTGTCCTTATTTGGTTGTAGGATTGGGCTAATGTACTAAAGATAGGCTATGAACCAAATTGTGTCACGGATGTGACATGCTTAGAGCATGGGGTAGAGAGAACAACAAGTACCGCATTTGGGCTCCTTTGCACTTTTTCTATTGTGCGCCCGGATTCTCCTCCGAAGATACGGGTGGTGATGACCACTATATATTATATATTATCAGGCGGCCTCTGGCGTTCAAAAGACGACATGCTTTTTAGGCCCCTGGATCTCCGAGAGAACTATGCCAATCCCAGTTTTCAGCCAAATAGCTCACTTGTGGGGAAAGTTGTTCTTAACTGCATTCACTTAGACGGTTAGGTGACCCCATTGGATATTTACTTTCAGTACTTTATTGGCATGTTTATATGTATCTTGTTACGTCCCTCTGAGGACCTGGTCCCTTTCCAGATATAGATGAGCAGAAGTATCCGCAGGAGTATGGACCTGGACCTGACGCTACTTATCAGTCTGAGGAGGTCTTACCTTCATATTATATGTGATTCATTGCAGCTGTTTAGAGATTCTTGTTGCTATTCTTTTTGAGACATTTATTCTGATATTAGAGTTTATTCTCTTCTCTCTCTTTAGTAGTTTTGGTTTAGTCGATTTGTAGTGTATTTGTTTCCACCCGACTATCATACTTTGAGACTGCTTATTTAATATTCAGTTATTGATTTCCATTTATCTATTATTTGTGCTGTGGATGAGATATAGATTGCGTGTGACTTGTTGTGACAGTATATTGCTACTGTGGATTGGATATTCATGTACAGAGTACGTGTGTATATGGTTTCCATATATTGGAGTTCGTATACATACGGCTGACGTATTACGTATTCCTAGTCCTACATATTTTGGGACTGGTGTGTGACAACACCATTGTGCAGCTGGGATTATAGGGTGTGGTTCGATCGAGAGCAGTGTCAATAACTGCAGTATTATGAGTCAGTATGCCCGGGTAAGGCAACAAGGTTCAGTATAGATTAGGGGACTGTTGTAGTCCAATTTCTCGATTATGCATAACTTGAGATGGGGTAAGGTTATAATTGAGGGTAACATCTATCATAGGGAGTACCATGGGTTTTAATAGCAACAACCTTAAGGAACTGCACCACTATACAGGGTGCAAGTGCTCAGTTGAGTCTAGTGAGTGAGGTGTGTGTGTATCGATCGGGTTTCAGTAAGATAAGTTCAGTATCAGTGAGTTGTGTTCGAGTGCTAGTGAGTGAGTGTGAGTATCAGTAGCAAGCATAGGGGTATCAATGGTTACAGTCGAGTTTTTCAGGTTCTAGGCATTCTGTGCATTAGTCTCAGTTGTGAGTGAGTGTGTGTATTTAGAGTATCAGTGTATTTTTGTGTCAGTGAAGTCCTAGTGCACTCATGTGGCTGTGTGTGTAACTATATATTTATGAGGTATTGTTTAGATTGAACTTTGGTATCAAAGGGAGTGTGTAAAAAGAGTGTTAGTACTATGAGGCACTATAATAACAAGGTGTATCAGTGTTTCAGTGGTGGTGTGAGTGAGGGTATTCAATGTAATGGTAGGTTGTGTTAATAGTATAGCTGTGTCTCAGTGTATCAGATACTGTGGAGACACTGTGCAATAGGGTATCAACACAGTGTCAGTCTCTAGGTATCCTTCAGCAGTATTAGCAAGGTAAGATTGGGTTAGATGCCTTAGTCCATTTAGTGGTCAGTTTCAAATCCAAGTTAGCTGGTTTAGATATATGCATATGATGCATAGGAGTATATGTGTATTATCTTAAGGGTATCCTCAGTGCACAAGATATTAGAAGAGTAGTGTGCAGGAAGTGCCAGTGAGTGAACAGTGCCATTGTGAGTGAGTAGTGAGTGACCGTGTGTATCAGTGTGTCAGTTAGTTGAGTCTAGTGTATCTATGAATGAACAATTAGATAATAGTTAGATACTTAGGTATATAGTTGTTTGTTCCTTAAATAGTTAGATAAATGTATACACCCTAAGTTAAACAATTAGTTAAGAGTAGTCTCATATACATGTATTATATGGGTATGTGTAATATGATGTATTGGTATATAAATATGATAGTTAGCGTAGAGATTTCTATCTATATATATATATATATATATATATATTAACAAGTATTTAATATAGTTGACATTGACTAGTATATTTAGGTATGGCATAGTCAGCTTATCGAAGACCTAGAAATAACCCAATACCTAACATAGAAGTAGGTATGCATGTTTATCTCTTCAAAATATTATTTTGACATTAATCTATTCTACTATATAATGCCAAAACTAGGCTTCACCGTGAAAATTTTTCGTTCCAAAAATACCCTTCATTATATTTTAATATGTATTAAAGTTGATAAGGATATCTAAGTAATTAAAAACAGTAATTAAATACGTATTAAATGTATGTATGCATGCATGAGACAACTTGGGGAATGATAGTTAATAAAACAAAGATATGCATGTATGCAAAGTAGGTAGTTTGGATAATAAAACAAAAGTTAATAAAGAATACATGCAAAGTAGGCACATGAACCCAAGAGATAAGAGAAACCTTTCCTCTTTCCGTCATTTAATTTCTCCCAACTTTCATGCTCCTGCCTATTATATTTCCACCTATAATAAAATTAAAAAATTATGGTTTGCTCTTTTAATAAACTATTATTTTTTTCAAGTAATATGAAATACGTGCAACGCACGTGCGTATATACTAGTATTTCATAATTAGGTCATTGTGATCCCACCTTGGACATCGATCCTCCTTCCTTCCTCAGGACCATATGCGAGTACATTATATGACAGTTTTTATTATGTTGATTATTCTATGATTCTAGTTGTATAGTATACTTGATTCTGACACTGTGGATACACAGGTTGGCATCATAGATACCTGTCATGAGGTATCATGAATGGAATCCATCGTGCTAGTTGGGGACGGGAAAATATTAGCAGATTATGTGATCATACCCCACTTTACATGCATCATAGCTCACCCCACACATCATGTAGGGTGTAGTCTGACCATTTACATGCCTCATAGCCTGTTACATATGATTAGCCTGACTATTTCTCGCATCATAGCTAACCAGATGGTTATTCTGACCTCACATGTATCATAGCTAATCATATATAACAAGCCTGATCTCGTCCCAAGTCGATCACATAATAAACTAATATTTCAAATACTTAGCCAGATATTTTATTTTGTTATTCCAGTTCACTTGTTCTAGCATTCACTTATATTTTTGTTCATTGCTAGTTGTACTATTGCTGATTATATTTCTCCAGTATTCTATATTTCCAGTATTTATCTTCATCTTGTAATTCCTTACACTATTTTTATAGTTTTGTCAATATAAATGAAACTGCTGTTTAGTGCTTGTGCTTCATTCTATTCCTGACTGGATAACATTTTTCAAAGAACTTGGAGGACTTCTGTCCTACTAGCTATGGCCCGGGCGTAGAGGGAGACTATGTACCGGAGATCTTAGAGGAGTCCTTCTCCTTAGAGTAGATACTACCTGCAGGATTTTAGATAGTCCTATTTATGTATTTTTTATTCTAAAACATAATACTTAGATTGTATCTATTTTTGAGACTATTTATGTTGGACAGCTATCCTAGATTACTATTGTATTTTTGTTGTTATGCTTGACTTATGTCAGTACTCCTTATCTTTATATCTCATCGTACCATTTATTTTCTATAGTTATTATGATTGAGTATATATTGAATTGTTGATCAATGTATTATTCATTGTCCTTCTTATGGAGTTGAGATCATTGACAGGTTATGAGTTATGTTTGGTAGTCTTGAGACCTAGACAGCGTTCTACCGCCGATGCTGCGGCGTAGGCTAGACGTACGCACGGCTCATGCCCAATTTTTGGGTGCGGATCATGACACATATTTAGTGGTGGCCCATGTAGGTCTAGAATCGCATTTAGAGCGATATCGTAGTAGTGCTCATTTAGAGTATTGCTACGAGCCTGCTTTAGGAAATAAGATTTAGACTGAGAGTATGCTCAATCATAACTAGAAAATTTTTGATCTTTATAATGCTATTCTGAATATTTGTTTCTTTTAAATTTTTACTGTCCTTCCTTGATGATATCGTATTTATTGCCTTAATTGATTTTTTCGGTCTGTCTTCAGGATGCCGCCGAAGACTAGGTCTTTGAGATTGGGACCATCAGCTTCAGAGAGGTTTGCCACCTCTCGACCTAACGGGCAGACGTCTGGAGTTTCTCCTATATCTCTTGTTCATGTGGGAGTATCTACAATTTTCGGGGGTCCTCCTTCAACACCTGTTCCAAGGGTTGCCCCAGCTGTGACGGAGCACCTTCCTCCACCACCGACTCCATTTTTCGGAGGTATGTCCGTTGATGGGGCACAAATGTTTGCGCTGATCCAGGGCATGGTAGATGCTCAAAGGACGTCAACGGAGGCTCAGCGAGTCCAGGATGAGGCTCAGAGGGTGCAGACAGAGGCATACCAGGCACAGACAGAGCTGATGAGAGAGAGCATGGAGAATGCTCATCAGGTGGCTCTCCAGGCTGTGAAGAGAGAGTCGCTCAGCAGCAGCAGCACCCTGGCCAGCAGCACCAGAGGTCGGGTACTATAGTGGACTTTAAGAGGATGATGCCTCGGGAGTTCAAGGGAACTGAGGGGATACTCTACGCTGATGAATGGCTAGAGGATATAGAGAGGAACTTGCGCTTGGCGCAGATTCCGAAGATTCTTCAGATCGAGGCCGCCGGCAGTCATATGTTTGACATCGCGCTGACATGGTATCGTACGGAGCCGAGACTCACTGTTGGGGGACTTACTTGGAAGTCCTTCAAGGAGCTTTTTAAGGAGAAGTTCTTCCCTGACATAGCCCTGGGAGCCTTGGAGAGTCAGTTTCATGACTTTGTCCAAGGAAGCATGTCAGTCGTCGAGTACGCCGCGAAGTTTTGCCGTTTTAGTCAATTTATGCCATCGATGATTTAGAACCCAGAAGACATAGCCCAGAAGTTCAGAAAGGGACTGACAAGGGAGATCAAGTCTCGCACTTCGGGTTGTCACATTGCTACATTCGAGGACATTCTGATGGATACCCAGATTGCTGAGGATGGCTTGGACCTTAGGTCCAAGAGAGGATGCGACACTTCTGGAGGAGCGAGTGGTAGTGCGGGACCGGCCAAGCGTCCACACGTTCAGCAGCAACATAGGCCATAATAGCATCAGCAGCACCAGGCACCAGCTCGAGGGCCAACTCAGCAGCAGCAACCACAGAGGCAGACTCAGCCCGCTATCCAGTGTGCATACTGCGGGAAGGCATGACACACTAGGAACATTTGCATGAAGAGGTTGGGTACATGCTTATCCTGTGGATCATCATCACATCAGTTGAGGGACTATCCATCTATTCAGACTCGTCCAGGTCAGGGTGGAGCAGCTGCTCAGAGGGGACCTGCCAGGGTACCTACGATACCAGGAGGCTAGCAGAGTGGACCTCTATTTTTGCCACAGCAGCAGAGGTTTGCTTAGAACCTGCAGCAGCAGAGAGGTGCACCCCAGGGACGAGCATACGCCATGACGATCGAGGAGGCGAGCCAGCCGGAGACATAATTTCAGGTTCATTTCTTCTCGATTCCATTCCAGCACTTGCATTATTTTCTAGCGCTTTTTATAGTTTCGTGTCCTTATCTTATGCTCTTAAGCATCATTTAGAGGCGGAACCATTAGATAGGACTTGCAAGATCATGACTGGCGGAGGCATTATCCTAGTTCGTGATTATTGCAAGGAGCGAAAAGTATCATTGGGAGGCTGAGAGCTGAGCGTGTGGTTACTCGTCATGCCACTTCCGGGATACGATATTGTACTCGGAATGGACTAGTTGATTAGGCACTATACTACTTTTGATTATCGCGGAGGCAGAATGATATTTCGACCGCCAGGAGAGCCGGAGTTCGAGGTCGCCAAAGGAGCAGCGGAGCAGAGCAGGGGCACTTTTTACGGAGCCAGGATGGAAGAAGAGGAGTTGCCACATCCTCTGATAGTAGAATTCCTGGATGTCTTTCCAGAGGAGTTGCCAGGCTTGCCGCCAGACAGAGATGTTGAGTTCTCTATAGATTTGGTGCCAGGAGCGGAGCCTATTTCATAACATGTCTATAGAGTCAATAACAGCGATCTGGCAGAACTGAAGAAGCAAGTTGAGGAGCTATAGGACAAAGACTTCATCAAATCCAGTTCATCATCATGGGGAGCATCGGTATTGTTCGTACCGAAGAAGGATGGCACGGTACGCATGTGTATCAATTATAGAGCTATGAACAACCTCACTATCAAGAATAAATACCCGCTGCCTAGGATAGATGATATTTTCGATCAGTTGAGCGGAGCGAAAGTATTTTCAAAGATAGACTTGAGGTCAGGCTACCACCAGGTAAAGGTGAAGAGAGAAGACATACCGAAGATAGCTTTTTGAACTAGATATGGCCAGTTTGAGTTTATGGTAATGCCGTTTGGTTTAACCAATGCACCGGCAGTATTCATAAATTTGATAAACAAGGTGTTCCACCATTACATTGACAAGTTCGTTGTGGTGTTCATCGACGATATTCTTGTGTATTCGAAGACCCCAGAGGAGCACGAAGAGCACCTGAGGATGGTCTTGGAGACTCTCAGAAAGGAGGATCTCTA
The DNA here is from genome assembly GCA_036927795.1 of Iris macrosiphon. NCBI lineage: Eukaryota > Viridiplantae > Streptophyta > Magnoliopsida > Asparagales > Iridaceae > Iris > Iris macrosiphon. The sequence goes on along the minus strand of JAYESA010000009.1, from coordinate 27,447,212 downwards.
CGGGAAGCTTTCAAAGTACGAGTTCTTCCTTGACAAGGTTGAATTCCTTGGGCATGTAGTGATGGGTGACAGAATCTCAGTTAACCCAAAGAAGATCGAGGCAGTGGAGTCGTGGGCTACCCCCAGCTCGGTAGCTGAGATCAGGAGTTTTCTTGGGCTAGCAGGATACTACATAAGGTTTGTACAAGACTTCTCCTGGATTACAGAGCCAATGAATAGGCTGACCAGGAAAGATATGGATTTTGTCTGGACGGAGGATTGTCAGGCCACTTTTGATGAGCTGAAGAAGAGATTGACGACAGCTCCAGTATTGACGTTGCCATCGGGGATAGGTGGATTCACTATTTATAATGATACTTCAGGGAAGGGTTTGGGTTGCGTTCTTCAGCAGCACGGGAAGGTAATTGCCTATGCTTTCAGGCAATTACATCCTTATGAAAAGAACTATCCCACCCACGATTTAGAGTTGGCAGGGATTATCTTCGCTCTAAAGCTGTGGAAATACTATCTGTACGGAGAGCGTATAGAGATCTTCACAGACCACAACAACTTGAAGTACGTATTTACACAGAAGAAGCTGAACATGAGACATAAAAGGTGGCTGGAGTTGATGAAAGATTTTGACATCTCATTATAGTACCACCCAGGAAAGGCCAACGTAGTCGCCGATGCCTTGAGCAGGTATCCGATGGCTATGTACTTGACGACAGATAGACATTTGTTGGCTGACCTGGAGAGCTTGGGAATTGAGGTGCTAGTTCCAGGTATTGAGATTCAGATGTGGGGATTACAGATACAGTCCAAGCTGATGGACATAATCAGAGTTGCGCAGTATGATGATGAGGCTCTGAGGAGTATCAGGGCACAGGTTCGGACAGGATTGTCAGACGAATTCACTATTGCGGATGATGGGTCTTTACGATACGGCACAAGGATGTGTGTGCTGAGCAGGGAGCTGTACGAGAAGGTTTTACAGGAGGCACATCGCTCTCAGTACTCGATGCATCCCGATGCCAATAAGATGTATCTAGACTTTAGAGAGCATGTATGGTGGTATGGTATGAAGCGCGAGGTAGCATGCTTCGTATTCCGGTATTTAGTGTGCCAGCAGGTAAAGGTGGATCGACAGAGGCTAGGTGGATTGCTTCAGCCATTACCTATCCCAGGGTGGAAGTGGGAGCACGTGACTATGGATTTTGTTTCAGGGATTCCGCGTTCTCCAGGAAAAATGACGCGATTTGGGACATCGTGGATAGGTTGACCAAATTAGCCCACTTCTTACCATTTAAAGTGAGTACATCGATGGAGAGGCTAGCAGAGATGTACGTGCGACAGATTATCAGATTATATGGGGTTCATGTGAGCATCGTCTCGGATCATAATAGTCGTTTCACTTTCCACTTCTGGAGGAGTCTACAGGCTAGCTTGGGCACTCGGCTCAAGTTCAGTACCGTATACCACCCCCAAACAGACAGGCAGTCTGAAAGGACTATTCAGACTCTCGAGGATATGCTATGCACTTGCGTTCTGGATCTCTGGGGTTCTTGAAAGGATCATCTATACTTGGTAGAGTTTACTTATAACAACAGCTACCAGGCCAGTATTAAGATGTCACCATTCGAGGCTTTATATGGACGGAGGTGTCGCACACCGTTATCTTGGGATGATATCGAAAAGAAAGCCTTGTTAGGACCAAAAATGGTCATAGATGCAGCAAAAAAGATGAAAATCATCAGAGACAGACTTCGAGTGGCGCAGGACATATGGCAAAATTGGGCCGACAGCCACCGTAGACCCCTAGAGTTTCAGGTATAGGTTTTGTTACTTTTGGTTTGTGATTAATTTATTTTAGATTGCGTGTTATGTCTGTTTTGTTCTAGGTTGGTGATTTGGTGTTCCTACGGATTTTTCTGACATGGGGCACGATTTATTTTGGTGGAGGCGGAAAGCTTAGTCCATGTTACATCGGACCTTTCAGTATTCTTGCGAGGGTCGATGCAGTGGCCTATAGACTAGACTTGACGCCTACACTAGAGGGAGTGCATGACGTGTTTCACGTGTCGCAGCTGAGACGGTATATAGCAGATCTTAGTCACGTACTAGATCACTCGGAGATCAAGGTTGGTCTGACTCTCAGCTATCCTGAGCAGCCCATAGAGATCTTGGATCACAGAGAGAAGGTATTGCAAAACCAGACTATTTCTTTGGTTCATGTTGCATGGAGACATCACTCTCCAGGTGAGTCAACCTGGGAGAGAGATGACGAAATGCGCGAGCTATATCCGTATCTCTTCGAGGCTTGAGGTATAATTCTTTGTCTGATTATGTTCTTGTTCTGGTTCAATTCAATTTCGAGGACGAATTTTTTTTAGGAGGGTAGACTTGTCACTACCATATTCCTAGAATAGGGCTTTAGTGTCATTTGCCATATTATTTTATTACATTAATAATTGCATAATTTGCAATATATATATATATATATATATATATATATATATATATATATAATATGGTATTCATGAATAACCTGGGTTAATAAACTAGACTTGATGTGACTGAGGGCTTTGCAGTAGACTAGACCTAAACCTACGGACAAATCCCTAATTTAAATTAGCATTTAGATTAAACCCTCAATGTATGACTAAACCTCTTAATTAATTAGTTCTTCATGACAAGCCATGAAGGACAAAATAGGTTTTATACATTAGAGACCCTAACCCTAGCCTATAAAGCAAGAGGGAGCCTCCCTCAAGCCACTCTTCATTCATGAAAAAAACCCTAAAAAAATAGCCTCAAGTAGAAACCCCCTTTCCTTCCTCAAATTTTAGAATTTCTAGCCCTAGATCCCTCAATCTTTCCTCATTCAAGAAGACCTAGAAGCTAGGGCACAAGGAGGCTTGGAGAAGAAGAAGCTACATTTGGAATCCATCTCCCAATAGGTGAGAACCTAGAAAACCTCATTTTAATTTTGTTTTAATTGTTTGTTTGGCCATTAGGAGCCCACCCTTTGATTTAAGGATGAGTTTTTAAGGAGAGCAAGAGACTCTTTTGGTTGCATGATGTTTTCTCATGGTGTCATAAGTGTATTTGGGTTTTGTGATCCAATGATGCATTTTTTTTCAATTTTTTGTAGCCATATATATATATATATATGTGTGTGTGTGTGTGTGTGTGTGTGTGTGTTTATATGTTTACATTATATACGTAGAGGTTTAATTTTGATTTTGGGAGTTATGCATGAGTAATCATGTGTATTCCATTTTCAGCACACTAGGTGTTTGTAGAAATGCTTAATAGGAGGAATACCTATTTATATGACCTAGTTTCTTATGTATTAGTATGCATATACATATATATGAATGTGTATACATGTACGTATATTTATTATGTATATGTTTTGTTGGGGTTATCACTTTGGGAGGTCGGGTTCTTGAGGCACAGTACAACGTGCAGTCAGGATTTTTATGTGCACTGTGTGTGGTGTTCAACTTGTGTGCATCAGTAGAGTGTCAGTTCCAGTATAAATTTAGTGTTTGTGTGAATGTATCAGTGAGTTTGTGTGTATCTAAGTAAGATGTATGAGTGTCAATGTGTTTGTGTCTGTGAGTGTATTTATGCATTGTGGACACTGTGTCGTATGAGGTGGGGGAGTGAACTGGAATCGGGTTCCTCAAGGTGTGCATTCGAGGGAGATTAGAGTGGGTGTCAGTGTCCTCAGTGATGTAAGTGTATGAGTGTCGGTGAGTTCTAACTGTGTTTATCACTGTGTCTGTGCATTGTGCACACAGTGTCAATGTTAGAGTATCAGTGTATTAGTGTGTTTACGTGGTGTGTGTATGTTAGTGCTGTGTTTGTGTATCAGCATTTGCAGTTGGGTGTGGTGATGAGAGGTGTTTGGCAGTAGCAGATCGGGCACACCATTGTGCAGCTGGGATTATAGGGTGTGGTTGGATCGAGAGCAGTATCAATAACTGCAGTATTGTGAGTTAGTGTGCCCGGGTAAGGCAACAAGGTTCAGTGTAGATTAGGGGACTATTGCAGTCCAATTTCTCGATTCTGCATAACCTGAGATGGGGTAAGGTTATGAGTGAGGGTAGCAGCTATCATAGGGAGTACCATGGGTTTTAATAGCAGCAACCTTAAGGAACTGCACTACTATACAGGGTGCAAGTGCTCAGTTGAGTCTAGTGAGTGAGGTGTGTGTGTGTGTCGATCGGGTTTCAGTAAGATGACTTCAGTATCAGTGAGTTGTGTTCGAGTGCTAGTGAGTGAGTGTGAGTATCAGTAGCAAGCAGAGGTGTATCAATGGTTACAGTCGGGTTTTTTAGGTTCTGGTCATTATGTGCATCAGTTTTAATTGTGAGTGAGTGTGTGTATTTAGAGTATCAGTGTATTTTTGTGTCAGTGAAGTCCCAATACACCCTTGTGGCTGTGTGTGTAACTATATATTTATGAGGGATTGTTTACATTGAACTTTGGTATCAGAGGGAGTGTATAATAAGAGTGTCAGTACTAGGAGGCACTGTAACAACAGGGTGTATCAGTGTTTCAGTGGTAGTGTGAGTGAGGGTATTCAGTGCAGTGGTGGGTTGTGTTAATAGTATAGCTGTGTCTCAGTGTATCAGACACTGTGGAGACAATATGCAGTAGGGTATCAACACAGTGTCAGTCTCTAGGTATCCTTCAGCAGTATTAGCAAGGTAGGTATTGGGTTAGATGCCTCAGTCCATTTAGTGGTCAGTTTCAGATCCCAGTTAGCTAGTTTAGATATATGCATATGATGCATAAGAGTATATGTGTATTATATTAGGGGTATCCTCAGTGCACAAGATATTAGAAGAGTAGTGTGTAGGAAGTGCCAGTGAGTGAACTATGCCATTGTGAGTGAGTAGTGAGTGATCGCGTGTATTAGCGTGTCAGTGAGTTAAGGCTAGTGTATCTATGTATGAGCAGTTAGCTAATAGTTAGATACTTAGGTATATATTTGTTTGTTCCTTAAATAGTTAGATAAATGTATACACCCTAAGTTAAACTATTAGTTAAGAGTAGTCTCATATACATGTATTATATGGGTATGTGTAATATAATGTATTGGTATATAAATATTATAGTTAGCATATATATATATATATATATATATATATATATATATATATATATATATATATATATTAACAAGTACTTAATATAGTTGACATTGACTAGTATTGTTAGGTATGGCATAGTCAGCTTATCGAAGACTTAGAAATGACCCAATACCTAACATAGAAGTAGGCATGCATGTTTATCTCTTCAAAACATTATTTTGACATTGATATTTCATAATTAGGTCATTGTGATCCTATCTTGGACATCGATCCTCCTTTCTTCCTCAGGACCATATGCGAGTATATTATCTGACAGTTTTTATTATGTTGATTATTCTATGATTCTAGTTGTATAGTATATTTGATTTTGATACTGTGGATACACGGGTTAGCCTCACAGATACCTGTCATGAGGAGTCATGATTGGAATCCATCGTGATAGCTGGGGACGGAAAAATATTAGCAGATTATGTGATCATATCACACTTTACATGCATCATAGCTCACCCCACACATCACGTATGGTGTAGCCTGACCATTTATATGCCTCATAGCCTGTTATATATGATTAGCCTGATTATTGCTCGCATTATAGCTAACCAGATGGTTAGTCTGACCTCACATGTATCATAGTCAATCATATATAACAAGCCTGATCTCGTCCCAAGCCGATCACATAATAAACTGATATTTCAAAACTTAGCCAGATATTTTATTTCGTTATTCCAGTTCACTTGTTCTCGCATTCACTTATATTCCTGTTCATTGCTAGTTATACTATTGCTGATTATATTTATCCAGTATTTCATATTTTCAGTATTTATCTTTATCTTGTAATTCCTTACACTATTTTCATAGTTTTGTCAATATAAATAAAACTGTTATTTAGTGCTTGTGCTTCACTCCAATCCTGACTGGATAATATTTTTCAGAGGACTTGGAGAACTTCTGTCCTACTCACTATGGCCTGGGCGTAGAGGGAGACTACGTACTAGAGATCTTAGAGGAGTCCCTCTCCTTAGAGGAGATACCACCTGCAGGCTTTTAGACAGTCCTATTTATGTATTATTTGTTCTAAAACCTAAGACTTGGATTGTATCTATTGTTGAGACTATTTATGTTGGATAACTATCCTAGATTACTAATGTATTTTTGTTGTTGTGCTTGACTTATGTTAGTACTCCTTATCTTTATATCTCATCGTGCCATTTATTTCCTATAGTTATTGTGATTGAGTATATATTGAATTGTTGATCAATGTATTATTCATTGTCCTCCTTATGGAATTGAGATCATTGATAGGTTATGAGTTATGTTTAGTAATCTTGAGGCCTAGAAAGTGTTCTACCGTCGATGCTACGGCGTAGGCTGGACGTACCCACAGCTCATGCCCAATTTTCGGGTGCGGGTCGTGACAGGAGGAGCCCACTAAAGTTCATCATTGGCTCACAATCATTCAACACCAATTAGAAGCAACTAAGCTTCCTAGGGAGCGTTGGATGACTGCCGTCAGAATGCAGTTGACGGGCAATGCACATCACTGGTGGATATCTGAGGAGAGACGGCTCGGACTAGACCGAGTCAATAGGGAGGAGTTCTCTAGACTCTTTCAGACGATGTACATTCCATCTATTGCTCGATCGGAACTTCAGAACAAGTTCAATCGCCTCAATCAAGTTAATATGACAAGTTTGGTAAAATTTAAAATAGAGACGAAGTCAGCCAACTGAGTTGGCAAAAAATACAACAAACGAACACGTAGGCAGAAAAAAAAGTGGACTCCACAAGCCTAATTTCTGCCAACACTGTTGGCAGAAATTGGCCTTGTGGGACCCACGGGTTGGTTTGATAGGTTTGGTTTGGTTTGGTTGGTTTGGTTTATTTTATTAGTTTATTTTAATTATTTATGTTTTAGTTTTTTTTATTTAGTTTAGTTTTAGAATTAGATTTAAGAAAATTTATTTTATAGAAATAAAATTAAATAAATTAATTGTAAAGAAAAATTAGGAAAAAATAAAAAAAATGGTTTGGTTTATTTAGAAAATTATAAAGAAAAATATTACTTAAAGAAAAAAAATGGCTATTACAATGTTTGATAAAAATAAAAGTAAACAAAATAAAAAATAAAATAAAATAAAAACTAGTATTTATTTGTGTCTTCTAATTTTATGTTTATTTTAATGAAAAAAAAGACTAAGTAAAGAAGAAAGACAAATAATATGTTGGGGAATGATTTATTTTTTATTTCGGTTTAAAATTGGGTCTGGGTCTATGGATTGTTGGTTTAGTAGGTGGTTTATGTACAACGGCTATTTCACATTTGCTCTTTCAACGACTCTTATTTTTTCAATGTTCATAGCCAACGTTCGTCTAACGATTGGTTTGAAGTTACCTATATAAATATAGTATTTGTTTGATATCATTATATCAAACATTGCAATCAAATTTTTTATTTCTTTCCATACCAAGTTTCTTTCTTTCGACACAGGAGAAGCTCAGTTCAATATACAATCTTTAAAGTCCATTTTCTTGTTGCCATGGATAGAAGTATAACAATATTATGCTCGCTTGGTGGTGTACTAAATGGGTTAGCTTATGAAGGAGGTTTAGTTGAAGTTCTTTTAATTGATCAAAATATTTTGTTTGATAATTTACGTAATCTAATATTTGAAAATTTTCTATTGACTATGAATTTTTATTAGTACATATTTATCTATCTAATTGCATAAATTTAGTTAGTGAGGAAGCATAAAAATTTATTCTTGAAGTTAATATACAATCAGCGTATATTAATATTTTTGTGACTCCACCGCCACCACCACCAAGAATTAGTAGTGTTCCTAGTTCTTCTCACCAAGTTATTTCATTTACTGAAGAAGAACATAGAGTAGATGATGGTAATACCGACGATGCAAATAGTGATAATTTAATAAAAAATATAGATAATATACTTGATGATAATGTTGATAGTTTAAACAATTTATTCATTGGAAGAGAATTTATGAATCGCCATGCATTTATAAATTTTATTAGTGATATAGCAATTACAAAAAAAATTGTTCCAGTGCTACTAGAAACAATGCCAGTGGAATTGTATATAAATATAACGTTTCTAGTTATAATTGGAGTGTGTACGCTAAAGCCATTGGCAACGGCGAAACATTCGCCATTAGTATGCTAGAAAATGTACATTCTTGTTTAGGTGGACTTACAACAAAAAATTATCCATTAGCGACAACTATATGGGTTAAGAATAAGATTATTGATAAAATTTATGATAATCAATCATATAGTCCATCACATATTAGAAATGATATTATAGGGAACACGAATACATATTAAATATTGTAAAGCTTGGAAAAATAGAGAAATTACTCTATCAGAAATAAAAGGTAGTTATATTGATGCATATAGTAGTCTTGAAGAGTATGCTTTTACAATCATTGAGACAAATCCAGGTAGCATATGTTATATAAAGACTACAGAAAATTATAAGTTTTAAAGAATTTTTATTTATTTTAAGGCATGCATTGATGGCTTTTTAAGGGGATGTTTACATGTTATTAGTACTGATGATACATTTTTTTCTCTAAATTTTAAGGTATTTTATTTATTGCTTATGCTCATGATCCTAACTATCAATTATATCCAATTGCTTATGCTGTTGCGGAGAGCGAAAACACGGATTCTTGAACTTGATTTTTAAACGGTTTGAAAACATCTTTTGAAGGTAGTTTTAATGCGTGGGATATAATTTATTTTATATCAGATAAACAGAAAGGATTAATAAATGTCTAGCGTGCTACCTTGCAAGATATTTTAAACAAAATTTAAAACTAGTATATAGACTGTCTTATTTTTAACGTAAATTAGACTACCTTGCAAGATGTTATAATGAGACAGATGCGAATATTTGCTTTGAAATAATTAAGGCTGAAAACATCGATGTTTACAATTGGCTTGTTGGAGTAAATGATGAAACTCGTATTTTATCACACTGGATAACAGGTTATTCTTCTTGTCCTAGATTAAATATTAACATGTCGAACCTTGCTGAATGCTTCAATAACTGGGTTAAAAACTTACGTGATAAACCAATAACAACACTACTTGATGGTATTCGAGCCAAAGTTATAACACTTCAGGACAATAATCGGTAAAAAGTTAAAAATCTTACAACTGATTATTGTCCGAAGATGTTGAATACTATGGCAAATATCACAAAAAAGGCACCAGCTGCAGATATTGAGTATAGTTGGTTATTTGTTTGAAATACTAGATCGTGAAACAAACAGAACATATGTTGTGAACTTAGATAAAAAATATTTTACATATTTTAAATGGTATCATACTTACCTGCCATGTGTACATGTATGTTATGCTTATAATTCTAAAAATATTAGCATCGAGAGTTTTTATCCAGGTATTTTTTCCAAAGAAGCATTAAGAAGCATATATGAGCCGCACTTGGAGCCAATTACAGTCCCTTACAACATTCAAAGTACATTGGTTATAGACAATATTGGAGTACCAGATGTACGACGGAAAGCGGGAAGACCAAAGAAGAACCACATCATGACGAAGAATCAATCATCAAGAGATCTCCGATGTAGCAACTGTAATGGTTATAGGTTGTTGTTTGTATTTCAGTAGGATTATGCTCAAGCTGGTACGGACAGTATGTCACCTATTTTATGACAAAAAATTATAAGATAATGGTTATAATGGCTTTATAAAATAATAATACAGATATTTTATCTCGTTATACTTCAGTATATCAAATTCGACCCGGTATAAAGAGATAACCGCATATTCACAGTATACTGGATCTGCTGCATCCGCAGTCCACGTAAAGCTGACAGGAAGACACCAACGTCGGTATTAATACGGGAGACTAGCTTACCAATATGAAAGTGGTCGCAGGACCAAACCTAGAAAATACGACCATATGATATAAGTGCATCTATTTCAATGTAAAATAAAATTAAGTAAAACTTTTCATATGATATAAATGCATATATTTTCATACCTATATTAATGTCGCGCAACCACTTAGATTTACCTTCGTTACATTCATATCTTCAAATTGTACAAAATCTGTCATAGAACTATATAGATATGCTAATACTGACGCTCCCCAAGCGTGGCATGTAGGTGCGGCCAGGTCTACTAAAAAAAGGTAGAAAACGTAAATCAACTAAATCTGATGAGTCTGGAAATAACATTCCGCTAAATAAACCTAGCAAGTAGGCTCTGGTGCAAGCAATGACCTGAACAAATGATGAATAAATTATATGCTTAAATTCAATTAAAAATATACTACGTAAATAATAACATAAGTTGCAAAAAAAAGCATACTTACCCGATCCTCATCAACTGAGATAACTTGATCACCAATACGATCTAAGTGCAAAAAGTTATGAAGAAGCCACGTAAATGTCACAAGATTTTTACTACGTTTATTACGCAGCGCCTCCACACCTAGGTACTTCGTAATCATAGTGTCGGCAGAAATTGATTTATTAAATATTATAGGTTCCCGTAATAGGTAAACCTAAAATATTTGCCACATCTGCTAGAATAATACTCATCTCTCCGAATGGTAGCTGAAAGATATTTTGTCCAGGCCACCAATGCTCAACTAAACTGAAGATTAAGTCTCTATCGTGTTGCATAAATGTATCTTGTCAACATAATAAGCCAAATATTTTCAACAGTGCCACCTGGTGGTCGATCAACCTCCAATACCCAAGTCTGCTATCGTGACGCCACGAGGCATGCTCTCGGCACCGTTCATTATTAGTATAATCGTATTGCTATATGTGAAAAACATAGACGATGTTATTAGTAGACATGTACAAAATATCATTCATATTGATTTACACAATTATATTTTATTATACCTTCCCATAAAATACCAAACTAGATATATGTTTCGCACGTTACTGGATTATTAAATCTGTAGTAGGCCCTCCAGAAATACGTTCGTCATTTTGGCTATCCATATGTACAATTATGGTTGTCAAAACACATATTTTGGCTGTCCGTCGTTTTGCACATTACATAACTTAAATTCACTAAATAAACACTAGTATCCTAGCATTTAAAAAATAAAAACTAACATAAAATTATTGTATATATAAATAAGAGTATAAATGAAGAAGAATAGAATAAAGACCTTCAACAATAAGGATTGTGTGTGCTCACAAAGACTGTTGTGTCCACTTACAAATGAGAGAAAATGAAGGCTGCTCGAATTGCTGCTATGTGCTCACAAGAAATGCTATAAATGATCGTAGTGCACTCTGTTCTTCTTCCTCCTTCTCTTCTTATAGCTCCCACCCCCACCAACTTCTTCTCTGTTGTGCATTACTCCTCTCATCCCTCCACGAGACATGTCTCTTCTTCTTCTTTTTTTACTCTCACATGTCTCTTCTTCTTTCTTCTTGTCAAGTCTTTTCTTCTTCTTTTTCTGTCAAGTCTCTTGTCTCTCAGTATTTTTGTTGTGTAGCCTTTCATGTCTCTTCCTCGTCAAACCAAACCGAAGAACACTACCCCCTTCCATGTTAAACCAAACCTAAATAATAGACAGTTGACATAAACTGTAAACCCCCTCACCCAAAAATAGGTATTTTGTGTGTATTTTGTATTTTTGTATTTATTTTAGATTATTTTTTAAATCAGTTAAAATCTAATAATTTTATTAGGATACTTCACCGTGATTTGGACATTAATAATATAGGATAGCCCCAAAATCTGTATCTTCCTTCAAAGGAAGTAGCCTACACATGAGACACTAATTGTAGAATCTTTTCGTGGCACAGAAATTTGATCCCTTGGTGTTAGTATGACGTTAGTGTAACAACCATAGATTAATGGTTAAATATTTAGATTTATAGATATAATTTATTTGCGATTATTTTTCAATTCTAACTTTTCTAAAATTAGCATCCCATAATTTCCCGTGCCAGGTTAGTCATTTTTTCTTTTTATAGATTGCATATTATTTACTATTACCTATTTTGTGGAATATTCATTTAATTATTTACTTAGTTAATTAGATAATGCAGTCATTTGATTTATATAACTAAATAAACATCTACTTATTAATTATAAAATATTTCATAAAATATTTTGAGTGTAGAATTTTATTAAAGCCTTACAAGTAATTTCCTAGAATTTATCATTGTTAGTAATAATAATAATAATAATAATAATAATAATAATAATAATAATAATAATAATAATAATAATAATAATAATAATAATATTGGTAATAGCAATAATAATAATACTAATAGTAATAATAATAGTAATAATATTAATAATATTAATAATGTTAGTGATAATAATAATAAAGAGAATAAAAAGAAAAGAAAAAGAAATGAAAAGAAAAAAAAGGAAAAGAAAATAACAATAACAATAAACAAAAACCCTAACTAAAACCTATACCAACCTAAATCATATTCCTAATATCTAACCAACTACTAACTATCCCAACTTTCCCAGGACCCAGCAGAACCCAATTCCCGCGACTTTCTTTCCCCCTCCCTTATATATATATATATATATATATATATATATATATATATATACACACACACACACACACACACTCTTATACAAACCCTAGCCTTGACCAACCCCGATGCCTCGCCGGCGTCGGTGCCCCCGCGCCGACCGCCGCCGCAATCGCAGCCGGCCCTAGCGATAGTCGCCGCCGCCATCCGCCGATCAACGCACGCGCGCCACGTACAACAGTGCAGTCTTGCACCCATCTTCTAGGTATTATATTTTCTTCATCTGTGATTCTTTTTACGTGCGGTTTATTCTTATACGTTCACAACCTAACCCTCTAGGATTTTTATTCAAGTGGGACAAGTTTTCGTGTCCCGGATTGGTCAAAAATTTGACCGAAAAATAACCAAAAAACTGACCAAAATAGTCCAAAATTTTAACACCAAACTCCCATGTTCACACCCAATTTGCCATCAACCTATTTAATATTTTCAAAAATAAATTAAAAGATTTTTCTTCTCCATATAACTGAATTTTTTTGTTTTTTTAGTTTTTGTTAATTTTTTCTATGTATAAAATTATTCGGCTTTTAAATCGACCAAAAACTTGACTTTTTAAAATTAAAAATTGTGATACGGAGCACGCCCTACCAAACGGGATTGCCTCATTGTCACGCCCCGATCCCGAAAGGGTCAATCGTCCTCGCTGGATCCTTCACGGAACCGATTCGTCCTCGCTGGGGCGTGATGCCGTACGAGCCTGGAGTTGCGCTCGTACAAGGCAAGAACTTGTAGTTATAGGAACCCACTTTGAAACACAATTTAGAAAACACATTCACAGATAATTGAACACAAGTGCAGAAAGAAATATGCTTTTTCATTGATAATTCAGAGTAATTTACATAGAGTCTATATTGATGCGCCTTCTCGGCTACTTGAATTACATTAGAAAAGATAACTTAAAATGCAGGGCGCGCTCCATCAGATAGTCCCCATCGTCCATACATTACGCCCTTGTATAGGTTGAAAGTCCAAGCCTCAAAAATAATCTGACTCCAACTATACTTCAAAAATAGAGGTGCTCCTAACGCCTCTTCGTCTATCCACTAGCGTTGCACCGTCTGAGTGCCTGAAATAGTTGCCCACAACGTGGGTCAGTACTCAACTTGTACTGGTGAGCGGGATGAATCCCACTCGACTAAATCGATACTAGCTTATTAGGGGCGAGCATGCATTAAGATGACTTCTATAAAGAAGCAAGTGAATTCAATTCATATCAGTTGCATGTTTTGATAGAAATGAAAATAGCATTGAATCCAACCAGTGCATCGATTGCTTACTCAACCGATGCACGCCTTCCCTGCAACGAAACACAAGTATACTTACCATCTGCATAAGACAATAAATTAGTATGTGTTCTAGTCTATGCGGTCATTGGTGTGATCGACACCTTAGGGACTTATTCCAAGCATTAACGGCGCGCCCTATCAGCCCGGGTAGCAAGCCCCACTGGAGGTCCCGCAATGCATCGTGACGAACACGAATCAATATTTCCCTCCGGATCGATACGGTTCCAGTGCCCCGGAAAGCTGTTTCGAGGAAATGATAAACCTTGTGCACAAGTTGTCCCAGACCATGCAAATGCATGAACATTTTATATCTCACACAATGCATCGAATTAAACAGATGAAGTAAAGCAGCAATATATATCTTATGCAACAGTTCATATTTTCTCAATGCGGTGTTCCGATTTTGATATCCCATGGGTCCAAACTCTATCCGAGGCACCAGGCCGTAACCAACAACCAAATTCCCATTCCAACCAACTCAAGTTATAAGGTGTGCAAGCATATAGTAAAATTAGTCTACAATTCCCATGTTCCTTTCTTAGTGGCTGCATGCATTGTGGCTAAGCATTTCCTAGGCGTCCAACCGGGCATCATCGAGTGAACGTTTGAAACATTAGAGATGTTAGCATGAAGAAGTAGGAAAGAAGGGACCAAACCACTCACAGGTTAAGGGAAAAGTTGCTGAAACAAGAAAATCCCGCCTAGCGACGATCAAACGTCAGTTATGCGGACCTGCAACAGCACGAGCACCGAGTTAGAATTCTTGCCTATCCTTCCTTGCCGAACTCCCCAAAATTCAAGCTCCAATCAATAAAACCAACAACGAAAGCCAAGCAACTCGAAAGCAACACCAAATCAAATCCCAAAGCGGCAATCAAGAAAACCAAGCAACCAAACATGAAAACTATTGGACTCGTTTCAATAGAGGCATTTCCATGAGTTGGAAAGGATCATCGCATTTCGTCCGTGGCAATAAGATGCCGAAGATCTAAGCATACTCTGACGGACTAGCCACAAGCCCAATTAGATAGTGCACATCCCGGTCGGATCGGGATTTGACGCACTACATAATATACCACTAAGAAAAAGTTTTGTCCCGAAACTTAAGAACAAGGCCCTACCTCCGACTGAATGAACAACGAAGGATATTTCTTCTTCATCTTCGATTCCATCTCCCAGGTTGATTCCCCAACTGAATGGTTCCGCCACAGCACGCGAACCAAAGACATCGTACGGTTGCGAAGTACTTTTTTCTTACGATCCAGAATCTGCACCGGCTCTTCTGAGTATGATAAATCTGTGCGCAGTTCCAATTGTTCGAAGCTAACCACATGACTCGGGTCATGCACATACTTCCAAAGTTGAGAAACATGGAATACGTCATGTACTTCAGCCAAGGTGGGAGGTAGTACAATTCGGTATGCCACAGCTGCCACTCGTTCCAGTATCTCGAAGGGGCCGATAAACTTGGGACTCAGTTTGCCCTTCACGCCGAAACGCATCACCCCACGCATCGGCGTCACTTTTAAGAATACATGATCCCCGACCACGAACTCCAAAGGTCTACGATGAGCATCGGCATAACTTTTCTGTCGGCTCTGCGCCGTGCGGAGTCTTTCCCGAATCAAGCAAACTTTCTCAACTGCCTGTTCTACCAGCTCTGGCCCGAGTACTTGCCGCTCGCCGACTTCGTCCCAACAAATTGGAGATCGACACTTGCGCCCATAAAGTGCTTCGTACGGTACCATCTGGATGCTCGATTGGTAGCTGTTGTTGTACGCAAACTCCGCCAACGTGAGATGCGTGTCCCAACTAGTCTTCAAATTAATTGTACACAGCCGTAATATATCTTCAAGTATCTGATTTTTCCTTTCTGTCTGGCCATCAGTCTGGGGGTGGTATGCAGTACTGAACTGTAGCTTGGTTCCCAAGGCAGACTGTAGGCTTGTCCAAAAACTAGATAAGAAGCGTCCGTCACGGTCAGAGACGATTGAGGCAGGTACTCCGTGTAATCGAACAATCTCGTCTATGTAAATATGTGCTAACCGATCGACGCTCCAAGTAACTTTTATAGGAAGAAAGTGGGCCGATTTGGTTAAACGATCGACTATGACCCAAATCGCATCATGCCCCCGTGGCGTATTCGGAAATCCCATAATGAAATCCATAGTGATGTTGTCCCATTTCCACTCAGGAATAGCGAGGTTCTGCAGCTCCCCGTCGGGCCTCTGATGTTCAGCTTTCACCTGTTGACAGGCCATGCACTGTGACACAAAGGTCGCCACATTCCGATTCATACCTTGCCACTAGAAGGTTCTGCGTAAGTCTATGTACATCTTAGTGCTCCCCGGATGCAAGGAATACTTCGCATAGTGTGCTTCCGCCATAATTTCCCTTCGGAGTTCTGGGTCGTTAGGAACACATAGCCTTCCTTTCATTAGTAAGGTCCCATCTTCGCCTGCCACAAAGTCAGACGTCTTCCTCGCCGAAATCAGTCTGCGTACCTTCGCTAGGAACTGATCGCCCTCCTGAGCTGATTTGATTCTATCACGCAAACTCGGTTCAAGATGGAGTGATGCCAGCTGCACTCCTTGATGCTGAACCCAAAGTTCGATTCCCATCGCCTCAAGATCTCGAATTAAATGGTTGTTTATGGATAACGAGCCCACGTACTTCCGACTCAGAGCATCAGCAACGACGTTCCCCTTGCCCGGTGTGTAAGCGATCGTCAGATCGTAGTCTTTAATCAGTTCTAGCCAACGCCGTTGTCGGAGGTTCAGTTCTCATTGTGTGAATAGATACTTGAGGCTCTTGTGATCTGTGAAGATTTTGCAAGCAACACCATAAAGATAATGCCTCCACAACTTCAGTGCAAATACAATTGCCGCCAATTCTAAGTCGTGCGTCGGATAGTTTTTCTCGTGCGGCTTCAGTTCCCTGGAGGCGTACGATATTACCTTATCCCTCTGCATGAGCACACATCCCAAACCGAGTCCTAATGCATCACTGTATATCTGAAACTCCTCTACCCCATCTGGAAGAGCAAGGATCGGAGCTGAAACAAGACGCTGCTTAAGTTCTCGAAAGCTGTCTTCGCAGTCATCACTCCATTTGTATACAATCCCTTTTTGAGTGAGGCGAGTCAAAGGCGAGGCCAGTTTAGAAAAATTCTTCACGAACCTACGGTAGTATCCCGCTAGGCCCAGAAAGCTTCGGACTTCGCTGGCTGATGTAGGTTGCTTCCAATCCACCACCGCCTCTATTTTCTTCGGGTCTACGGCGATGCCTTCTGCCGAGACAACATGACCCAGGAATGCCACGCTGTTCAACCAGAACTCACACTTGCTGAGCTTAGCGAACAACTGATGCTCTCGTAATGTCTGCAGCACGATCTTTAGGTGTTCCTTGTGTTCCGCCTCATTCTTGGAATATATTAGAATGTCGTCGATGAACACGACCACAAACTTGTCTACGTACGGCCGAAACACGCGGTTCATCAGATCCATGAAAGCTGCAGGGGCGTTCGTCAAGCCGAACGACATCACAAGAAATTCGTAGTGTCCGTATCGGGTCCTGAATGCAGATTTATGAACATCATCTGGTTTGATTTTCAACTGGTGATATCCTGACCTGAGATCAATTTTAGAGAAAACTGTTGCACCTTGCAGCTGATCAAACAAGTCATCTATCCTTGGCAATGGGTACTGGTTCCGCACGGTCGCCTTATTTAGTTCTCGGTAGTCAATACATAGCCGCATGGATCCATCCTTTTTCTTCATGAACAGCACCGGAGCGCCCCACGGAGAAACGCTTGGACGAATGTATCCTCGGTCCAACAGATCTTGTAACTGAATCTTAAGTTCCTTCAGCTCTGCTGGGGCCATTCGATAAGGTGCCTTCGATATCGGTCGCGCATCCGGAAATGTGTCGATGCTGAATTCGATCTCACGATCAGGAGGCATTCCAGGCAGCTCGTCCGGGAACACGTCGAGAAAATCTGCTATAACATCAGCCTGAGCTGCATTTGCACTTTCCTGCCGGGTGTCTCGAACTGAAGCTAAGTACCCTTCACAACCCGAATGTAGCATACTCCTAGCCGAAATTACTGATATCATCATTGCCGTCTTTGGTGCAGCGCTGCACAAATAGTAAAAGTCTGCCTCGCCGGGTAGACGGAATACGACTCGCTTCTCCGCGCACTCAATTGTTGCAGGACAAGCACCCAACCAATCCATCCCGAGAATAATATTGTAATCCTTAATGTCTAATACAATGACATCTAAGGAAAGCTTCCTGCCTCCGATGCAAATATAACCATCCTTACAGATCGCATGGGCGGGCATGTCGACTCCCGAAGGTGTGCTCACGCAAAGATTCATATTTAAGGGAGTAGAAGCTAATTTATGCTCAATAGTAAAATCAGCAGATATGAAACTATGCGTAGTACCTGAATCAAATAAGACTCTAGCGGGCAAATCTCTGAAAAGTAATGTACCTGTCACGACAGTTTCAGAGACGGATGCCACATCCTGAGTCAGTGCATAGACTCGTCCTTGAGTACCCTGGCGTCGTGGGTTCAACGCCACAGCATTGGCATCACTTGCTGGAGGCCCCCTGTTGTGATTCCCGTGGTTCTGATTCCCGTGGTGCTGATTCCCATTGTTATGATTCCTATTGTTCTGATTCGGTTTTGGCTCACGGCAGTTGAAATATTTGTGGTCCAGACGACCACATTTAAAACATCTAGTAACTCAGCATTCCTCCGCTCGATGCCCTAACCTGCCGCACCTATTGCAGTATGGTGCACGGGACGGGCCCCTATGCTCAGATGTATATGGACGCTTTTGTGCTCCAGACCCTCCCATTTCCTGAGGTCGCTTATTATTGTTGGTACGGGAGGTTTGCACATCGGCCTTTGGTGGACAGCGCCCAAAGATCCGCTCGCTGTTCAGGGCAGCTTCATAACATTCCCTGTATGTCTGACACTTCTGGTTGATGATGTCCCTACGCAAATCGTCATTCAAACTCTTCTGAAAGCGGTAGCACCACGCCTACTGGTTAGGCAAGAAGTGCCCAGCAAACTTAGCCAGTTTAGCGAACGCCGAGTCATAATCGTCGACAGACATACTTCCTTGCACCAGATTGCTGAAGTCGTCTTCTTTTTGTTGCCGCACGGCCCGGGGAATGTATTGTTCAATGAAGGCAGATTTGAACATTTCTCAGGTGATTTTGCAGTTGGGATTGGCATCATAGATCCCTTGCTTAGTGGCTTCCCACCAATCATGCGCACGCAGCTCCAGCTGAACTGATGCACAGGCCACTCTTTTGGATCCCCTAATGCCGACCAGATTGAAGAGTCCCTCCAGCTTTGCAATCCATCCCATCACCACGTCCGGTTCTGCTCGTCCGTTGAACGTTGGTGGATGCATCTTTGTGAACTCTGTCACACGGCAGGTGTTCCTTGCTGGATGCTGTGTTTCTTCGGACTCATCCTTTACCGCCACAGCCGGCGGTGTAGCAGGCGTCACTGTAGCTCCCCCGTTGTTGGGTACCAAGGATGCAATCAGTTGCATCATGGTATCCATATGCTTTTGTTGAGCAGCAAACTGTGCCTGTTGAGAGATGGCTTGTTGTTGCTGCACCCCCATGGGCTTGTTGTTGCTGCACCCCCATGAGATGCATAAGCCGTTCAGACATATCCATTGAACCCGCTCCTCCGGATTCTCCAGAACTTGCCGGATCGTTCTGGACGGGCTGAGCACTGCTGGCAGCGGCAGTATTTTTCTTAGCCATTGCTACAAAAGAGAGTAGCTTGTTAACACCTCAAAAACGAAAGATTTTTGTATCTATGGGCTTATTATATAGGCGACTCATCTCATGCAGCGGACGCCGAATGCAACTCAACCGAGAGGCGCATCAAACTCCTTTATAATCTTTTGAAATCCCAAGGACATAAAGCCTAAGCTCTGATACCAATATGTCACGCCCCGATCCCGAAAGGGTCAATCGTCATCGCTGGATCCTTCACGGAACTGATTCGTCCTCGCTGGGGTGTGATGCCGTACGAGCCTGGAGTTGCACTCGTACAAGGCAAGAACTTGTAGTTATAGGAACCCACTTTGAAACACAATTTAGAAAATACATCCACAGATAATTGAACACAAGTGCAGGAAGAAATATGCTTTTTCATTGATAATTCAGAGTAATTTACATAGAGTCTATATTGATGCGCCTTCTCGGCTACTTGAATTACATTAGAAAAGATAACTTAAAATGCAGGACGCGCTCCATCAGATAGTCTCCATCGTCCATACATTACGCCCTTGTATAGGTTGAAAGTCCAAGCCTCCAAAATGACCTGACTCCAACTATACTTCAAAAATAGAGGTACTCCTAACGCCTCTTCGTCTATCCACTAGCGTTGCACCGTCTGAGTGCCTGAAATAGTTGTCCACAACGTGGGTCAGTACTCAACTTGTACTGGTGAGCGGGATGAATCCCACTCGACTAAATCGACAATAGCTTATTAGGGGCGAGCATGCATTAAGATGACTTCTATAAAGAAGCAAGTGAATTTAATTCATATCAGTTGCATGTTTTGATAGAAATGAAAATAGCATTGAATCCAACCAGTGCATCGATTGCTTACTCAACCGATGCACGCCTTCCCTGCAACGAAACACAAGTATACTTACCATCTGCATAAGACAATAAATTAGTATGTGTTCTAGTCTATGCGGTCATTGGTGTGATCGACACCTTAGGGACTTATTCCAAGCATTAACGGCGCGCCCTATCAGCCCGGGTAGCAAGCCCCGCTGGAGGTCCCGTAATGCATCGTGACGAACACGAATCAATATTTCCCTCCGGATCGATACGGTTCCAGTGCCCCGAAAAGCCGTTTCGAGGAAATGATAAACCTTGTGCACAAGTTGTCCCAGACCATGCAAATGCATGAACATTTTATATCTCACACAATGCATCGAATTAAACAGATGAAGTAAAGCAGCAATATATATCTTATGCAACAGTTCATATTTTCTCAATGCGGTGTTCCGATTTTGATATCCCATGGGTCCAAACTCTATCCGAGGCACCAGGCCGTAACCAACAACCAAATTCCCATTCCAACCAACTCAAGTTATAAGGTGTGCAAGCATATAGTAAAATTAGTCTACAATTCCCATGTTCCTTTCTTAGTGGCTGGCATGCATTGTGGCTAAGCATTTCCTAGGCGTCCAACCGGGCATCATCGAGTGAACGTTTGAAACATTAGAGATGTTGGCGTGAAGAAGTAGGAAAGAAGGGACCAAACCACTCACAGGTTAAGGGAAAAGTTGCTAAAATAAGAAAATCCCGCCTAGCGATGATCAAACGTCAGTTACGCGGACCTGCAACAGCACGAGCACCGAGTTAGAATTCTTGCCTATCCTTCCTTGCCGAACTCCCCAAAATTCAAGCTCCAATCAATAAAACCAACAGCGAAAACCAAGCAACTCGAAAGCAACACCAAATCAAATCCCAAAGCGGCAATCAAGAAAACCAAGTAACCAAACACGAAAACTATTGGACTTGTTTCAATAGAGGCCTTTCCATGAGTTGGAAAGGATCATCGCATTTCGTCCGTGGTAATAAGATGCCGAAGATCTAAGCATACTCTGACGGACTAGCCACAAGCCCAATTATATAGTGCACATCCCGGTCGAATCGGGATTTGAGGCACTACACTCATCACGTACCAATTATACCGAAAGGCATGTATGGTATATCCTGATGTGTGGGCTTTTACGAAAGCTGATTCGGACGTGTGTGCGCGTCGGAATTAACCCGTATCCGTAAAAAATCCTCTAATCGCAACTTTTATAAAATACCGCACCATTTTATGTACGCTCGTCAGAATACGATGAAACTTATGCTATTGGATTCATGGTTTCATGCTGGTCCTGTGACCCAAGTTTCATACAATTCTGAGATAGTTGATCAAGCCGCCTATTTGCATGCCACACAGTTGACTTTTAGGGCAAATTTGTGTTTGGCTCACCGGAATCCAAAATTGGGCGTATCATTGAGTTTGTATCATCGTTTAGAATTTATTTGACCTATAATTTATTCCATTTAGAGACCTTTACCTCTGGCACGTATTTCGGTGCAAAGTGGCCCACATGTAGACCCGCTTTGGTCCAAAATTACTGTTTTATCCCTATGTCCAATTTGGACAAAATGGTAGTATTTTCTAGCTATCTCGCTTTCTGGGAACGTTGGTGATATTTATTTCAGCATCCGGAGACATTTATTCGGAGGCCATAGTTTCTGATCCTGTGTACTTGACACCTGGACGTTTATATTACGCAGCTTTCTTGACAGGCAAGTATACCTTGCCATTATACTGTAATTTATATTATATATGATGCATGCATTTATTTCTGTTATTTAGTTCATATATTTTAACTGCTATATAAACTTCACGTCCAAGAATAACTTGGGTGCAACGACGGTGGCGTTGTATTTTATCTTTATTATATATTATGCATGTTGACCTAGTTTTACGAGACCACCACATAATTTGGAGGTATCGTTAGGTTTCATTAGCTGTGACACATCTGTTACATGAGTGTGAGTGTCATGTAGGACACGGACTTGCGTGACAGGCTGGCCTCCTGTACGTATGGGACGTACGATAGGGAATAACTGTTGATAGAATTTGCATGCTAGAAGACTTGGTAGTTATTAGAGGTATCATCGTGTCATGGATATGACATGCTTAGAGCATGGGGTGGGAAGGACAACAAGTAAGATGTTTGGGCTCTTTTGCACTTTTCTTGTGTAACCCGTACGCTCTGTCGGAGATACGCGGTCATGATGACCACTATATATATTATTATTATCAGGCGGCCTCTGGCGTTCAAAAGACGACATGCTTTTTAGGCCCCTGAATCTCTGAGAGAATTATGCCAATCCTATTTTAGCCAGATAGCCCACGTGTTGGAAAGTTGTTCTCAAAATGCATTCATATAGATGGTTAGGCGACCCATTGGATGTTTATTTTCAGTACTTTATGGGCATGCTTCTATGTATCTTATTACGTCCCTCTGAGGACCTGGTCCCTTTTCAGGTGTAGACGATCATGGCTATTTGTAGGAGCACGGATCAGGACTTGCTACTTCATTCTCTCTTGAGGAGGTCCTCTCTTTGAGTCTCGTTGCTCATTAGATGATGTATTTATTTTGTTTCTCTTATATTCTAGTTTGGTAGTGGATTTGTCTTCACCCAGCTACTTGTTCTTATCAAGCATCTTATACTTGATTCAGTTATATAATTGATTGGTTATTCATTTATATTTAATTTTTGTGGATGAGATTTAGTTATGCCCTGTGACTTATGATAAATATATACCACTTGTGAATTATTGTTCATAATACAGCGTACGTATGTGTTATGGTTTCCATATATTGGAGTTGCCATATACATACGACTGACATGCTTACGTATTCCTAGTCCTACGTATTTTGGGACTGGGGCGTGACATATTTTTAGTGGTGGCCCATGCAGGTCGAGAGTATATTGTCTTGGTTACGTTACTGTACCGAGCAAGCCTGTAAATAGGATTAGAGTATAGGATCTCATCCACATTTGACTATGACTCACCTTCCTTGTAATCCGTTCTATTTAAATAATTGCATCCTACTTGATTCATGTACTTCCCTAATAGTTTCTTGAGTATAGCCTTCTGCTAGAATATAGAAATTCGTGTTGTTAGGATAATAATTAGAGTAACATTCCTACTAAGAATACAACTAGAATATTAAAACATCACTAAGTCTAGAATACCTAATGAACCTTAGCATCCTTACCTATAAATTAATTGACCACTATCCCTTGATATATTTATGAAGGACTTGAGAGTAGTATAGACACTACTAGGGTTAGTTAGAAATTTGACTATATTGTTTGACCCTAATATTGAGGAACCAATAGAAATTCAAGGTTGAATATTAAGACTAAACCTAACTTTCATAGTAAGATAATATTAGAGAACTATAAATTTAGATCCTTGTCTTGATATTAGCAGAACAGTACCTTAGGAAGCTAAGAGGAATGAATAGAATATTTTTCTTGATCATACCTCAAACACAGAGATTAGCATACCATATTTTCTTAGAAAACCATGATATTATCAAGAGTCTCTCTATCTAATTTTATATCTTGTTCATCCGAAACCTTAACGCTCCTTATTTGTGCAACGACTAAAATTTTTCTTCATCTTTCAATTCGTGCCACATAACCCTTCTGATTGTAGGCCAAATAATTTTTTTTATGTTAGGATATATAGTTTGATATGATTGTAGTTTGTTAATCTTAAATTTTTGTGCTTAGTTGTTAGAACTTGGCAGGTTGGGTTATTTATTTAGTTTAGAATATGACTATGTAATTATCCCTAGTTCCAGATCATATAACCTTTATTAATATATCTCAATAAAGTTATATCATCTTTCACTTGAGAGCCAGTAACTTCTCCATTCGTAATATTAACACTTTGTTCTATAAGCATTATGATTGAGATTTAAGATAACCATTACCTATATAATGCAATAGGGTACCCTAATAGGTACCAAGATCTTTTCTTCGTATGCCTCAACAAGGGTTTCTACTTCATCCTTAAGACAGTTACAATATTAGTTAATTCTTTTAAGTTGGGTAGTATGCCTCATAACCTAGTAACACATAGTCCTTTTGACCCATTAATGAAGTGTAACTGAATGACACCAACTATAGGCTTCCATAAGAAGATAATGTTTATCCAGATGGTAGAACTAAGAGGCCCATACCCCCATTTGGTCATCTAAAGACTTAGACAAGAAGTTAGTATGACAACTGTAGAGGCACAACACCGGATAAGTCTTATCGTCTTGGTAAACCTGAATTATTATGTACTTTATTTCCTCATAATCCAGCATACTTATATTTTTTGTACTACCTTGACTTATGCTGCTATTTTATAGCCTAGTTTTGTAAGCTTATTCTTTTATCTAGCTTGTTCATGACATATGTGTTATTGGGGACGCCTATTAATATATTGTCTAAATCAGAATTAGTGTATTATGGTCTAGCTAACCTTAGTGCATTTGGTTCGCTCTTCGCAATACTACTTTACGTGGATTGAGATATATAGTTGACTAGTAGACGAATATACTTGCCCTCTAGGTATGTCAAAGCATATCATGTCAGGTACATAACTTTTCTGATATGAGCACGCGAATAAGAATATACCAAAATAGGATCTCATCTGCAACCGCCTTGACAACTCCCTTTTGAATTCTTTAATCGCATTGAACCCCGTACTTGTATTCTATCACCTCCTCCTTGAATTCTTTATTATTGTTCTCCGTCTTCCCCTATTTCGGAAAGACGAATGTTCATGCTTGATATAAGTTGATACACAGAGAGTACTAGATATACCCCATAGGCCAATCACATTACTTTGTGACAATCTTTTGTAATTAAGGGCATATCATATATGATATAATTGGTGTTAAAACTATTAAGGATTGAATAACACGATTAAATAATTTGAGAAAGTTTTTCTTAAATGTATAGCCTTGTGTGATAGATGGGTAAATTCTAAGTTGGGTAGAAGTCACATTGTCAACTTAAGGTAAATTTTTTAGATTGTGATCAAGTAAGATTAGATTAAGAGATTTAAGTCATTTTAATTTTGAGAAATTCTTTAGAGGAGTGATTACGATGATGAGGATTTAATAAATTTTAAAATCTTGATATTGTGAACCAAATATTTATACTTGGAGCACATGATTAAATTTTGAATATTGAAGGTTGAATCATCAATTTAAATTTTGAGAATAAATATAGAATTATAGATTTGAACAATTGGTGAATTAGATTTACAATTTTACAATTTGATAATTCGAATTAAAAGTTGAATTTTGATTGTTGGATCACCTATTTAAAATATTGAGGATGAAAATTGAATTTAAAATTTGAAGAGTACAAAATTCATAAGTTAAAAATAAAAATAATATTTGATTAGAATTATTTTCTAGAGGAGAGTATGATAGTTAAAAATTGTGATATAAATCTTGATATGGGATGTCATATAGATTTGAATTAAATTTGGATGTTCATGATTTAAAAATTTAGGAGAGATTACGATAGATTGAACTTTGATTTAAGCAGTGATTATTTTAATTTTGAAGTAAATGCGATAGATTTGAATAAATTTTGTTATTTAAATTTTGGAAGAGGTTGCGATTTCTTGTTTTATATGCGAATGTGAAGGATTTAGCAAATCATGCCTTATTTTTAATTTTGAGGACAAAATACTTTTAAGTTTGGTAGATTGTAAACCCCCTCACCCAAAAATAGGTATTTTGTGTATATTTTGTATTTCTTGTATTTATTTTAGATTATTTTTCAAATCAGTTAAAATCCAATAATTTTATTAGGATACTTCACGATGGTTTGGACATTAATAATATAGGATGGCCTCAAAATCTGTATCTTCCTTCATAGGAAGTATCCTACACTAATTGTAGAATCTTTTCGTGGCACAAAAATTTGATCCCTTGGTGTTAGTATGACGTTAGTGTAACAACCATAGATTAATGGTTATATATATATATATATATATATATATATATATATATAATTTATTTGCGGTTATTTTTCAATTCCAACTTTTCTAAAATTAGCATTCCATAATTTTTCGTGCCACGTTAGTCATTTTTTCCATTTTATAGATTGCATATTATTTACTATTACCTATTTTGTGGAATATCCATTTAATTATTTACTTAGTTAATTAGATAATGCAGTCATTTGATTTATATAACTAAATAAATATCTACTTATTAATTATAAAATATTTCATAAAATATTTTGAGTGTAGAATTTTATTAAAGCCTTACAAGTAATTTTCTAGAATTTATTTTGTGTGCAAATATTATTTTTAGATTTTTATAATATGTAAATATATATACGTTAATATATATAGTTGTTAGTAATAATAATAATAATAATAGTAATATTCGTAATAGTAATAATAATAATAATAATACTAATAGTAATAATAATAGTAATAATATTAATAATAATAATAATAATAATGTTAGTGATAATAATAATAAAGAGAAAAAAAAGAAATGAAAAGAAAAGAAAAGAAAAAAGAGAAAGGAAAAGAAAATAACAATAAACTAAAATCCTAACTAAAACCTAAACCAACCTAAATCATATTCCTAATAACTAACCAACTACTAACTATCCCAACTTCCCCAGGACCCAGCAGAACCCAATTCCCGCGGCTTTCTTTCCCCCTCCGTTATATATATATATATATATATATATATATATATATATACACAAACCCTAACCCTAACCCTAGCCTCGACCAACCCCGATGCCTCGTCGGCGCCGGCGCCCCCGCACCGACCGCCGCCTCAGTCGCAACCGGCCCCGGCGACAGCCGCTGCCGCCGTCCGCCGATCAGCGCACGCGCGCCACGTACAACAGTGCAGTCTTGCACCCATCTTCTAGGTATTGTATTTTTTTCATCTGTGATCCTTTTTGCGTGCGGTTTATTCGTATACATTTACAACCTAATCCTTTAGGATTTTCATTCAAGTGGGACAAGTTTTCGTGTCCCGGATTAGTCAAAAATTTGACCGAAAAATGACCGAAAAACTGACCAAAATAGTGCAGAATTTTAACACCAAACCCCCCATGTTCACACCCAATTTGCCATCAACCTATTTAATATTTTTAAAAATAAATTAAAGGGTTTTTCTTCTCCCCGAGAATTTTTCTGTTCTTTTAGTTTTTGTTAATTTTTTCTACGTGTAAAATTATTCGGCCTCCAAATCGACCAAAAACTTGACTTTTTAAAATTGGAAAATTATTATACGGAGCGTGCCCCGCCTAACGGGACCGTCTCATCGCATACCAATTGAACCAAAAGGCGCGTATGGTATATCCTGACGTGTGGTCTTTTACAGAAGCTGATTCGGACGTGTGTGCGCGTCGGAATCAACCCGTATCCGAAAAAAGTTCTTGTATCGCGACTTTTGCAAAATATCGTACCATTATATGTACGCTCGTCAGAATGTGACAAAACTTACGCCATTGGATTCGTAGTATCACACTGGTCCTAACCCAAGTTTCACACGATTCTGAGATAGTTGACCAAGCCGCCTATTTGCGGGTCCCACGGTTGAATTTTAGGACAAATTTGTGTTCGGCTCACCGGAATCCAAAATTGGAAGTACCGTTGAGTTCGTATCGTCGTTTAAAATTTATTTGATCTATAATTTGTCCCATTTAGAGACCTTTATCTCTGACACGTATTTTGGTACAAAGTGGCCCATATGTGGACCCACTTTGGCCCAAAATTACTGTTTTGCCCCTGTGTCCAATTTGGACGAAAGGGTAGTATTTTCTAGCTATCTCGCTTATTCTGGAAACGTTGGTGATATTTATTTCAGCATCCGAAGACGTTTATTCGGAGGCCATAGTTTCTGATCCTGTGTACTTGACACCTGGACGTTTATATTACGCAGCTTTCTTGCCAGGCAAGTATACCTTGCCATTGTACTGTGATTTATATTATATATAATGCATGCATTTATTTCTATTATTTAGTTCGTATATTTTAACTGCTATATAAACTGTGCTCCAAGAATAACTTGGGTGCAACGATGGTGGCATCGTATTTTATCTTTATTATATATTATGCATGTCGACCTAGTTTTACGATACCATCACATGATTTGGAGGCATCATTAGATTTTATTGGCCGTGACACATCTGTTATACTAGTGTGAGTCTTATGTAGGACACGAACTTGCGTGAGAGGTTGGCCTCCTGTACGTATGGGACGTGCGATAGGGAATAACTGCTGATAGAATTTGCATGCTAGAAGACTTGGCAGTTATTAGAGGTATCATCGTGTCATGGATATGACATGCTTAGAGCATGGGGTGGGAAGGACAACAAGTAAGTCGTTTGGGCTCCTTTGCACTTTTCTTGTGTAACCCGTACGCTCCGTCGGAGATGCACGGTCATGATGACCACTGTATATATTATTATTATCAGCAGCCTCCAGCGTTTAAAAGACGACATGCTTTTTAGGCTCCTGGATCTCCGAGAGAATTATGCCAATCTCATTTAGCCAGATAGCCCACGTATTAGAAAGTTATTCTCAAAGTGCATTCACATAGGCGACCCATTGGATGTTTATTTTTAGTATTTTATGGGCATGCTTCTATGTATCTTGTTACGTCCCTCTGAGGACCTGGTCTCTTTTCAGGTGTAGACGATCATGGCTATTTGTAGGAGCACGGATCAGAACTTGCTACTTCGTTCTCTCTCGAGGAGGTCCTCTCTTCGAGTCTCGTTGCTCATTAGATGATGTACTTATTTTGTTTCTCTTATATTCTAGTTTAGTAGTGGGTTTGTCTCCACCCAGCTTCTTGTTCTTATCAAGCATCTTATACTTAATTCAGTTATATAGTTGATTGGTTATTCATTTATATTTGATTTTT
The DNA here is from genome assembly GCA_036927795.1 of Iris macrosiphon. Taxonomy (NCBI): domain Eukaryota; kingdom Viridiplantae; phylum Streptophyta; class Magnoliopsida; order Asparagales; family Iridaceae; genus Iris; species Iris macrosiphon. The sequence continues at coordinate 27,417,708 of JAYESA010000009.1, read as the reverse complement.
GTGGATGAGATTTAGTTATGCCCTGTGACTTGTGATAAATATATACCACTTGTGAATTATTGTTCATAATACAGCGTACGTATGTGTTATAGTTTTCATATATTGGAGTTGTCATATACATACGGCTGACATGCTTACGTATTCCTAGTCCTACGTATTTTGGGACTGGGACGTGACATAAACCAAAACCAACTCCTAAACCAACATCAATCCATAGACCCAGATCAAATTTTAAACCCAAATAAAAATTAAACCAAACCAAAATTCAAATTTCAAACCCAAATAAAAATCAAACCAAAATTCAAAACTAAACTAAATAAAAAAAATCAAAATCCAAAATAAAACTAAATATAAAAAAAGCAAAACATAACTAATTAAAAACTAATAAAACAAACCAAATCAAACCAAAAAAACTAATAAAATAATTTCAGCCAACAGTGTTGGCAAAAATTTGGCTTGTGGGGTCCACTTTGGTTTTTTTTGCCTACGTGTTCGGTTTGGTGCATTTTTCGTCAACTGAGTTGGATGAGTCTGTCTTTATTTTAAATTTTAGCAAACTTGTTTCGTTTGTATTAATTTAATATAATTTGATTTTGCTACAGTAAATTTTTTGTTCTTTTTATCTATTATCTTGATTAGTCTATCATATTTAGTTATGCTTCTTTCTGTGGATGAGATTAGAATTATTCTTTGATAGATGGTGTAGACTGCAATTATATTTATTACAGCTTAAGTACACTCTAATGGGTCCATTAATTTGGGTTTGCCCATTGGAGTTGTGCTGCTGGCCATTACTACGTGTCACGCCCTAGTCCCAAAATACCGAGGGACTAGCCACGTGGCAATGGCCAGCAACATAACTCCAATGGGTAAACCCAATTTAATGGACCCGTTAGCGTGTACTTAATCTGTAAAACAAATATAATATCTACGATACATATCGCAGTCTAATTCTAATCTCATCTACAGAAGGTAATCACAGTTCAAATGTCAGACTAATCAAAAAAAAATATAATCCAACAAGTCTCAATAACATGTAATTTCGGGGAACAACCCAAAAATAAGTTTTAGTACAGTAATCCAAGAAACATGAAATAGAGAAACTAGAAACAAAAATAACTGAGTATATAAAGCAAATACTCAAAAAAAATCCTCTGGCACCACCTCGTCCTCTGGTGCTGGTACTGCTCCAGTGTCTGCTCATGTCCCGTATACCACGGGGTAGATCTCCTCTGCTATACCTGGGGACATAATTTGGATCCAGGTCCTCAGGGGACATAGCAAGGTACAAGAATAAATCAAGCCAAATAAAATATAGTATATAAAAATATATATCAACATGGCAAACTATGTAACCATCTATGTGCTATGCAAATGAGAGCATCACTAATAATCAGGCTGAGACCCCTACAAGCTCTATGTCTGGGAGCCGGTAGCAATAATATCACGTAATGGGCCTAGCTCGGATATAGAGGCTAAAGCACCGTAATAATAAATATATATGTATGTAATCAGCCTGTAGCCTGTGTGTCTCTCTCCACCTAATGTAATCACATGTCTCATGTCCATGATGTCTCATGTTCATAACACGCAAGATCATGACCTCTAGCTAGTACAACGAGTCATAATAATGTATATGTATATGCAAGATCTATGTCACGAATCCTGTAAGCCTATACAGAATCACCATGAATAACTCAGGAAAGATTATGTCTCATGAATAGTATCAAGTGTCCTATGGTATGACGTACTTGGTAAAGCAAGCACGGACGGTATAGGATCGTGTTATCAACTCTCTAAGTTACGTTACACGACTCCGCGTACGGCTTCGACACCCGAATATTGTTCGGACGTTAAGCAACATCTCACGGTCCTAGGTTGAATAGGTATAATACAAAAGTATATATATATATATATATATATATATATATATATATATATATATATATATATATATAACTCAAGCAATTAATATCAAGGGAACTACTGCAGGTTTGGCAAGGTACACTTGCCTGGGGTTTGAACTCCTTCACTTGCTCCGGTAACAGCAAAATCTTCATGTACTATCACGCCCCAGTCCCAAAATATCGAGGGACTAGACACGTGGCAATGGCCAGCAGCACACACCGATGGACAAACCCAATTTAATGGATCCATCGGGGCATACTTAAGCTGTATTACAACAATCAGGGTTTACTAATCTCATCCACAGAATAAAATACAGCAATATCAACAAAAAAGAAATAAACATCATCCAGTCACAAGTAAATAAAATTGGAGAACAACCTGATATTAAGTCTGTTACAATTGTTCACTTAAACAAGAAAAAAAATCGGAGAACAACCCAATTAGTTTCTGTAGCTCAATGTTCAGTCCGTCGAAGAATTTCTCGGCCTTCTCTTCCTCGGTCGGGATCAGGGTTGGGGCAAAGCGGCTTAGACGAATGAACTCAGCGTTGTATTCTTCCACCGTCATCGAGTCCTGGGTGAGGCGATTAAATTTGTCCCGCAGTTCTGATCGAGCGATAGCCGGAATGTACATCTCTTGGAAGAGTCTGGAGAACTCTTCCCAAGTGACTCGGTCTGGTCCGAGTCGTGCCTCCTCAGACAACCACTAGTGGTGCGCGTTGCCTGTCAACTGCATTCGGACAGCAGTCATCCAGCGTTCCCGGGGGAGCTCGGCTGCTTCAAGTTGATGCCGTATGTTGGTGAGCCACTCATGAACTTCTGTGGGCTCCTCTTTTCCAGAAAAAGTGCGGGGCTTCAGTTGGCGGAAGTCAGTGATTGAGCCTGTAGATGGCCGTCGAGCTGGTAGGTTGGCCTGCTCCAGTACAGTTACGATGCTGTCCCTCCAGAAGTTAGCTTCGCGACGCTGAGCCTCGTGTTGGACTTGTTGCTGGGCTTGCATCATCGCGTAGATCATTTGAAATATCTGCTGCCCGTCAATTGGCTGTCCTTGTGGGAGCACGGGCGTTGGTGGAACGAACTGCGGCGGAGGTGGAATGTCATCGCATCGGAATCGGGAGGTAGGTTGACCTGCCTGCTGGCTCTGTTGGGTTGGTGGAACTCCTCCGACTGGGGTCACTTCGTTGTCATAGGTGACACCTGTAGCTTGGGGTGTTCCGACGGGAGTCTCGTTGCATTCTTGTGGGTCCATTTCCCTGTATCCAAAATAACCAATAAGAGGCGCACAGGAATCAAGGCAAGATGCAAGTTCAAAATTAGTTCGAATACGATACAGATATCAAAGACGATTCAAGCAAGTGGATGAGATCCTAAAACTTATCCTAGCTTTATTGCAGGCCTGTTCGGTCCCTAAGTTGAAACCGAACAATTTTAGTTGTAGACCTGCATGGGCCACCACAAAAACCATGTCACGCCCCAGTCCCAAAATGACGAGGGACTGAGTACGTGAACAATGGCCAGCAGCACGCACCGATGGACAACCCAATTTAATGGATCCATCAGGGCATGCTTAAGCTGTAGTCTAGAAATAAATAGCAAGCTGCAGGGTTTGGCAAGGTACACTTGCCTGTGGTTCCGGTTCGGGTTGCAGTTCTGACCTCGGCGAAAATTGCAGGCGGTAGTCCGGTTGCTGAAACAAACATCACCATCAGATCCAGAAAATATCAATCAGCAAGAAACGCCTGTCCTTGGGTCCAATTAGGAGACAAGGGCAGAAACGGCAGTTTCGGGCCAAAACGGGGTCCACCGGTGGGCCCGCTTTGCACCGAAAAACGCATCAGGGTCAATGGTCTCCAAATTCACCAAACTTAGTGTCAACAGGTCAAAAACGCTGATACGAACCCAACGGAACTTTCAGAATTGAATTCCGATGAGCCGTTCACAAAATCGCCCGTCGAGCGGGGCCTGTGGGGCCCACGACACGCGATTTCGTCAACGTTCTCAGAATCGAACCAAACTTGACCCACAGGACCAGCGTATCGCTACGAGTCCGATGGCGCAAGTTTCGTTTCAATCCGACATGTGTACACAAAGTTAGGTCGAATTGCAGAAAAGACGGATACGGGGCGATGTCCGCGGATACGCGTTAATTTCGGTGTGCACGTACACCCGAATCAGCTTCCGTGAAATCCCACACGTCCGTATCGACGAGGCGCACGTATCTGTGAAGACCGTGCGCGACCAAGTCGTCCCGTTTGGCGGGGCGTACCCAGTTCCGGGGTGAAACAGGGTCTGGGTTTTTCCTGTTTTTGGATCGCGGTGTGCGATCACCACAGGACGCGATGCCCCGAACAGTTTGTCCGGACACCGAGAGGGTCATACAGGCTTCGCAACGTAATTTGCGGAATCAAAAACGGAGCTACGAATAAAAAGATACACGCACCTGAAGGGGACCCGAAAACCAGGTCCAAATCGTGTCCGACACGTGTCCGACTCGTGTCGGACACAGGGGATTTAGGAATTAGGGTTAGGTTTAGGGTTCTGGGGATCCGGCGGCGGGGACGGCGGCTGGGCGGCCGGGCGGCTGAGGCGGCGGGCTGGGGGCACGCGGCGGAGGGCGGCGCGGCGCTGGAGGCTCGCCGGCGGCGGCGCGGTCTGCCGGAGCTGCCGCTGTGCTGCTGCTGTCGATGGCTGCTGTCGACGTCGAGGTCGACGGGGACGGCGGAGCGGGACACCGGAGAAGAAAAAGAGGAGGGGAGGAAGAGGTGGCTGGCCGCGGTGGTGGACGGCGCAGGGGCGGTTGGCTGCCGGAGCGGGCGGCGGAAAGTGCGGCGGAGAGGCCGGGACGCGCGGGGGGCTGGGGGATCGTGGGTGAGCGGGTTACGGGCGAGCGGGTGAGCGGGTGAGCGGGTCCGACCCGACCCGCTAGGGCTGGGCTCGGGTTGGGCTGGGCCGGGCCGGCCCAACGGGCCGCGGGCCAGAAAAATAATAATAAAATTAATAATAATAATAAATAATAATTAATTATCAGTTAATTAATTAAATAAATAATAAAATACTTTTTAGGCATTTAAAAATAGGTCCGGGGCCCGATAAATTCCAGAAAAATTGTCCTAAGTCCAGTTTTTCATTTTACATCCAAAAATATTATTTTTATAATATTTTAATATTGTTTAATATCAATTAAAAATCATTTAAAAATTAAAACTCTGTTTTTAAATTACAGAAAATTCCCAGAAAATTCCAGAAAATTGTGAAAAATCCAGTTTTTAAAATTTTGAAAATTCAGGGGGTTTACAATCTACCCCCCTTAAGAGGATTGTGGCCTCGCAATCAAAGAATAACCGGTCAGCAGAGATGACACGGTATCGTTCGAAACACATCACAAGATACTTAGGAAAATACCGTTTCCCTAAAAATGAAAGTTATGCACTTTCCAGAGAAAATCTAGTTAAAGCAAGAAAATTATAACTTTTATAAAAATCAGGTTATTATTAACAAGTTGCAATTTACTAGGTTGGGGCTGAGGTCACGAACCAAGAGGCACGAGCTACGACAAGACTAGAAACGGAAAACTACGAATCACTTACTCGCATCGGCTTCCTGCACAGTCATCGCGTAAGCTTGTCCTCGTCCTTGAGGTAGATTCCTCTGCTGCTGTTGGGCTTGCTGGAACAGTGTCGCCTGAGGTGCCAGAGGTGGCCTCGGTACTGGCAAAGCTGGTTGGTTTGCCCTTGGTGCTCCATCTCGATGCTGAGGACAGTCCTTGGCTATGTGTTGATTGGTGCCGCAAATCAGGCACAATCCCAACTTGCGTCTGCAGTCCCTCTCGACATGGCCTATCTTGCCGCAGTAGTGACAGGTAGGAAGGGTCTGCGAAGCTGTCCTCGGTGGCTGGTGCGTGTGAGATCTCTTTGCAGATTCTCCCGGTGATGATCTGTCTGGTGCTGAGGTGATTGGCCGCTTGAGGCGAGACTCTCTCATGGTGACGCGTTCCATTCGTCGGGCTGCAGCGAGAACGTCCGAGTATGATGTTGGTGCGACGGACCCAATTAGTTTCTGCAGCTCAATGTTCAGTCCGTCGAAGAATTTCTAGGCCTTCTCTTCCTCGGTCGGGATCAGGGTTGGGGCAAAGCGGCTTAGACGAATGAACTCAGCGTTGTATTCTTCCACCGTCATCGAGTCCTGGGTGAGGCGATTAAATTTGTCCCGCAGTTCTGATCGAGCGATAGCCGGAATGTACATCTCTTGGAAGAGTCTGGAGAACTCTTCCCAAGTGACTCGGTCTGGTCCGAGTCGTGCCTCCTCAGACAACCACCAGTGGTGCGCGTTGCCTGTCAACTGCATTCGGACAGCAGTCATCCAGCATTCCCGGGGGAGCTCGGCTGCTTCAAGTTGATGCCGTATGTTGGTGAGCCACTCATGAACTTCTGTGGGCTCCTCTTTTCCAGAAAAAGTGCGAGGCTTCAGTTGGCGGAAGTCAGTGATTGAGCCTGTAGATGGCCGTCGAGCTGGTAGGTTGGCCTGCTCCAGTACAGTTACGATGCTGTCCCTCCAGAAGTTAGCTTCGCGACGCTGAGCCTCGTGTTGGACTTGTTGCTGGGCTTGCATCATCGCGTAGATCATTTAAAATATCTGCTGTCCGTCAATTGGCTGTCCTTGTGGGAGCACGGGCGTTGGTGGAACGAACTGCGGCGGAGGTGGAATGTCATCGCATCGGAATCGGGAGGTAGGTTGACCTGCCTGCTGGCTCTGTTGGGTTGGTGGAACTCCTCCGACTGGGGTCACTTCGTTGTCATAGGTGACACCTGTAGCTTGGGGTGTTCCGACGGGAGTCTCGTTGCATTCTTGTGGGTCCATTTCCCTGTATCCAAAATAACCAATAAGAGGCGCACAGGAATCAAGGCAAGATGCAAGTTCAAAATTAGTTCGAATACGATACAGATATCAAAGACGATTCAAGCAAGTGGATGAGATCCTAAAACTTATCCTAGCTTTATTGCAGGCCTGTTCGGTCCCTAAGTTGAAACCGAACAATTTTAGTTGTAGACCTGCATGGGCCACCACAAAAACCATGTCACGCCCCAGTCCCAAAATGACGAGGGACTGAGTACGTGAACAATGGCCAGCAGCACGCACCGATGGACAACCCAATTTAATGGATCCATCAGGGCATGCTTAAGCTGTAGTCTAGCAGTAATATGTTACAAGTCTCAGGTATTTCTAATCTCATCCACAGGGTAAACACAGATTAAACGCCAGAAATAATGAAATGGAAATAAATATGCAATATCAAATAAGGTTATCTCGGGAAACAAATCCGAGAATTATTCTGTTACATTTAAAGAAAAATAGACAGGAATTTAAATACTGAAAATGTAAATACTGTGAAGTTGAAGCCGGTGCTCAGGAGAAATCTTCTGCCACTACTTCGTCCTCTGTTCCTTGTTCTGCTCCAAGGAGTGCTCCGGTACCGTACACCTCTGGGTAATTCTCTTCAACTGTACCTGGGGACATAATCCGGATCCAGGTCCTCAGGGGACAGCAAGGTACAGAAAATACAAGCCAAAATAAATACATTGCAGCAGTTAATTAAACAAGAGGGTAAGCTATGTAACCAGCTAAGTGATATGCAATATGAGAGCAGCACTAGAACTCAGGCTGAAGCCACTACAAGCTCTGTGTCGGGGAGCCGGTAGCGGCAATAACTATGAACTACACTATGTTATATACTATGTTTTATATATAATATCAGCCTGTAGTCTGTGTGTCTCTCCCCACCCAATGTAATCTCGCGTCTCATGTCCACGATGCCTCATGTCCATGTCACGCACGATTATAACTAATGCAGCAAGTCTGATAGCTATGAATCAAATGTCTAAGAATGTAAAGTCTATGTCATAACCATGCATCCTATACAGAATCACCTCGAATGTCTCAGGAAGACTCTGTCTCATGAAATAGTGTCAAGTGTCCTGGGTTCTGGTGTACTTGATAGGACAAGTACAAGAATTATCGGATCTCGATATCCATGTCTATGTGACGTTACACAACCCAGCGTACGGAGTTGGCACCCGACTATGATCGGACACTAAGCACGTCACCCGTTTCCTAGGTTAAGCAATTATAACAAGTTTACAATTAATTCCACAAGAATTTAAGTAAAATACTATATCAAGAATTACTGAGAATTGGCAATCTTTACTTGCCCAATATTGCATAATTAAGTCCAGAAATAAATAGCAAGCTGCAGGGTTTGGCAAGGTACACTTGCCTGTGGTTCCGGTTCGGGTTGCAGTTCTGACCTCGGCGGGAATTGCAGGCGGTAGTCCGGTTGCTGAAACAAACATCACCATCAGATCCAAAAAATATCAATCAGCTAAAAACGCCTGTCCTTGGGTCCAATTAGGAGACAAGGGCAGAAACGGCAGTTTCGGGCCAAAACGGGGTCCACCGGTGGGCCCGCTTTGCACCGAAAAACGCGTCAGGGTCAATGGTCTCCAAATTCACCAAACTTAGTGTCAACAGGTCAGAAACGCTGATACGAACCCAACGGAACTTTCAGAATTGAATTCCGATGAGCCGTTCACAAAATCGCCCGTCGAGCGGGGCCTGTGGGGCCCACGACACGCGATTTCGTCAACGTTCTCAGAATCGAACCAAACTTGACCCACAGGACCAGCGTATCGCTACGAGTCCGATGGCGTAAGTTTCGTTTCAATCCGACATGTGTACACAAAGTTAGGTCGAATTGCAAAAAAGACGGATACGGGGCGATGTCCGCGGATACGCATTGATTCCGGTGTGCACGTACACCCGAATCAGCTTCCGTGAAATCCCACACGTCCGTATCGACGAGGCGCACGTATCTGTGAAGACCGTGCGCGACCAAGTCGTCCCGTTTGGCGGGGCGTACCCAGTTCCGGGGTGAAACAGGGTCTGGGTTTTTCCTGTTTTTGGATCGCGGTGTGCGATCACCACAGGACGCGATGCCCCGAACAGTTTGTCCGGACACCGAGAGGGTCATACAGGCTTCGCAACGCAATTTGCGGAATCGAAAACGGAGCTACGAATAAAAAGATACACGCACCTGAAGGGGACCCGAAAACCAGGTCCAAATCGTGTCCGACACGTGTCCGACTCGTGTCGGACACAGGGGATTTAGGAATTAGGGTTAGGTTTAGGGTTCTGGGGATCCGGCGGCGGGGACGGCGGCTGGGCGGCCGGGCGGCTGAGGCGGCGGGCTGGGGGCACGCGGCGGAGGGCGGCGCGGCGTGGAGGCTCGCCGGCGGCGGCGCGGTCTGCCGGAGCTGCCGCTGTGCTGCTGCTGTCGATGGCTGATGTCGAGGTCGACGGGGACGGCGGAGCGGGACACCGGAGAAGAAGAAGAGGAGGGGAGGAAGAGGTGGCTGGCCGCGGTGGTGGACGGCGCAGGGGCGGTTGGCTGCCGGAGCGGGCGGCGGGAAGTGCGGCGGAGCGGCCGGGACGCGCGAGGGACTGGGGGATCGTGGGTGAGCGGGTTACGGGCGAGCGGGTGAGCGGGTGAGCGGGTGAGCGGGTCCGACCCGACCCGCTAGGGCTGGGCTCGGGTTGGGCTGGGCCGGGCCGGCCCAACGGGCCGCGGGCCGGAAAATTAATAATAAAATTAATAATAATAATAATTAATAATTAATTATCAGTTAATTAATTAAATAAATTATAAAATACTTTTTAGGCATTTAAAAATAGGTCCGGGGCCCGATAAATTCCAGAAAAATTGTCCTAAGTCCAGTTTTTCATTTTACATCCAAAAATATTATTTTCATAATATTTTAATATTGTTTAATATCAATTAAAAATTATTTAAAAATTAAAACCCTGTTTTTAAATTACAGAAAATTCCCAGAAAATTCCAGAAAATTGTGAAAAATCCAGTTTTTAAAATTTTGAAAATTCAGGGGGTTTACATTATTTGCCAATAAAACTGAGCATAGATGAAGATATTCAGGAGAAATCTTCTGCAATCACCTCGTCCTCGGTTCCTGGTTCTGCTCCTGCTAATGCTCCTGTTCCGTAGACCTCAGGATAGATATCCTCTGCTAACGCTGGGGACATAATCCATATCCAGGTCCTCAGGGTACATAGCAAGATACAAAATAACTCATGCCAAATTAAATGCAGTGCAACAATAAATAAAACAAATAGGGTAAATATAAACCAGCTAAGTGATATGCAAGTGAGAGTTTTAGTCATACTCAGGCTGAGACTACTACAGGATCGGTGTCGGGGAAATCTATAGCAGTATTCTCTCGAAGGGCCAGTACGGTACCAAAGCTCTGTGTCAGAGTCTAAGGCACATCCATTAAAGTATTATATATATATATATATATATATATATATATATATATATATATATATATATATATTCAGCCTTTTGTATGATAAATCTCTCCCCAACCCAATGTAATCTCACGTCACAGTTCCATAATGTCTCATGTCCATGTCACGCAAGATCAAAACTAATGCAACAAGTCATAATAAGATCTAAAAAAATTATGTCTATGTCATGAAACATGTATCCTATACAGAATTACCTTGAATATCTCAGAAAGATTTTGTCTCATAATTAGTGTCAAGTATCCTGGATATAACGTACTTGATATGGCAAGTACGAGAATGTAAAGGGTCATGATACCCATATCTAGTTGACCTTACACAACTCCAAGTACGGTGTTGGCACCCGACTATTAATCAGACGCTAAGTAAGTCACACGGTCCTAGGTTAAGCATGTACAATAATTAATTAAGTCAAAGAATTAAATAACAACACTGCAAAGTTGGCAAGGTACACTTGCCTGGGGTTCTGGCTCCAACTGTAGCTCTGACCTCAGTGGGAATTGCAGGTACTATTTTAGTTGCTGAAATAGACATCACCGTCAGATTCAGAAAATATCAAATAGCTAGAAACGCCTGTCCTTGAGTCCAATTTGGACACAGGGACAAAAATGACAGTTTCTGGTCAAAACAGGGTCCACATGTGGACCGCTTCGTACCGAAAAATGTGTCAGAATCAAAGGTCTCCAAATCTGTCAAACTTAGTGTCAACAGGTCCAGAACGATGATACGAACCCAAGGAAACTTCCAGAATTGGATTCCGATGAGCTGATCACAAAATTGCCCGTCAAGTGGAGCCGTGGGACCCACTATACGCGATTTTGTCAACGTTCTCAGAATCGAACCAACCTTGGGTCACAGGACCAGCGTATTGCTACGAGTCCGATGACGCAAGTTTCGTTTCGATCCGACGTGTGTACACCAAGTTATATCGAGATCCAGAACGGGCGGATACGGAGCGTTGTCGGCGGATACGCGTTGATTCCGGTGTGCACGCACATCCAAATCAACTTCTGCGAAATCCCGCACGTCCGTATCAACAGCGCGCACCTTTCGGTGAAGACCGCACGCGACCAAGTCGTCCCGTTTGGCGGGGCGCACTCAGTTCCAGGGGAAAATGGGGTATTATTTTTCCTGTTTTTGGATCGCAGTTCGCGATCGCCACAGGACGCGACACACCAAGCGAGTTGCACGGACATCGAGAGGGTTACGCAGCCTACGAGTCACAACAGACAGAACTAAAAACGGGACAGCGAGGAGAGAGAAAATGGTACCTGAACAAGGCTTCGCGAAATCAGGTTTCTCGTGTCCGCGTGTCGTCTTGACACGACACGACACAGTGTCTGAGTACTGTGTCCGGTCTAGGGTTAGGGTTTCGGCGGCTGCTGGCCGAAGCTCGCCGGGGCTGCACGGCTGCGGAGGAGCTGCTCTGGGTGGAGGTCCTCAGCCGGCGGCGGCTTAGCTGCTGGTCGAGGCGGAGGACAACGAGGTGGGGGTTGGCGTCGAGGCGGCTGGGTCGGTCGAGCTCAGGTGGCGGGTCCTGAGAAGCTTGCGGCGGCGAGGCGACGGGCTGCTGCGGGGAGGAGCAGAGGAGGGAGGCGGCGCTGAGGGGGTGGCGCTCAGGCGGAGCTGAGAGGGGAGAGGGTGGTGGTGAGACAGCGGGGAGATGGGGACGACGACGGAGCGGGGGTTTTATAGGCCGGAGCTGGGAGGTGGACGGGCGGCCGGTGCGGGGGAGAGGAAGAGGAGGGGCTGGCGGTTGCGGGGAGCTGAAGCGGAGCGGCGACCAGCGGCGGAGAGACGAGGGGTCGGGGAAGAGAGAGGGGCTGGGGGCACTGTAGCTAGCGGGTCGGTTAGGCGGAGCTGGGTCGGGTCGGGCAGCGGATCCGGCCCGTTCCACTAAAACATTAAGCGGGTTTGGGTATGCGGGTTCGGGTCGGCGGGTTAGACCTGAATCCGACCCGCAGGGTTCGGTTTGGTTCAATTGAACCGGGTCTGAGTTAGTTTGGGTTGGTTTATTTGAAATAAACCGGGTTCAATTCAGGATTTTATTTTGATTTATTAATTACTTAGTTTTTTTTAGGACTTTTAAAATGCTTCCGGGTCCAATAAATTTCCGAAAAATTACCCTATGTTTAATTTTTTTATTTTACACCAGAAAATATTATTTCCATATTATTTTAATATTATTTAACATCATTTAAAAATCATTTAATTTCAAAATACCTTGATTTTAATTACAAAAAAATTCCAGAAAATTCCAGAAAAATTGTAAAAATCTATTTAAAAATTCTAGAAAAATCAGGGGGTTTACATGTACGCCTCCGGATGCTGAAATAAACATTACCATCACTCCCAGAATACATGAAATAGCTAGAATTGACTACCCATAAGTCCAATTTGGATACGGACAGAATTGACAGTTTTTGGTTAAAGCGGGGTCCACATGTAGCCCACTTCACACCGAAAAATGTGTCAGAGACTAAGTTCTCCAAATTTGTCAAACTTAGTGTCTATGAGTCCAGAACGATAATACAAACCCAACGGAACATCCATAACTGGATTTCGATGAGCCGATCACAAAATCGCCCGTCAAGTGGAGCCGTGGGGCCTACAAAAATGAGGTTTCGTCAACGTTCTCAGAATCGAGCCAAACTTGGGTCACAGGACCAGCGTAACACTGCGAATTCGATGGTGCAAGTTTCGTTGCGAAACGATAAATACACACAAAGTTACAGCGAGTGTCAGAACAGCCTAATACGAAATATTTTCGACGGACTCGAGTTGATTCCGGTGTGCACGCATATCCAAATCAACTTCTGCGAAATCTCACACGTCCGCATTGACGATACGTACCTTTCGATGCAATTCGCACACGATGAAGTTACCTCGTTTAGCGGGACGCACCCCGTTTCGAAAAAATTTAGATTTTGAAAACCTAATTTTTGGTTAAATTTAACCGTGAATAAAATACAACATACAATAAATTAAAATAAACTAATTACAGAGTTTTAATCTTGGTTATGTTGTCTAATTTACTGTTCAAGCGGAATTTAAAAATATTAACCAGGTTGGGAGAAAAACTGTCATGAACTTGGGAGTTCGGAACAGTATCTGAACTACAATTTTTTTTTTCTGTTTTGTGTCACAATTTGCGACCGACACAGGATATGAAACCTCGAACTAATTATACAGGGTTCAAGAGGGTCATGTGGTCTTCTCATTGGATTTGACAGAATGACATTTGGATTAATATGCAGGGAGATACAAGACTGGGAAGGGACATAACTCGCTGTTGTTCGCTGGTCGTGAATTGGGGCGGGTCCGCGGCGGTGTTCGTCGGCGGCGTGCGGCGGTCGTGGAGAGCTTGGAGATATGTAGGGGTGGTCGTGCGGTGTATAAATGTAAGGAATGGGGGTAATTTTGTATGGGAAGAGGGGGTCGCGGGAGTGTCGGGAACGAGGGGGTCGTGCGGGTGTCTGCGGGGGAGTGGGTTAGCGGGTCGGGTCGGGTCGGGTAGGGTAGGATCCGATCCATTAGGGTGGGATTGGTTCGGTTGGGTTTAGTTTGGGTTGATTTGGTTCGGTTCAAGTCTGGTTCGGTCTGGTTTATTAAAAACAATGCTATTTAGCTATTTAAAAATTGTTTTTGAGCCCAATAAATTTTAGAAAAATTACACAACATCATATTATTAATTATACACTCAAAAATATAATTTTACAATATTTTAATACACAAAAATATAAATTACTAAAAAATATTAATTATAATTAATTAAAAATTACGGAAAAATCTCAAAAATTTATATTTAAATTTTTTAAAAATCTGGATGTTTACACCACGTGGCTAGTCCCTCTGTATTTTAGGACTGGGACGTGACACTATGTTCTGTGCCACTATTTTTGTTAAATTTGAGTTCTTTATGGAAAATTTTCTGATATATTTCTGCCTAGTATAAATACAATAATTTTTTTTTTACTTTAACTGAAATTGCAAATAATAAATTATAAGGGACGATAATGCAAAAAAAATTTAAAATGCACATAAAAAAAAATTGAAAACGCATATATGATGTGCGTTTTCAAGTTTAATGAGAAAAAATTAACATTTTTTTTACGTTTTCTTTTCTTTTCTTTTTTTTTTAAAAATAAAATTTGAAAACGCACATAGTATTTGTGGCTTCCAATTTTTTTTTTTACGTGTTCTTTTCTTTCTTTTTTTTAAAAGAATTTAAAAAATTTGAAAATGCACAAAGTACGTGCGGCTTCCGATTAAATTTTTTTTTTTACGTGTTCTTTTTTTTTTAAAAGAATTTAAAAAATTTGAAAACACACATAGTACGTGCGGCTTCCAATAAAAAAAAAATTTAACGCAGTATTTACGTAAAAAAGATTTTAAAAAATGAGAGAGAACGCATTTGCTAGATGCGTTTTCGTTTGTTTGATTATTTTTTATTTTTTTATTTTTTTAATACGTGAAGGAGAACGCATGTATTATGTGCGTTTTTGTTCTCTCATAAATTTTTTATCAAACTATGTTCTCTGCAACTAATTTTATTAAACTTAAGTTCTCTGTAAAAAAAATTTCTATTATCCATCCAAAGATTTACTTCAGACACTAGAATTCATTTTCTTTTCAAATTTTTTTAACTTTTTGAAAAATAGTTCAAAAAAAATAGAAAAAAATACATTTCCGTTCTTTTTTCTTTTTTTTTTTTTCGCTAGCCAAGGCGAGGCCAGAGTTCCAAGTTCGTGCTGGTACTACTTTCCTAAACCTGGAATCGCTTTGTCTTCCTTCCTAGTAAACTGTGTGCGCCCGCCAACTTTGAAATTTTTTTTTTTTTTTCTTGGGCACCAAACTTTGAAATTTTTTTTTTTTCTATTCTTGGGCAGCAAATAAAACAATCCGCCGCTGTCCTAGTCCTGTTCCTCCTGTTTCTTTCTATTCCTAATCACCCCCACTCCACACCCCACCCTACCCCCCCCCCCCCCCCCCCCCCAACCCCCCACCACCCACCCCACTCTAACCGACAGTTTATAGCACCCCATACCATACTCCATCCCCACTAAAAAAATACAAACCAAAATGGAAGATCAAGCCGCACGAACCGGCTGGGTCGGCGGCACCCTCGGCCGCCACCTTGCCCGCCGGCTGGTCCAGGTGGGCGTCCGCGACGT
This sequence comes from Iris macrosiphon, assembly GCA_036927795.1. Lineage (NCBI taxonomy): Eukaryota > Viridiplantae > Streptophyta > Magnoliopsida > Asparagales > Iridaceae > Iris > Iris macrosiphon. Next base: position 27,402,254 of record JAYESA010000009.1, on the reverse strand, counting down.
CTTCACCGTCCCCGGGGACTTCAACCTCACCCTCCTCGACGACCTCATCGCCGAGCCCGGGCTCGTCAACGTCGGCTGCTGCAACGAGCTCAACGCCGGCTACGCCGCCGACGGCTACGCCCGCGCCCGCGGCATCGGCGCCTGCGTCGTCACCTTCACCGTCGGCGGCCTCTCCGTCATCAACGCCGTCGCTGGGGCCTACAGCGAGAGCCTCCCCCTCATCTGCATCGTCGGGGGCCCCAACTCCAACGACTACGGCTCCGGCCGCGTCCTCCACCACACCATCGGCCTCCCCGACTTCTCCCAGGAGCTGCGCTGCTTCCAGACCGTCACTTGCTTCCAGGTGAACCAGGACAGGAGCGCTGCTCATTTTTTTTTTATTTTTTTTTTATTTTTTTTTTTTTGCGGATTGATGATGATCTTGATTTTGTGTAGGCGGTGGTGAACGATCTGGAGAACGCGCACGAGCTGATCGACACCGCGATCTCGACCGCGATCAAGGAGAGCAAGCCGGTGTACATTAGCGTCAGCTGCAACTTGCCTGGTATTCCGCACCCGACGTTCCGGAACGAGCCTGTGCCCTTCTTTCTTGCTCCCTAGTATGCCCTCCCTCTTGGCTGATTGATTATCGGACTGACTGAGTTTACTCTGATGATTGATTGATATGGATCATTGTTAAGTGTTTGCTAGCTAGCTGCTACTTCGTCAAATTTGAGTTGAACCGAGTGTCCCTCTCATAACCCTTAAAGCTTTGGTGGTACCCCTTTTGGATGAAGTAGATTTACTTCTTCCGTGTCAAGCTAGGAAGCACGGACACTTAGAAAACGGTACCATGTTGTGTGACCTCGTGTCATACATATTGGGCATGATTGTTGAAATGGACACAAATACCACATGACACTATACTTTTACCGCAACACAGACATGACATTGATTTTGGCATGTCGTTGCGAATTTTTTATATTTGTATCATGTCTGATACGCGTTTGACACGACATATACATGGCACCATTTTTCAAAGTGTCCATGCTTACTAGAGCAGTATACCAGGATAAGTTAAAATATTAGTCCTATCTGTATTGTGCATACATATTCGTGTCCATAACATAGGCATCAAGTGAAACTAGCTAGTGTCTTATGGAAGTCTCTTATAGTTGAAATAGTGAATTCAGATGTGTGATCTTCTTTTAGGTGCTTGTCAAGGGTAAAGTAGATGCACTTAACTAAGAAGCTTGTTGTGGATATCATGATGAATTTCCCCCCTTCTCAAGTATTAGTTGAGCATATGGAATTTGCGTTTTTTTTTAGGGTTATTTACACTATCCTCCTCTATGTTTTATGTTTATTACACGGAACTCTCAAAATAAGGGTGGTTAGTGTAATAACCCTTTATATAAAACAGATGGGAGGTCTGTGTAATTATTTTCAAAATTAGGAAGATCCGTGTAATAAACATAGGGAAGATTAGTGTAAATAATCCATTTTTTAATTAGTTTATAATGCCACATTGGGCTAGAAGTGTAAATTCAATGAATCTTCTTGAAGCAAGAAAAAAATGAGTAGAATAATAAATACTGATTAGTCCAACTCTGTGTCTACAATATCGTATGTGTAGGAAAGGAAATAGTATTATTCTGTTTCTTACAAGATGGACAACTAATCATAATGTTTGTTCAATCCTCGTGACATTAATTTCGAATTTTTTCTACATAGAGCATTGAAGTTATAGGAAATTGCACGAGAAGAATAAAGTTTGTCAAAATTCTATAGAAAGAATCCAAACGTCCATACCAAGGAGGTTATTGCTTATTTTTTCCTTCCATACTAAAACCCCGAACCCCACTAAACACGACCAATCATTTAAAAAATAAAATAAATAAGAAACGATGTCAAGAACATTTTTTGTGCCAAAATTGTTCTTAATAAAGACGCATTCTGTTCATTCCTGCAAAAGAAACGTCCTTGGAGAGGACGCTTTACTTATTTCCCATCTCCAAATCCACTAACAGTAAAGAAGGAAATAAAGTATAAAGAAGGAAATTAAAAACAATAAAAAAAATAAAGTGTAAAGAAGGAAATAAAAAATAATAATAATAAACAATAGTGTAAAGAATGAAATGTCCTTAACAAGGGAGTTTCTTTAACTTATTTATTTATTTTTATAGTTGTTTTAATTTTACGTTTTTTAAAACTGGCTTTTCTGTATGTCTCTGTCTTTTAGAAAAAAGGTATCTTTTAAATAAAAGAAGAAAAAAAACATAAAAAAACTCTCTTGCTAAGGGCGTTTTTGGGGTTGGTTGCAACACAAACGCCCTTAGCAAGGACGTTCTTTAAAAAAATATTGTTTTATTTTTATTTTATTTCAACGGCTATAATTTTTTTTTCTACCGATCAACAACTCCTATTTAAACCATGCACCAACTTAAAAAATAATAAAAAATAAAACAAGAATTATGTCATTAGGAAGGGAGTTTCTTGCGGAAAACGTCATTCCTAAGAACGTTTTTTTCGAGGAATAAGCAGAATACGTTCTTATTAAGGACATTTTTGACTCAAAAAACGACCTGAGCATTATTTATTTATTTTTTAAATGATTGCTCGTGTTTAGTAGGCTTTTGTGGGAGGTTAGTATGGCTTAGGAAGGAATAAACTAGAACACCCTTAGTATGTGCATTTAGTTTCTTTCTATAGAATTTGGCAAACTTTATTATTCTTATACAATTTCCTATAACTTCAATAATTTGTGTAAAAAATTATTTTAATTATTAGATGGAGTAGAAGAATATCTTACTTAAGAATGTTGATGGTCTACATACTACATTTTGTTGTTCCCGCAATTACAATAAATGTGCAAAGTACGTATAAAACAAAAAATTACAATACGAACAAGATGCTTATAACAAATGAAATGAAGATTACAAATTGACTTGAATTATAAAGCACTCAAACTTGCAAATTATATGCTAATACAATACTCGTTGCTCAGAAACAAATTTTTTGAGAAGAAAGCTTACTTTGGTGCTGACGATCACCGTTGCTTAAAGTAAGATTTGACTTTATTACGTCGATCTGATCTCAGGAACCATCAAGCTCAAAACCACGAAATTATGGAATCCTTCCTTTGCCACTCTTGCACGAACAACACAGACATAACTTGGACTCTCCTTAGCATGCGACAACACTTCGTTGGTTCTGATGGCGTTGCTGCTAACTGTAAAGTTCCGCTCCGCACGACTCATTACGATGGTTTGGTGAATCGAAGAAGGATCGATTGAATTTGGTTTCATGTGCAGGTATCATGCGGAGTTGCCTATGATCAGTATATTGCCCCACCTCGGGCAGAGGCATGGAGTCAGCCTCGTGGATGGAATCTATTTAGTTAGTTCAGAGCGGTGCGAGAGTTCACGGGATTTGAGCGATGGTACAGTCTTGCTTATTCTGGTTGGATCGGATGATTGAGGAGCACAACGTATTCGTATGGTTATACCAAATAAGGGAATCGTACATCGCGTCAGATCACATAGTTAAGAATTAGGATGTATCGGCTCGGCGAGACGATAGACGAATCTGTATAGATGGGTGTGCTCTGGCCCTTCTTTTCTACGTCTTTATGTCATAATAAAATGAATATCACCTTGCATGTTGAACATTGAGTATAGAACATTGAATAACTGTATCGGGAGTGCATCAGTACACGAAAATCAGGTAGTAAGGCTTCATACGCGAAGTGGATAGTTGTGGCGTAACGCCACAGGACTGTCGATATGCGGAAGGTAAGCTTCGTACGCGAATCGAGCATTTGTGGTTCAAAACCACGAAACTGTAGGAAGGGGTATGGTATCCAAGATCTGTCGGTTGTGACTTGGTGCCTCGATTTGTTGGGGCCTACGGGTCGTCAATCGAAACATTGGGAGAATAGGTAATTAATGCGAGAATGATGGAATATGCGAGTAGATATGTTTCTTGCATTACTTTTATTTCGGAACCATGCATGTGTTTATAGTCAGTTGTTCACGCATTTGCTTGATCATGGACATGGTAACATGTGTACAAGGTATGGTTTCCTCGAAATATTCGTCAGGACATCGGGGATCGTATCGGCCTAGGAGAAAATGATGTGCTTTTGTAGCACAATATTGCAGGACATTCCTTAAAGGCTTGCAATCTACTCTGGAATTGTGCGTCGCAATATAAGGTATTTCAGAACCTTCGGTAGGACTTGCACCTGAGCGCGAAGTGATCATCGTCTTACTAGAGATGTAGTCCAAGATGGCTCGGAATGCCCGTGATCTTCATATAGATAGGTGGTATGCTAACGTATATCTTATGCATGGGCGGTAAGTGTTCATCTCTGCCTTGTGCAGGGACGGACACCTCGGTTGTGGTAAGAAGTCATTGTCAAGTGATGTGGCTCATATGTTTTCTGTTTTACTTACGTCATCAAGTATAACATGCTTACATGTTTTTCACTTTTACTATATGTCATGAATATGATATGTAATCATTTTAGTTCTAAATAGAAAGACCACCATATAAACTGTATGTTTCACATAATTATTTAGTATTGGTTTAGGCGAGTAGGTTACCTCACTCACCAGTGTATATCCAAGTGTCCTGATATCCAACTCCCAGGTACGAAGATCCGCTCGGACGTACCAAGGTGTTGGATGCTCGGATTGGCAACATGAAGATATTCGGTCGAGGATACTTGCTTCGATATAGAAGACATGATGCATAGAATGGCGAAATCATTTGTGAGCAAGAGAGATCATGAGTGTTGTAAGCCAATTTGACATATTCAGTTGGCTATTGAGAACCTTTGTAATCCATTGCAATTATCAATGAAGAGATTTATTTCGTATATTTTGTTGTGAATTCCTTATAACTCTATTGTTCCCATTGCAATGTCGTTGTTTTGAGATACATCATTGATTGTCTATTTTCTTGCATTGTATAAGTGCAATTTAGACCTTGTACGACATCACGTCCAATAGCTACCTTTCGGTTCTGCGGAACCGGAACGTGACACTAACTCTCCTCACGTAGCATATATTCACCTTGTTCCCCTTGTAAAAGAGAACTTGTGAATATATAGGGAAGCCAACTCCCTTAGCATCATACTATCCATAATGGGCATTAAATCCGAAGAATAACTCTCCATTAAGTGGACGGTTATAGCACTAACTCCCACAAAATGACAGTTACGTTCCAGGAGCAACGAACCGCCAATTATGCACACAGAAGTAGCATTTTTATGCAAAAACGTAGCCCAACACGCAGTTCCACGCGAAAACAAGCGAAAACAGCGCAACTTCGCATAAAAGCACCATCTTGAATCCAAAAGTATCACTTTACACCATTCGTCCGAGTCCGAGTTACTAAGCCCCTTCGGGGTTTAGCATGTAAGGAAAATCTCAAATAATTGAGTGACAAAAAATATTAGTGTTTCTTTGAGGATTCGAACCTTGCTCTTTAGGTAAATATTTCACCATCTCAATCACATGGGCTACTACTCCTCATGTGCACAAGCAAATAAAGACTAAACTTATATTAAAATACACTTAGAATTGCCACATGGATGTGAGAATATTTTCTAGATTACAAATTTAAACTCTAACAATCTTCCACATATTTCAATATATGGATTGAGCGTTCTCCATAGTGACTATTTATCATGAATTAGGATGTCGCTTATGACTTGATTATCTCCGCATGGGTCAAACAACATTACGGTACAAAATGGATTATGCTTTTGATTGAATTTATTACCATAGCTGTTATCCTTCACCCTCACACAATGACCTCAGTTGTGCCTTTGGTCGCACGTTAAAGGTCATGTGCTAACTTGGTACCTGTGTATGTATCTTGGCTGTCTATAAGCTTATCCTCAAGAGATAGTTTACATCTTTGTTCAGACACATATGTGAGTTCTTTGGAGAGTTTTAACTTTTTTCAACATAAAGTCTTTCGCTTTCTTCCGGTGCTATTCTGCCATGACATGCCTAAAGCCGAGGTCCAACCTCTTGGTGGTGTCATTCCACTGTAGCATGAGGTCCCAGTCTCTTTGTAGGGTTTTACTACCACTCTCTATCTTTCAGCATGAGGTTACCTGCATATATGGGCTATGCTGTTGTGACATGGTCCGAAGCTGAGATCTCATCTCATATGTTTTCACGCCACTGTAGCATAGGGGTACCATCCCCTTTGTAGTGTTGATAAGCTACTCGTTCTTTCTGTTAGACATGTCGGACATTCCAAATACTCAAGAACTCATTAAGGCTTAAAGTCATCATTTCACAGGACTTGTTCTATACCAAGAGCAAACAATAAACTACAGAGGTTCCATAATGAAATCCCAACCATGTTTCTGAGGGCTGACCTCTTTACATAATATTTTCACAGTCAATGATCCTTTCTTGAACTAAAAGTAAGATGCCAAATAGATTTCTTTTTAAACTAATAGCATAATACGTTATGCTGGAATTACGATGACAAAATATTAGAATTTCTTCAAGCCCAATTTCTTTGTTGTGTCCTCGACCAGCTGTCGCTTGAGGTCTTTGGTGAACCGTAGGATAATTTGCAAAATCAAACGGAGGGGAGGATCGACCCGTTCAGTAGAATTCTGAAGAAAGAGGCAGCAGGTGGAGACATTTCTTTGGAGATCCGCCATATTTTTCTGGCTCCGAACATTAATCACTGCAAGGATGCCATCCTTGATGCCTTGATTCAGTGTTGTATGGCGAAGTCACACAATCATTTTATGCCTGGCGAACTTATTTTCGAAGAAATCAATGTTGCGAGATTCCATGATTTTATTTGTTTCAAGATCAAGGAACCTACAAGTATCCCTCTTCTCAGCATAACTCAAGAAAATTGTCTTCATAGTCCTTTTTCCCAACTTCTGAATTTTGATATCAGGAAGTTTCACATAAGACAGACACCTCCATACTCGAATGACATTAAATTTTGATGACTTTGAACTAGAGTTCATGAGGAGTAATGTCTGATTTCGCGAACGACACTGTATTGAGAATAAACGTAGCCGTTAGCACAACTTCTCTCCAAAAGCAGTTTGGAAGACCAACAGTTAACAACATTGAATTCATCATCGCCATCAACGTATGATTCTTCATTTTTGCTACTCTATTTGATTATACGGAGCAATCGTTTCATTGGCCATTTCATGTTCTCTGCAAAATGATGCGAATTCAAGGAAACGATACTCTCTGTCTCAATCACTTCTAAGTCTATCGAGTTGTCCCGTCTGACGTTCAGCTTCAGCCTTGCTGTTCTTGAACTTCTCAAATGCTTCATTTTTTTATTTGAGAAAATAGACGAATGCGTACTTTGAGAAGTCGATGATAGTAATGAAATACTTCATTCCGACCTTTGTGGAGAAGTGCTTGAAGTCACAGATATATGAGTGCACAAACTCAAGAAGTTTTGTACTTCGGTTCACCAGTCTGAAGGGCTTTCTTATAGTTTTTGTCTGAGAACAAACTTCACATTTCTCCATCTTCTTACCTCCACATTTGAAAATAATGCCTAGACTAGATATCTTGTTTTTCTTTTACAATGTACATGCCCTAGTTTATTGTGCCATAACTCTAGAGAGTAACCAGAAATGGACACTTCATTGATACATTCAGCTAAATTTGAACATTTATTCAGTTCAAAAAGCTTTTCCGAAGTATATTTCTTTGTAGGACATCACAATCTGGCCTATGTTGCACAACAGACTCCTAGAGATCAGATTCTTGGCAATGACTGATACATGTTTCACGTTCTCCAGGGTAAGTGTCTCTTCCGAAGTCAGTTTCAGCACCACAGTTCCGATCTCTATAACTTCGGCTTGGTATTTGTTCACAATCGAAATCTTCTCAACAGTTGGTTCGTAAATGGTGAAAAACTCATTTGATTACGCGTGGCAAGATGCACCCGTATCTACCCACAAATCTGTGTCTATGCCAGATAAGTCAATCTGTGCCATCATAGTAACCAAGCTCGCATTGCTATTTCTGTTTTGGCTTTGGCTTGGACCTACAGTCTTTCTTGTAATGGTCATTCATGCCACAGTTGTAGCAAGTCCCGTCGTTGCTTGAATTGGGCTTGAAAGAGGTGGCTTCACCTTCAGATGGTTAAAGTCCTCCTTGTTGTTGTAGGAAGCTTTCTCCTTCTCCTTTGTGTCTCCTGCGTGCACCATGTTTGTCTTGACAAACTGTTTGGACAGTGTCTAGATTGATTTGACCTCTGGCTTCATCTTCAATATGAATATAGTGCAGAAGATCTAGCTGGATCTTCATCTTTTTACGGTACATTTTTGTTGTAAATTTGTTCCAACCAAGTGGAAGCTTGGAGACGATCTCTCCCACCATTAACTTGTCTTCTTGACGCATACTTTCCTCAAGCTTTTGTTGTAGCTTCAACATTTCTTTGGCTTGAGGCAACATGACCTCATCCTGAAATTGCATCTTGAGAAATTTGTCGATGAGATAGATTTTGGACATCTTCTCATCTGTCTTTTATTGTTTTTCAAGAGACTGTTAGACGTCTTTGCATTCACCTTCTTGTCATATGACTGTCATGGAATCTTCCAAGGCATTAAGAATCAACAACTTACATAATATATTATCTTTCTTCCATTTGTACTGCCTGTCAATAGCGCTATTGTCACGACCCGCACCCGATAATTCGAACAAGAGTACGTGGGTACGTCCAGCCTACGCCGTAGTGTCGGCAGTAGAACGTTGTCTAGTAACTCACAATTATCCAACATCTCACGCAAATATATACGAAATAAAACATAGTACTCAAATCACATTTCTAAGGAAGATAACACCAGAAAGAACAATATGAACAATAAGACCTATATATATCAAGTCTCATAGTTTAAGTCAAACAACTTCAAAGAGTGGAATCCAAAAGTATAACATAAGACAGTAGACTACCGAGACAATCCGGACAAATATAATAGTGTTCTATAAGCTATCTAAAGTAGTTGCAACCTATATCTTCGTTGCGAGGCCTCCATGATCCTCCGGAATGGCAAGATCAAGCTTAGCTACAATGTCTTCCTGGGCCCCGCAATATGTGGTACATTGGGCCTCAAACTCGTCTCCTATTTACAACATCCAGTCAGGATTGGAGCGAAGTACAATGCAATGAAAGCAGTTCCAATATATGGTAGAGACTATAAGACAGTAATAGGCATACAATATATGATAGACGATAAATCTGAATCATGACATTACAACATGTGATAAAGCTAGTAATCACGAGAAACCATAATATGTGACAACAAAGTATCGGAAATAACAAAAGGAAAGACTGAAAATACTCTAAGTGATATAAAACACTACTTTCAATATGTGACCTACTTAGGTATCCGGCTCATCATGCGATGAGCTATTATTCAAGAGAGTGGTCCGGCACAATTATTCGTGAATGGTATGATTTGCTATTAGTCATAAAACTTGAAACATAGGTTTGATCACATATCTACTTAGTGTTTCCCCCTCTCCGACTAATACTCATGGATTCTAGTCAAAATACAATGATTCTAGAAACATGAAAATTACTACGTAATGTAGGCACGAGATACGTGAACATGAACAACAACCTGTTCAACACGATAACCAGGACCAATTTGACAACATGACCAACACGAGAATTACGATACAGGCTATGAATCTATAAAGTACCAATCCGCGTATCAAGCGTGAGAATCAAGTAGAACATATTTAAAATGTGAAGTATAGAAACTATCAAAATACTGAAAACAATCAAATAATGTACTTGCATGCCATCCTGAGATGGTGATGTGTCCGGTAACAAATCTGAGTCCAAGAAACCTATTTATGAATAAATTGTGTCAATAGGTGAAATGGAACAAATTCTATTCTATCTATTGAATTTTTAGGTTTCTAGGTTCAATTACCTACTCTAGTGGTAACTAATCTAGGTAGGTTTTTAATAGGTTTAATATTATCTACTTGTGATACCTATATAATAAGTATTTCAATACTAAAATATAGTTTATATAGTTCAAAGTAGCATATATAACTCACTTATTATACTTTATATAACACTTACAGTTTTTTCCTAATTCAATACTTTGGTATTTATCATGACACTTATCTAACTAATACCCAACTTACCTTGACACTTACCTTGTCATGAATCATACCCAAGTATACACAACACATCTAACCCACTCTAGGATACTCGCTTGTATCTTATACATAACACACTAACTATGCTTACACTAAACTCACTACACATCTCATTCACTTAAACACTCACACTTACACTCACTCACACATACACACACTCACCCTTGATCAAGATAAAGAGGTGGTGGTGATGCCACTATTGTTGCTTGCTACTGCTAGTGCTACTGTTGTTGCCACTAATGCTACTGCTGCTACTGCTTCCTGCACTCTAACACACACCTTTATATATATATATATATATACACACACACACACACACCAATACCAATTGGTACTCAAGATACACAAAACACTTCCAACACTCTAACACAAACTAATACTTATGATACTACCAAGTATCACACAAGATTAAAACATAAATAAATCTACTCATGGATTTAAGTAGGATACATAAATCCCTATGAAACTCAACTCATAAAATACAACAATTATACTAACCTAGTTATCATTAATTTAAATTTACTAGGAGAGTATAACCATCTATTTACTAACATAGATCATTTCAAAATAAAGAGTATAACTATATGAACACAAACACTAATGACCTAATACTATGGATTTATTAGGACCTAGTATTACTATTAGTAATTAGGCCTAGGGATTAGTGAATTTTCTATGAGTTTTAGATTAATTATTCTACCATAGAACTAAAGGGAAGTAATGTTTACCTCTTGGGAAGGGCTCCCAAGTACAATCCTCTCTAATGAAGTTGGAAGAAGAGGTGTGTTCAATCCTCCTTTGTAGTGTTCCTTGCTAATCCTACTTGAGCTCCCAAGCTTTAGCTCCAACTTTGGTAGAAAGTTGAAGGGAGAAAGAGTTGATTTGGAATTGTGGGGAAAGGAAATTAGGGTTTGGGACTTGAGAAGATGAAGTCGAGAAGAAAAAGTGAAGTGGATGAAATGAATGAAAGGGGTGGGGGTGTGTTTATAGGGGTGGGTTAGCTTTTCTTATAAGCCTCTATAGATATTAAACTTGAAGAGGTGGAAAGAGAAAATTATCATTTTACTCCTAGATATTAGTCATGAAGATGTGGGAAGAAAAAATATTTAGATATTTCCTAATCCAAGATTAACCCTAATATAATACTAATCCTCCATTAACCTAAACCAAGGTTAATCCTAACTCAATACTAATTATGATTAACTAACCACTATTTAGAAATTAATTAATCCTAACAATAACAAATAAATAATTATATATAAAAAAAAATTGAAAAGTGGAGGTTACATCTATCAATAGCTAACACATGTTTCATCTCTAGAATGGTAGTCTTTGAATTTGTCAACACGTATTCAACATTTACGAGTCGAAGATTGAGACTACTCTTACTCTTCCAAATATTGTAGTGTCTCCATCGAAATTTGCAAGTTTATGAAAATTTGTGTCGAAAGGATTTGAACGATTTTTCATCTTTGTTTGCTTGATCGTTGCTCGGATCTTGCTTTGAGATTATTGTTCGTACGGTTACAATAAACGTACAAAGTACATATAAAACCAAAAATTACAATACGAACAAAGATGCTTATAACAAAGGAAACGGAGAATACAAACTGACTTGAATTATAAAGCACTCAAACTTGTAAACTATATGCTAATACAACACTCTTTGCTCATAAACAAAATATAAAGAGAACTTTTAAGAGGAAAGTTTCTTGGGGTGATGACGATCACCGTTGTCAAAGCAAGTTTCGGCCTTATTCTGTTGATCTGTTTCCAGGAACTACCAAGTTCAAAACCACAAACTTCTGGAAGGCTCACTTTGTCATTCTTGCATGAACATCAAGGACAAAATTTGGACTCTTATCGTGCAAGGACATCACTTCGTTGCTTCTGATTACTCTGCTAGTAACTCTCCACATGTATCATATATTCACCTTGTTCCCCTTGCAAAAGAAAAGAACTTATGAATATATAGGGGAGCTAATCCCTTAGCAACCCACTTTCCATAATGGGCATTAAATCCGGAGGATAATTCTCTATTAATTAGGCGTTTACATTAGTAATCTCCACTAAATGGCAGTTACGCTCCAGGAGCAACGAACAGTCAATTCTGCGCACAAAGCATTTTTGCACAGAAACGCAGCCTAGCTTGCAGTTCTGCGCGCAACACCCACGCGGCACGCTCCCATGCGCAGATGTCGCCATCACGCACCCGATGCGTATGTGTGAAGTGTGTCATTAAAGTTCTACTTTGTGCATTTCGTTCGCGTCCGAGTCCGAGTCGCTTCTAAGAAAAATTCCAAAGAAATGAGTGACAAAAAACATAAATTTTTTTTTTTAGGATTTGAACCTTGCCCTCTAGGAAAAACATTCCACCATCTCAACCACATAGGCTACCACTCTCCATGTGCACAAGTCAATAAAAGATTAAACTTATACTGAAATACACACTTGGAATTATCACATGAATGCGAAAATATTTCCTAGATTGCAAATTCAAACCCCAATATATCTCACATTGCACATAATACCATGGATAGTTTCATTGTACAAAGTGATGGAGAACATGCTTCTGAAGTTTGGTTTTGATCACACAATTAGGCTTGATTAGATTATTGCACTATGATATGAACCCTTTGTCACATTTATTTGATACGGATACGCTATAAAGATCCGTTACTTTATTAAGTTTGTCATAGACGAGTAGTAGAGTGAAATTGCACTGACATGAGATACATCATTTATAGATAGCGCGAAGAAGGGAATCACCAAATTGTGGCAGTGACAAAATCATGGTGATGGTTTCTGCAATGTCATTGTCTTTCATGTGATGCGCTTAGAAATATGATCCCCAGGAGAGGTCAATCAGATATTCAGAATTATTAGGAAGGTTTATATTAAACAAAACTTTAGAATTAATGATTAATCATTAATGTCCAAGTTACTAAAATAGACCATCAGATTCAATGATTCACTACCATGAAAAAGAACCAGAAGGAATAATTGAAATCTTACCCAAGATTTTTTTTATTTTTAAATATTGGAACGAGGTGAATTATAATTAACTCCTCCAATTACACAACAGGAAGAACTCCATGATCTAACAAGTTTTCTCCAACAATTTCAGATACTGATATGCTTGACCAAGTTTTTTTAAAGAGGAAAGTAGGGCATTAATTACGACTCAATATATTAGAAGATAGTTTGTAAATGAACTAAGGAATTAAAAGACTTGGCAAAAATATAGCAAAGCATCTAAAACTTGCACAGGAGTAGGGGTTTCCTCACCAAACCAAAGGAAGATGGTTTCAAAAGAACTGCGGGATAGTTTTAAAAAGAGTAACCCAAACATGCAATCAGATTTTCAAAGTATCAGAAACAGAGAACCTAGCCCAATTGCAAGCAACTGAAAGGCTAATTAGCCTAACCAAACCAAACAGTGCAATCATAACCGTCCATATAGTTGGATTAAGGACTTACCTACCAAGGAAATCATCATGGGTGTATATAGAACTTCTTTCTCAAAGGAGGGAGCTTCACTTGCAAGAAACTAGGAAGACTAAAAAAAACTTCACTCTAGAAGCAGTGCCTCTTAAATCAGCAGGGGAACCTTGCCTTACAAAATGAGGCATTACAACTTGCACATATGACAACTCTTAACCATGACGAACACTTAAATAGACCATGTGATCTCTAGGAAGGGAAGTTAACAACGCAAACTATTTTTTATATGTACTGCACTGGCAAAATTACCTTCCCAAATCCAACATTCCATCCAAGGTAGAAAGGTAATCTCGTTGATATTTGATAGATTGTAAGTGCTAAAAGATGTTAGGATAGTTTTTTGTGACAAGTAGCAGCTACTATAGTTGAAGGGGGTAAGTTGTTGATCCTGAAGTAGATAGTAAGTGAAATCTACCCATGATTGAAGGGAGGTTTCTATATCTTGCATCATCCTAGACCTAAATTTCCAACATATCTATCCTTGAAAAGAATATATTCTTTCTAGAATGAGCAGCATGATATGAAGTATTAACTCAAGTTTTTCAATAGTTTTCTGGCTAAAATGCCCTCTAATACTTTTATCTTTCGCAGTTCACTTCCTTCTGACTTCTACATGATTTTGTATCATAGGATACTGTATATGTAGTTTGTTACTATAAATCGTGTTAATAGAAGTTACAATAAGACCTTTATGTTCTTGTTTTTGAAATGTGAATAATAACTGAAAATTCCACAAATTCAGTGTGAGCAATCAAATGGGCTTAGAAGCTGCAGTGGAAGCAACAGCAGAGTTTCTCAATAAGGCTGTGAAGCCAGTGCTCATCGGAGGACCCAAACTGAGGGTAGCCAAAGCTCAACAAGCCTTCATAGAACTAGCCGATACATGTGGGTACCCAGTGGCCATTATGCCATCAGGAAAAGGCATGGTGCCAGAGCACCACCCCCACTTCATCGGTACATACTGGGGTGCTGTTAGCAGCAATTTTTGTGGTGAAATTGTGGAATCAGCTGACGCATATGTCTTTGTTGGCCCAATCTTCAATGATTATAGCTCTGTGGGTTACTCTCTACTAATCAAAAAAGAGAAAACAGTGATTGTACAGCCTAATCGAGTTACTATTGGTAATGGGCCATCCATTGGTTGGGTTTTCATGGCCGACTTCTTGACAGCACTTACACAGAAGCTCAAAAAGAACACCACAGCCATAGAAAACTATCGTCGGATTTTTGTTCCTCCCAGCATTCCTCTCAAAAGGGAAAACAATGAACCTTTAAGAGTTAATGTCCTCTTCAAGCACATTCAGGCAAGCCACTTATTATCTTTGTTATGTCCTTGCTTTTTTTTTTATCATCACAAGACACTGTCAAAATGTTTGTCATTAATTCTGTTAAGATGCTTCCTCGATTGATTGTCAAAAATTATATATTGTTCATCTATGGATTGCGTGGTAGTCTGGAGAATGGAAATTAGAGGAATAAGAGATGCATTCTTTCTGCGTCTTCCACTTTCTACTGCTAATCCATTTTGGTGGTACTCATGGTACAGGGTATGCTGAGTGCTGACACTGCAGTTATTGCAGAGACTGGCGACTCGTGGTTCAATTGCCAAAAGCTCCGCTTACCAGAGAACTGCGGGTCATTTCTTGTCTTATATGTTTTCTATTGGTAAGCTTGTGAATCTTGACTCATATAGCCGTTTTGCAGATTTGAGTTCCAGATGCAGTATGGGTCTATTGGATGGTCAGTAGGTGCATCCCTTGGATATAGTCAAGGCGCTAAAGACAAGCGTCTCATTGCTTGCATCGGTGATGGAAGTTTCCAGGTACATTCAAACTCCAAACAATCGTTGCTTCAGCTGTTTTAAGGCTGGGTGATTCATCTTCTGAAGCATGTTGTATTACAAGTCTTTAGCTGGTTTCGAGTTTCCGGAAATTAACATAGGCTGTCGTAAATTTTGTACTTCTCCATCTTTCAAGCTATTCTCTCTCTCTCTCTCACCTAAACTTACTATTGACTTCTTATTACGTGCATTTTTTAAATATCTGAGGGTCTGCTTGGTAACGATATCTTCATCGGTTTTGGGGTATTTTTGAACCGACCGTTTATGAAAACTCCTGCTTGGTGAATTTTACGAGGCACTGGTTTTGGTCGGCTCAAAAACCGTCCAAAACCGGTGTAATGTAATTTTGGGTGGCTTTATAAACACCTCAAATCGGTGGGGGGTTTTTGAACGATTTTATTAATTTTATTTCCTTTATTCTTGTAAAAGCCTTTGAAAACCGCTTGTTACCAAGCATGTGGATTGTATTGGTTTAAAAGCTGCTATTTAAAACTACTCAAAACCGGGCCTCTCATAACCGTTCATAACCGGTAGTCTAAAAATACCTCATAACCGTTACTCCCATAATTGTCAAGCAGACCCTGAGTTTCTTGAGAAAATTTGTGAAGTTTGCTTCAGAGTCGCACAAGAGAGATTGGCCTACATAGGGTTAAAGTCACATGGTTAACATTGTTTGCCTGACAGTTAATTTGTCCCTCAGGTGACAGCACAGGATGTTTCCACAATGATCCGGTGCGGACAGCGGACCATCATATTTCTCATCAACAACGGTGGATACACCATTGAAGTAGAGATCCATGATGGGCCTTACAATGTGATTAAGAACTGGAACTATACCGGGCTTGTTGAAGCCATTAACAATGGTCAAGGCAGATGCTGGACTTCCAAGGTGAGAACCATAACGTGTTACGTCTCGTATACTATACCCGTAAGAGAAGCATGGTGATTGAAGAAAATCGTCCTCATGAATAATGCAGGTCCGCACTGAAGAAGAACTGGAAGATGCGATCGAGAAGGCCGTGGGAGAACACAAGGACAGCCTCTGCTTCATTGAGGTGATTGTTCATAAGGACGACACGAGCAAGGAGCTCCTGGAGTGGGGATCTAGGGTCTCAGCTGCAAATAGCAGGCCCCCAAATCCCCAGTAGGATTATTCAATTGAATAACCAGAGAGAGATTGGATTAAGAAACCAAAGTGCCAGGATGTTGTATCAGAACTAGTGACATATAATCTGGGGGTGGGGGTGGGGGTGTTAGGTCCCAGACCTAAATGACCAGCCATTGCTGAGATTTGATGGAAGCTTGACATCGATTTGAGAAAAACTTGCAGTAAAGAAGATGTAATGGAGACTTGAAGTAAAATAGGGTTTTATTATTAAATAAAATTGGGAAAGAAGAAGACTACAAAGTACTGTAATTTCTAAGAACAATAAGGTAATGAAAACTAAACAATATTCTTCACCCTTCTCTCTCTTCCTCTCCTCCAATCTATAGTCTAACTCGATACCACTTTTTATTACATTCTCTCTGTTACTCTGCTAACTACCTTGTTTATTAGAGTTGGCCTTCCTTCTGCTTAGCTGGCTAACTGCCTAATCTTGATATCCAAGCTAATTGCAGTAAAGATGATGAATAAGAGTGAGTGGCACACTTGTTACTAAGATTCTACCCAACCCTCTGATACTCTACACTGCTGCCTGCATGTTACTTTACTACATGTGCTCTTCACTTGATTCTTCTGTCTGAACCAACTCTAGCAGCAGATACTTCATTACCAGTTTAGCCTATCAACTTTAAGCTCTGATATTCACTCTTGTTATCACTGGGCAGTCTCTGGTACTATATATTAGGCTATGATACTAGTGTGCAATTCCGACATTAGCTCTGTCACTCGCTTCTCAGTTAACGTATGTAGCTTCACACAACAATAGGAGCTCCAGTAGTTACTTCACAGCTCAGTCAGTATACATGTGGGCCCCTCTCTAAAAGTTTATACAGGTGGAGTATCAAAGTTTTTATACTCCCGGTGTATGACATATGGGCCCCCCTCTAAAAGTTTATATATATATATATATATATATATATATATATTTGCACACTTTACAAAGAGGAAGGGTCCACATGTCATACATCTGGGGTATCAAAACTTTGATACTCGAGGCTGTATCAAAGTTTTCCTCTTCAGTATGGTACTAGGGGTTGGCCCCAAATTATCCGGATGCATCGAATAAGTTGATTACATCTTTACTATTATAATACGGCTTAGAAACGGCTAAAAAATGAACCGTCTAAGCCGTATGTATATCATCACTAATTAATTTAAAAAAATAAAAAATCTTTTTAACTTCCGCAGTTCTTTTCTCACTTAATTAGAAGAAAAAATTAAAACCTAAAATTCTTCTAACTACCTGAACATAATCCTAAAATATATTCAATCTTTAAATTATATTTAAACTAACTAAATGATATTATCTAAATAAACACATATCAAAAATTCAAAAAATATATCTATAATAAACCATAACTAAAATTTATTCAAATCATATTTAAACTATTCTAACATAATTTAAATTTTTATCTAATTTGTTAACAATATCATAGTTTTTTTTCTTCTTCCTTTTTTTACTTGCAACGTACGTTAAAGTAACCAGTTTAATATATAAGATTATAATAAATATAACATGAATATTTATATATATCATCCCTCCTAGTCTCCTACTTTAAATAAAAACTAGCCATACTATTCAGGATTTATTGTTAGCTTTATCCATACTATAAATAGTTCATAGATCTTCTTCATCCCACTTCCATATTTATCTGATCTTAAATCTTAAGCCTGATGTCTCTCAGAGTTTTCTCTCTCTCACATTTTGTTCTCCTAAATAGGAATGTAATGAGATGAACACAGTCTCGAAGCATTTTAGATCAAGGATAAGAGAAGGCCCCAGTTTGACTCATGAAACCTGTTGAACTCGGGCGGGAGGAGGGCGAACTTTTTCGACTACAAAGTTAGAGCTCTTGGCCTTCTGTGTAGGAATGGACGGACGTGCTCCTAATGGAAAAACGTTTCAATGATGTTGCAAACACCTAAGGAACCAGCGGAGAGGGAACACGATCGACTCCTTCCGCATTGTTCCTTTGGTTACCACACCCCTCCCACATGCAACCTCATCACAATATATGATCAACCCCACACCTCCCGTGCAAAAATCTCAGGGTCGGCCCAAAGGCCTAGGCCCAAGCATAATGAATTCAATAGTCCACAGGTGCTCGGCCTGCATGCTGATCCATTAAATGAGTTGATTTTATGTAATCCATAAAAGATTATGATAAATATTTGTAGGAATCTCTCTCTCTAGTGGCGTAGCTGGAGGCCGCAATACTTATTATTAAAATAATAATAATAAATTATAATAATACATTTATAATTCTAAAAATATTATATATTAATATCAAATGTCATAAACTATTACAATTATTAAATAACATTTTTCTTTGACAATAAAAACTTTTATATTATGAAAATATTGAATGATATATTCATTGATAATGACATCCAATACGTCTCTTTCAATATATGTTACCAAACAATCATTCATCATCGTATCTCCCGGTCGATTACGTAATGAAGTTTTTATGATTTTCATCGCAGAAAATACTCTTTCTAAAGTTGCGGTTGCAACGAGTAATAATAATGCCAACTTCAAGAGCAAATATACCAACGGATATGCACAATGCTTCTTTAACTAGACCATCTTTCTAACAAGCCCACTAACATATAAGCTATGGTCAAATACTCATTCTATTAATCAGGGCCATCGGAGGCCTCATGGCCGGCGTTGCGGTCGCAAGAAAGAAACTGGTTAAGAGATATGTGGCCAGAGTCATCAGTTGTAAACAGTATTTGGCTATGCTCCGTTGGCAGTAGACTCGACGGAGGAGACCGCGAGATCTAGATCCCATTTGATCCATGGCCTCCGTCGCACTCAAGACTCAATGATCTTGGCGGGGGCGGACAAATACAGCTACGTATACCAGAGTACTTAATATCCCAAGATACGGTCACGGTTGTCTAGACATGTGAGGATTTACTCTACAATCCAACAGTCATTCCTGGGTCAAGAGTCCTAGGTGTCTCAATCTCAAGCAAGCAACGAGTTACAAGAAGTATGATCACCAAAACATATCATAGTAAGGCGTCCCAAACTATACATACACAGATAATCATGAAGCTAGTTATAAAATGAAGAACTAGCAAGAGTATAATATTACATGATCAGCTCTAACTATAGTCTAGAATATGCTTTACATGTAAGTACACATGCAAGATATCAAGTTCCAAAACACGAGCTAAACACGTGCTCGGTGACGAAATACTTCAAAAGTATAAGTACAAGATCAGGTGAGTGATGGAGAAAAAATCCACTCAATGCCTCGGGTGCTTCTGGTGTTCACCATATTGAGGCGGGAAGTACGAAAGATCCTGCGGTCCTGCTCCAAAATCTGGCCATACAAAACCAGTGGGGTCAGACACCAAAATAGAAAGTACAACAAGGGAGCCAACTTAGGAACTAAAACCAGCATGCATTGATGATGAAAGGACGAATCGAGGGAATCACAAAGGGAGGAATCTACATACCAAGTCAAGAGAAGTTTATGATAAGTCTAGAAAGTATGGTCACAGGGTTGAATAAGGTACGATTAGACAAGTATTTGGAGAATCAAGTCACAGTGACTAGATCAGGAAATTAGAAATAAAAAAGAACTGATACCTACAGTGAGATGGATATTAACACCATGAAGATGGTACTAACTAAAAGATTAATTTGCTCCTAGGGCACGACTGGAAAGAGAAGAAGGTTTTACTCAGTTGTTATAATTAGAATGATCTTTGTTGCAAAATCACAAGGCTATATATGCAAAATAAGATAAAAATTTGATAGGAAGGATAGGAATGCAGTCGAGGGAGTAATACAACTAATCCTTAAACTCAATACTATATTCATATAAGTTATATTCTATATAACCTCTCTCGTACTATTGGCAACCTACTTCGGGCTATAGGTAAACAATATATGATCCTTAAAACTTCGTCTTCCTCGCATATTTCTAACTTAGAAGGTAAGGATCTAAACTAAGCATGTACTTAGGTCTATCACTCATGACATACTATTCGCTAAGGACACTCTTCAATACTAGTCTAGTCTTCAATTGGAAGGCCTACCCTTTTTTTTTTGTACAACATACTCCATTCTATTGGCTATCTTTCTGTACTGTTGTTCGTCTAGTCTCTGCCATCTAAAATCTATCTTCCTTACAAGAATCTTTCGGCTAGGCTACTACCCTATTACACAAGCATGATGTCATGGTTATCTTGAGTGAAAATTCTTCAAACTCAATGAGATGATAAGATTTCTAAAATTCGAAAATCCATCGGCTATGGTAAATTGGAAATAGGTTCTCATCACCTACTACTAAGGATAGATCCAGCAAGATCATACCCTATTAGTCAAAAATCTAAATTACTGGCCCTAATTAGTTTATGTACAAACGCACAATATTTAGCTATCATTCCTATCATACTTATATCTTCCATTTACACTTTTCTACCATGTGTAAATCTATAATCTAAGGGTCTTGTGATAATCCTCTACATAATAACCAACAAGTCAGTATGTGATTCTGAACCTGTGTTTAATTTTTTGAAATTCGTATCACTTCGAGACTGATCAATAATTTCTACTCGCACTAAATTCTCAAAATTCCAAAAGCATTACAATTCATAAATACTAAAATTATTATCCCTCAAATCCATATCACAATCCCTTCTCCTTGGATTATGTGACCATAATATTTTTCCCCTATCATTTGTTTCCTACGCACTTTCATATCCTTTTAGTATGTTAATCTTGTTTTCAACTATAAGCTTCGCCAATCATGACCCAGTACTTTCCATTTCGTAGTATAGATCTTCTAGACAACTACCGAGTGATAAACTCTTCAATCCTTCCTAGATCCTTCTCTTAATTTAAAAATGCTCAAGGTCATGTACTCCTCGTGAATCTATTCTTGTTACCATTCTACCTTCTTCACCTTGAACCTGAGATTTCTCCTAGTTTATCCCATGTATACCCTTCATCCAAACTACATGGTTACCATCTTGTTATAACTTGTCATCTATTGTAGGAAATTCACTATCTAACTCAAGACTATAACATCTATCAAAACTCTCATTCTTCAACCTATTTGCTCTATCAAAGATACTAGCTTATCTACCCAAGTAATCACGGGTGGAACTCACTTGTTCAATTAACACTGACAACCCAATAATCAAGTACATCTAATTTGATTTCGAAAGCTATACTTTAGTACTCGAGTTATCTAATTACTCAAACATTTGGTCTAGCAATATACCTATCTATTTAGTCCAGACCTATAGTCATCAATAATTTAAGGGGGTCATAAGATCTAGTTTTGATACTAAAAGTCACAAAAGAACTAGAGATTTAACCACTATGGCTGCTACGTAAGGTTCTAATTTTTTAAGGTCATAATACAATTCCTTGTATCACCATCATGGGCCACACTAATCCCTAACATCTAGCTATGTATTCTAAAAAGTATTCTGGTGCATTAGAATCAAACCATTTTTCTAACTTCTAATACTTCCAAATTACTGCTACCTTAAGCAAGGGTAAGATTTTATTAGTTATAGGCCTCTAATACTATATTCAATTCTCATGCTAACAATCTACACTAGCTCTAACATATAGGAATAACCTATCTACCTACCCTACTAAGGGTAACCGTCTTCTTAAAAATTTATATCCAGCATGTCTTCTTCCACCTTGACAAAGATCTGCTTCTGGAGGAAACACCGCGCACGAACGTCCATCTCTCTAAATTTAGGAGAGATGATAAACAATAATAAAGATGTCGAGGGGAATAAACGAGTATAATTATGAAGTCCAAGGGCGATAATTAAATGCTAAGGAATTTTCAAATCAGTTGTGGATTGAGATATTAATACTGCTAATCTTGATTACAGGCTCGCTCGGTACCGAAAAGTAACCAAAACGATTTAATCAGGACCTGCATAGGCCACCACAAAAATATGTAACGCCCCATTCCCAAAATACATAGGACTAGGAATACGTAACATGCAGCTACGCATTCGACCAGACTCTGGTCCGATTCGAATACGTATAAGCTGTATTATAATGGTCACTATCTAAATAATAAAGTAAATATAAATATATATGTCTCAATCTACAATGAACAAAATACAAAAAGAATGAGCTACATGTGCTAAGGTCGGCCGTCCAGTAACATACAAACTCGAATAGACTCGAGAAAGAAATATAAGTCTATAAAAACTAGGCTATATCAGCAGATGATTCAACAATATGAATAAATAAACATAACTCTGTTAAAAATGATATAAGTACCTAGTACCAATGCCCACATAACAAAGCAACATACATTAGCAACTCCAGGCAAGCTCCATAACGATCTATGCTGCAAAACTGGCAATGGACCAGGACCTCAGAGGGACGTAACAAGGTAGGCCCCGGTGAACCTGTCCCTACTTAGCTGCACACTTAAGAAAAGGAATGATACATGCTAGTTTCCAGCGATAACCTTTTCATACTAATAAAAAGAGATAAAAGCACATATCTAAGAGGATAACCCCGCCTTATCATTGTATAGAACATGGAGATCTTACTTGCTATTTGCGTAATCGGACTATTGAGTTAAAATATTGTAGTTTTTTATATATATATGTCACAAAAGTAGTTTAAGTTCAAATTGAGGCATTGCACTGCACGGAATGTGACACGGGATAGAGTATAATCATATTGCATACATAGACGAGAAAGACTATCAAGTAGTCGTTCCAAGTCAAGAAAATAAAAGAAAGTACTCGGGATATCCAGATCACCCATGCAGTCTCTAATCAGGGAGCTGCGCAAAGAAGAAAGATCCGAGTGTAGTCCTCAACAAGATTCAACTGGGTTGATGTCCTCGGAAAAGAGAAACCGAGTGTAGTCCTCGACTAGGATTTGAAAGTGGGGGAGTAGTTGCATGGTCACGAATAACTGGTTGTGCACCAGGTAGAGATGATTCCTCGACAAGATTGTTGAGGCATCTGAATCGTGTCGACCCGGAAGGACAATTCCAGTGTAGTCCTGGTAATACGCTAGATAAAGTACTAGCGGGCGAGTGCAGGACATCCAGCAAGGCTTGCTACCGACCTGAATGGTCAGCCGACTCGTCGGATAATTCAGGAAGCCCAGTAAGGCTCGCAACTGAGCTGGGAAGACAGCCGTTCCATCACATATATTATCCAATATGGCTAACAGAGCCAGTGACCTTCATATAGATAAGTCACACATGCATATCGGCTATCCGCATTCATAAGAGGAGTAACATGAAGGTGTACATTTGCACGACACTTTGCATGTTTAGAATTGATGCAAGGTATATAACATAGTTCGAGTAGAATGGGTCTGAGGAAGAGACACAAACGTAACACTTGTTGCATAGATGTTCTTCGCTATTTAGTAGATCATTGATTATATTGCTGCATATGACAGGGAAGGCCGGATGATAAGAAAGGGTAAGACAAACTCAGTTGTTTACAGTACGACACTCTTGTGCATATACGGATATTTTTATTATAGTGCCATAAAACTGATCCTAAGGCAAAGAATAGAAAGACAACATAATCGGTCGGTTCACATAACTAATGAACGTGCTTATTTTTTGGCGTGGGAGAGAGGCCTCCCCACCAGCGCATTCAATGTACTATTACCCAACCAGCTTGCATGCAGGGTGCAGGGAAAACTCGTACAAATTCGGAGATCGCTTAACGCATTGAGGTACCGGACCGCACTTGGCATCTTGGAGCGTGGCGCGCAAACCTGGAGCTCACATATATGAGACATAATGTATGGGAACATCATCATTCAGAGTGTTTGATTCAGTTGTAAGCATAAGGGCATATTCATTGTAAAGAGAGAGAGAGAGAGAGAGAGAGCACGAGCGACTTGTAATCTCGGCCTAACGCCGCTTGTAATCTTTACTTCATATCAATAAAGAGCTTGTTTTGGATTCAATACGTGTGTTTATTCTATGTTTCCGCTATGACGACTGCGAACTAGTTATCAACGGCCGTTTCGGTATTTGTCTCGCGCGGGCGCAACTCCAGGCTCGCGTTCCGATGGAAACGATCGTCCCGCGGGAGCGCTGGCGTGGTGATTCGCGCCTAGCGGGGACGGCCGATTCCTGCGGGAGATCAGGACATGACAAAACTCACAAATTAAATTAATCCCATCCATTCAATACAAAACCAAGAAACTATTGGATAAAAGAAAGAATCGAATAGTATTCATGAAAATATCTCAAAAGTCAAACTTCATTCGTCGGACAGATTTTTTGCCGGTTTGCTGCGGAATGCCAACAGTAATCCGGTGAGTGGGTAAAAGTTGAAATTTTGAGAAAATTCTGAGATTTTACGAGAACCAATCAAGCACAGTACAAAGTATAAAATACGTATTCATATACCGATACAGATACTGTGAGACGGGTCTCACATATAAGTTGTGGTCAAATAATCATTCTATTAATCAGGGCCATAGGAGGCCTCGTGGTCGGCGTTGCGGTAGCATATGTGGCCAGCGTCATCGGTTGTAAACAGTGTTTGGCTATGCTTTGTTGGCAGCAGACTCGACGGAGGAGACCACGAGATATGGATCCCATTTGACCCATGGCCTCCGTCGCACTCAACGATTTGTGTCGGACTCAATGATCTTGGTGTGGACACGCCCTTAGATCGGACCCAAAGACATGACACAAAATGTGTCGGGGTGGACACAAAGATGACATAAAAGATTGGTACTCGGCACTATTTTTCTAAAGAATTTACCAAACAAAATCTTTAACTTTTATTTCTTAAAACATTTTTTAGATAAAAGTAACCGAACGCAAAGTCCAAATTTTTTACTTCTACAAAATAACTTTATAATATCTTCTCTGGAAATTATTTTCGCAACAAAATTTCAAAAAATATATCCAAACGGACATTAAGTATCTCAATACTTTTGCATTGAACAAGACTTTTCTATCGCATTGTCTTTTGTGAATATAGTCTTACCACATTGGAAAGACATTATTTTGTGCCTCATGCCACATAGAAATTACAACACATTATAACACAATAGGGTTGGAGATGCTCTTAACCAGGAATCTATTTTTGTTTACTCGTCAAAACTAGGGTGGATGTTCACCCTTCCATTCAAAGGTTGTCATGTGTCAAATTAATGATAAAAATTAGTGTGGATGTTCACCAAACCACTCTTAAAATGGTTATAAGTTACGTGAAAATGTCATGTGACAACCTTTGAATGGAAGGATGAATATACATCCTAGTTTGGTGGATGAACAAAAATAGACTCTTTGACCGGCGATCAACACTGGAAAGTAAACTAAGAAGATAGTAGGCTTTTGAAAATAAAAACATTTCCATAATAAAAAAAATTCAGATTTTTTTAATATACTGAGGGAAGATTTTCTTCTTATTTATATAGAAGATGAGAAATTTGTAGGAATTACAAATATAGAAATGGAACGCAAAATCAATTAACGTATTGGACCTAAATTAAAAAATATTAAGTTAATTGGCATATTTTCTACGCAAAATGTTAACTTAATTGGCATCTTGTCTACGCAAAGTGAGTTGGCGTTTTCTAATATATTTGCCAAGTGAGCTGATGTTTGGTGGAGCTGCAAAAACATTGCTTGCTTCATTACATACGGTGCTGCTTATTCAAGTTGAAGTTGAAGAGAATTAAAAACCAAATTGACCTTACACACATCAAGTGAGTTCACGCAAGTGAGTTGGAGTTTGGTACGGTGGTGCAATATCTTTGCTTGCATCATCACATTCATATCTATATATGCTTGCTCCAACACACTCATAGCTAATATATGCTGCACTCGTATCTAATATATGTTTGCTTCAACATACTCGTATCTCAAGTTGTGTATTGGACCGGATCGATCCGGCCTGCGTTTTTTATTTGATCAATTTTGATCAGGTTTTGGTCGGCTCGAACTCAATTCGATGGAAAAAGCAGGTCAGGTCGGTCCGGCTCGATCGACTTGGCATCCGATCCAATCCGGACCTGTGACCAGGTTCGCGGTGGACCGGGTCGAGCCAGTCTGGATCCGAACCGATTCAAGGTCGGACCAGGCCGGTCCGATTTTATTTTAATTTTAATTTTACGTTTATTTATATATTTTTTATATATAATCTATATGATATAACTTAATGTTAATAAATTCAAGTTAAAATTTCTAAGTTATTTGTTATAAAAAAAATTGTTATAATTTATGTAAAAATTTATATAAACATGAAGTAAGAAAATTTTATTTAATTTCTTAAAGATTATATGCTTAGCTTCCTTGTAAAGATTTATAAGTTGATTTCTTTATTTGAATTCAAGATTGTATAATTATATAAACATTAAGTAAAAAAAAATTATTTCATTTCCTTATGTCAATATTTATATAACTTTAAGTTTAAATTAAAATATAAATATTTATAAGTTGAAATTTTTTTTTAAAAATGATAACTTTTTTTATAAGTATAAATTTTTATATAATTTTTTTTATATAACTTTTTAAGTATAAATAAATATAAGTATAAATCTTTATAAATTTTTTAAAATCTTTATAAGTATAAATATTTGTGTCTTAGCTTCTCAGACTTTGTTTAAAATTTATTTGTAATACTGCAAATAAAGTTTGTAGAGAGACTGAAAGCTAAGACTCAAACATAAGTTACAATTAGGTTTAAATATACCTATGATTTATGTAACAATAATATAATATATTAAAATCGATAATTTTTTATTTAGAAAATACAACATTACTAGATATCCATACACATTTTCAAATGTATGTGTAGCTTCTTTGTACCACAGTTATGGTCTCATTTGAGTCATTTTTCAATGCAAGCATTCAACAAGAACTGTATTCGAATATCTTCTTTCCGTATCGTGCTCATTATAAACTCCGCTAAAATGATGCCAAATTTCAAATTCAAATTCTAGTTGCAGTGCCGGTTGAGATTGTGGTACCGGTTGAAGTTGCTGATATTCCAGTTGCTATTGTGATTGCTCATTTTTCATGATAGTATATAATATCTTTATACGATTGTTTTTTAATTTTCTAAGAGAGAGGAAATAAATTTTGTAAGAGGAAAGAATTTGGGTTGTGTTTATTTTTCATAAATTATAAACTATTTATAGGAATTTTTTGGGGGGCAAATGATCCAAAATACCCTAAAAAAGAGTTGTTATAATGGATATTTTGTCATTTTTTAGCAAAATGACCAAAAAATCCCTAAAACGTTGAAAAAAAAGCCACTAAAATGGAAATATTTTGGTAAAAATATCCCCCAACGGATATATTCAATTTTTATTTATTTTTTTATAAATAAACCGAATTGGTCTGAACTGAGCCTGAACCGGGCCGGTCCGGACCAACCGACCCGACCGAATTTGATCCGGTCCGAACAATGCCGAGACCGGGTCAGGCTTGTGGGTAGAATCCTCCGATCCAGTCCGAATCCGTAAAAGAAGTAAACCGGAACATGCCAATATGTTGACCGAATTTGAGCAGATCGAATCGAACCAAATTGCGGACCGTCCGTCTTTTTACACACCTCCTATATGCTGCTGCTTATTGAAGTATAAAGAACTCAAGTGCGAAGTACCAAGATGCCAATTCACTTTGGCACTCTAAAAATTATGTTTTTTTATATAGTAGAAAACACCAACTCACCACTTGAGCGTATTGGACCTAAATTAGGAAATGTGAATAGAGTTGGCATTTCTTAGTTTGTATTGCCAATTGATTTGACATTTCATTCCTGTATTTATAATTGCTATTTTTTTCTTTTTTATGCAAATAGGAGAAGAAGAAAAATATCCTCTATATCAACAAATCCGAAGAAAGAAAAAATCTATACACAAGTTACTGTGGTAAATCACACCTTTTCCTGCTGTCATCCAACGGTCCGCTCGTCGCCACAGATCTGCTGGCCGATATATTATGTTACTATTCTATTACATATAAATAAAATTTATTTTTTATACCGACTGAAACTTATATGTAATAGAATAAAAATATAATATAAAACAAAATATATGGAAAAGCAGATCTGGTCTGCCTCCCCATCTCCATATCTAACCACCTCGAACACCACCACTCTTTTTAGGCTAATGAAAATGGCACTACTAAATACACTTGGGACTAGTCCAGGATTGTGACTAGTCCATTAATGAATGAAGTTTACTCATACTAGTTCAAAAGTTTACTCATACTAGTCCAAATATTAAATTCTCTTCTCAAACCCTCCAAATTCCCACCGGAGCCCTCCCCCCTCCTCCCTTTCTTGTCGGAGCCCTCATCCTCCACTTCTTCCTCCTCCTCCTTGTCGATGGCTCTCAAACTCTCGAAAGAATTAAGGTACAATTCTTTCTTCTCCTTGTTCTATTGCATTTCAAATTTTTTTCAAAAATTGTAATAATTTCTATTGCATTTCGAAAAAAATTCAAAAATTATCTTTTCAATCTTAAAATTAGGACATACAAGTCCTGAATGTAGTTTCGGACGTAGTTTCGACATTTTTCTGAAGTCTCGTACCCGATTTTAGGGCATACAAGTTCGACATCCGTCGAACGTATGTAACAGAACCATGCGGGACTGTAGAAATTTCTACAGTCCTATATACATTATGGATTGTAGAAATTTCTACAGTCCTATATGTATAAAGGACTGTAGAAATTTTAACAGTCCTGTATAAATTTAGGACTGTAGAAATTTCTACAGTCCTGTATACATATAGGACTATAGAAATTTCTACAGTCCTGAATGATGAATAAATTTTGGGATGTTAAAATATATATCTTTTTTGTCTTATAGTCACGACCCTCGGAAGGGCACTATGGATGAAGATATCATAAGAAGACGCCATACTGCGTCGATGCGTAAGGAACGCAATGTTCAGCGTACTATTGAACCAGCTTTCACTATCCGCGACCCTGGGGCACGCCCTGAAGTTAGGAAACGTCGACTGACGAAGAAGACTGTCACTCGTTCGAAGAGACGTGCTCCTAGTACTCCTAGTACTTCTGGTTCTTCTTCCTCCTCCGATGAGGACATACCAAATGTCCAAAATCGGCCAACTGATGGTTCAGGACCTTCTCAGCATGCAGATAGTTCTGTCGAGACTCTGCCACAAACCCTCAAAAATCGGCCTATTGAAGGTTCAGGACCTTCTCAGCAGCCAGATAGTCCAGTCGAGACTCGTCCAAACGGTTGCTCTATGTTGCCGTCGATTGAGAACCATATTGCATACCAAATATGGAACAATCCGGTAAGTACATTACGTTATGATAATTTTATATATAGTTGTAAGTTCTAAGTTCATCCAATTATTTATAGATAACTACATTTTATATATAGGTATAAGTTCATCTGATTGTTTACTTTTTAGGAGAGTTCTCGTATGTTAACGGTGATCAACCACGACAAAAAGTACAATACATGGGGGTTTGAATTATTGGGAGACGATGTGAAGGCTAAAATTATTTCCACCGGTTTACAATATTTGGGTAACTACTCATATACGACGGTGGATAATGCACTCATATCGGCATTTGTAGAATGATGGCATCCAGAAACAAACACTTTCTATCTACCAAACGGGGAGTTGACGATTACCCTTGATGACGTCCATCATATATTGGGACTTAGGGTTAATGGTCGAGTCATGATGAATCATACTTATGACGAATCGAGCATCAACTTTTACGACCATATCGTGGATTATGTATCAGGGTGTCTGGGAGTTGATGCGACTAGTTTTACCACCCTTCGAGAATTCAAGAAGTCGTATGGACTTCCTTTAAAATATTTGGAGGAGACATTCGTTGATCCGGACCCCGAAGTGGATAATAGTGATAATGTGGCCCGTGGATATATGCAGTTCATCTTAGGGGCTATCGGCATTACGGATAAGTCTGGAATATCGATACATGCCAAATATCTCTTGAATTTTGACGACATACACGGTGGGAGAAATATCTTGGGGAAGCGGTATACTAGCATATCTTTACCGCGAGCTTGGTACGGCATCCCGCGTCGGTTCCAAGACAATATCCGGATGCCAGACTCTACTCCATGTATAGATATATCTTTGTCAACTTGTATACATGCTAAAATATTTTATTGTTAATTTTTGGACTAATTTTTTTAACTTGGTTACGTGAAGGCATGGATATACGAGCACTTTCCAACCCTACAGCGGACTAAACTTAACCGAGGGTATGACGAGCACCTTCCTAGAATGTGCAGATGGAAGCCAACTAAGAAAGATGCCAAACATCCACACACATTGGCCGCCCTACGGAATGCACTTGAAGATATGGCGATAGAAGAGGTGAATTACGATCTAATTTTTTAATGTTTGATAATAATTTACTAAATTACGTTATGCTAAATGACGTTATACTAAATTTTATGCGTTGCATATTGTTTGGGATCCATATCGTGATTTGCGATAGACTAGTCGTCCATTGTAACCAGTCGCTTTATATCACGGTCTGATAAGTTGTCATAAAATCGAGGAGGCTTATATGCCTGATAGAGTGCTCCGTCAATTTGGCTACGTACAAACAGTCCCGAAGCGCACACTGAAAATGATAACTGCTCCGTAAGGTACAAAACCACTAAACTATATTCCTGCGACGTTCAACTGGGTCTCGGACTTCTTCAATGAGTGGCAATGTCATGTTATTAGAGAAACTGAACGACAAGAAGCAATTAATATGACGGAATGTAGCGACGACTACCTCGCATACTACGCTGGTGTCGGACTACCTACGTTGTTCAAACGCGGAGGCGATATTGTGCGTGTACCATCAGATCTTCCCGCCAAATCTGTCTTATATACTGCACTGGTCAAGATGGTGAGGCAACTTCTTCACTTTCAGTTTGATATATGTAAATGTTTATAACCTAACAATTTTTTTAATTCTCATGAATAGGCTAGAAAAGTGAAGAAGTTGCGAAGAAGCCTCGTAAGTTGCAAGGGTACGAATTATATATAAATCAATGACGAGCTACAACAAATCGACAACACTGAAGATTTTTCTTTCTTAGAAAATAGAGAGCAACGTACAAAGAGGCGACATAACATTTAGGCTATGTTTCAAGACATGTAAAAATTTGCTACAATTTGTGTTTTGAGACATGTAAAACTTTTAAGTTTGAAAACTTTGAATGGTTATGTTTTGTTGAAATTTTTTGATTGGTTATGTTTGTTTCGAGACTTGTTTAAGTTGTAAAACTTTCATACAATTTGTGTTTGGAGACATGTTTGAAGAAGAACTTTCATACAATTGTTAAACTTTCATACATTTGTTGGTTATTTGTGTTTCGAGACAGCTACTTTTATGTATAAATGTGCAGAGCCAGTGGCTAAAAACTAGGACTGTCAAATTCTGGACAGTCCTGATAGCTATCGGGACTGTCAAAATCCTGACAGTCCTAGTTTTATATATAAATTTGCAGAGACAGTGGGTTAAAATTGGGACTGCCAAAATTTTGACAGTCCTCATAGCTTGTGGGACTGTCAAAATCCTGACAGTCCTAGTTTTATATAAAATTTTCAGTGGGTTAAAATTAGGACTGTCAAAATGTGAGACTGTCAAAATTTTGACAGTCCTACTTTTATATATAAATATATAAAAGTGCAGACAGTGGGTTTAAAACTAGAACTGTCAAAATTTTCACAGTCCACATAGCTTATTGGATTGTCAAAATTTTGACAGTCCTAGTTTTACAGTATATAAATGTACAAACAGTGGGTTAAAACTAGGACTATCAAAATTTTCACAGTCCAATTAGCCTGTGGGACTGTGAAAATTTTGAAAGTCCTGGTATACTATTGGACTGTCAAAATTTTGACAGTCCTAGTTTTATATAAAAAAGTGCAGACAGTGGATTAAAACTAGGACTGTCATAATTTTGACAGTCCTGTTAGCTTGTGGGACTGTCCAGATTTTAACAGTCATACTTTTATATATATCAAAGCGGGTTAAAAGTAGGACTGTCAAAATTTTGACAGTCCTATTTGCTTGTGGGACTATCCAGATTTTGACAGTTTTATACAGAGAGTGGGTTAAAACTATCTATATAAATGTTGGAAAAGATACCAAAGTTTAACATACATGACTCATTGCACAACATACATGACTCATTGCACAACATATAGTTCAATATACAGTTCTAGTTTTATTTCTTTCATTGCACAACATACAGTTCAATATACAGATCAACATACATGTCTCATTGCACAACATACAAAATGATACATAAGTATAAGATGTATCAATCGATTAGAATATCAAAGTAGTCATTCGGCAAGATTTTGGGATCCTCCATCTTCATCATCTTCTTATAGCCAGCAATTGCATCCGTGTAGGGTATCGTCCATGCGATCGCTTCCTCCGGTGCGTGTTTATACCAAAGCGTAGAAGGTGGAGGAATAGGAGATTGACCGATCAACCTTGGGATGATAACGTGTTGTCCGACAAGCCCTATCGATCATAGATTGGATAGTATGTGTTCGGCCGGAGGAGCGCGCATTGGAAAGAAAGTATTGTTAATGCCTTGCGAGATAATTACAATAGGTATCTTATACCTATTAGAGAATACATATGCAACATGCGGGATATCTATGTAATGGTCTGGTCCGGTAACTGTTTTCGTACAAGGTATGATTACCAACAAATCTTTAATAATTTCTTCGATGAGGATCTGCCTATAGAAGGGTAGACGAGACTCCAACTCCTCGTACAACTCTTCCCTAACCTATCTCCATCCTGCTTCAACTGAATAGCCAAGATGTCTTGCGAGTGCATGATATCCACAATGGCCATCCTTAGGAACATCAACAATAGACCAAATGAAATCACGTATCTCAGGTAGAAAATTTTGAATGTATAGACTATATGAATCAGAGAAGTTATCTAAACCCTCCGTCGTGACTGCATCGTTCGTTTTCTGTTTCTTCCCCCTTCGAATAGTAAGCTTACTCTTTTTTCTGCGAAAATACCACACTTTCGATAATCGACTTTGACTCAACTTGCTCTAAATTGCGTTCAATATGTTCAAATAAGGATGGATCTCTTTTAGTTGACTCCATCTCCCTTTTTTCCTCTACTCATTCTTGAGTGTGGTCTTCCCTTAGGAGTTCGAACAACAGATGACTCTTGCAATCGAGTTATTGCCGGGACTGCAATTTCTTAGATTTTAACCTCAATGGATCTTCTCTCCGGTTCCGATGCGACACACCACCTTGCCTACAGGAGTTTCACTTGTGGCAAAGAAAAGAAATCATTATGAACTTTCACCGTCGGCATTATCGACAGTTGTCTCCAACGTTGATCAACAACATCTATTGGAATAGGTATAGATTGACAACGATATTCGTTAATCTCATGTGCATAAGGAAGGCCGAGTGAATGTCGATATGAACAACCGCAAACCTCGGGATCATAACCAACCAACTTCGACCTACCAATCTCCTAAAACAATAAGTCCAAGGCCTTGTGAGATACTACATGGATTAAACCATCAAAGATGTGTTCATGCTTGTATTCATGCTTTGCAATATTGAGGCTCATCTCCTATGATGCTACAATCTCGTTCACCGTGAAAATAATCATCAAATAAATCGATTTCCAAACGGAGACAAAATTATCGACCGATGACCGTAGATATCTTTTTAAACTTGAGTGTGATCCTTCGACCCGGTTCGTAGTGATTGTGCCATAATGCTTCACCATGTTCGTCTATGCTAAGACGAATTATTCTTTATGTGGTTATAGCCAAGTATCTTTGATATAAGATATGCATGTCGGGTTACTCGTCTTCCACTTTTGTTTGAACATGTACCATGATGTGTCGTAGTTGTTTGTAGTACTTGCTCGCCATACAAGACTCCAATCACTGTAGAATTCTTCGAAGCGAAGCTTGTCGATTTTACCGTCCACATTTCCAAATTTTTTCTTGCATTGAGCTTGGATATTTCGATTTATATGCCAAGTGCATAGTAGTCTATGCACATGAGGAAATACAATATCTATAGCATTTATCAGCGCATATTCTCTGTCGGTAACAAAAACAGAGGGCTCTTTGTATCCTGTGTAAAGGGATTGTAGTTTCCTCAACGCCCAAGTGTAATCCTCTACTGTCTCACTCTTCATAAAACAAAAAGCGACTGAAAATATTTTTTCCGTAGACGTAAACCCAACAATGTAAAAAAGAGGCATCTTGAACTTGTTGGCCTTATATGTACAATCAAGGGCCAACACGTCTACGAAGGACCGAGCCAAGTATGTGCAATCAGGATGAGCCCAAAATAATGAAAGGAGTTCATTATTTTGTGGATGTCTTCTATGGTACTCCACGTAGTGATGCTCCCCAAGCAACTTTAATACTTGCTGCATCGCCATTCTTCCTTTCATACTATTACATTTCACTCTCGTCAAACTATTATATATCGTCCTCATGGTTGACTTGTTCTCATCTTCTTTTTGTCGCACGGCAGAATAAATTTGTTTGGGTGCAACTCCAGAAAGGAACAGTTCTTCAACCAACTTTCTCTCATCTTTTTTCAACCGTGCCACGTAGGCATGACCCGTAAGTGTTTCTGGAATATGATGATTGTGTATTACATTCTTAACTTCGATTATCCATTTCACATATTCTACTTTTACAATCAACACCTTAAATGGACAACCACATTTTCTCGTCCCAACGTTTTTTTTGGGAATTTTTTTTCAACAACACCCTTTTTTTTACGATGCTGCATGAACACACCTCATCTTTCGCAGCCCAGCTTTACATATTTTCGGCCTGGGCGAGATCTGATGGATCTTGCAATGACAATGACTATGTTATGTCGTCTTCCAACTTCTCTGCACCAATCTAATGTTTCTTTCTGGGATGCAAATTGAATATCCATTGAGAATACCTTCTCCACATCAACTCCAATAGCAGGATGTACCACAACATATGTACGAGGTTGGTCCTATAACCAATATAAAATAATCTAAAAATTAATAACTTCAAATAATTGACAGTCCAAATTAGGACTATCATAATATTTACAGACTAATGTATTGAGTAGACTGTAATTTTTTTTTACAGTCTTTAAGATTCAGGACTGTCACTATTTTGACAGTCCACTTAGTATAAGGATTGTCGAAATTATGACAGTCCTATATTTATTTAGTATTGTCGAATTATTGACAGTCCTATAGTTGTATAGGACTGTCAAATTTTATACAGTCCTTACACGATGACTGTCGAAATAGGGCTGTCATTTTACGTACCGTACGTGCTTCGGAACAATCGACATGTTCTTCGGAAGGACCGTAGTGCATATTTAATGGATTGCATGATCCGACTTCTTCATCGAAGATAATTTCATGTATCGCTCCTACAATAGTAAAATAAAACTAAATATTTTTTTGAAAATCACAAAACTTATTCATCGTATGTTGTCGAGGACATACCGGAAGAATATTCGTTGGACAATCACAAAATCAAAATTTTCTTCCACTTGGGACCACAACTATCAAATTCCAAAATTATGTTTAGATTTTTGGACTTAAGAGAATGAGAGAGTTCTTCATGTGAGGGTTAAAAACAAAGAAGAAAAATAATTTTTACTTATATAGGTTGGTGTGGGATAGTCCTAAGTAACTTTGAGAAGTGACAAACTTATAATTTTTTAAATTTTTTTGATGAACTAGTCCTAAGTAAATACTGTGTGGTGCCCTTATCAAAAGCCTCTTTTTATCACATCAACCCGAGTGACGGATCCTTCGAAAACCCTCCCCCACTATTTCTATCCCCACCTCCTCTTTTCCTCACAATTCCTCTCCACTCCCAAACCCTAATTCTAATTTCAAGAGGAGAAAGAAGGAGAACCATGAGGACTTCTCTGCTGCGATCCATGGAATCCGCACTGCGGAGGAGCGGAACCGGCTCCAGCCACCTCCTCCGCCGACCCTTCGCCTCCACCTCCACCGTCCCCGAGCGGAAGGTCGCCATCCTCGGCGCCGCCGGCGGGATCGGCCAGCCCCTCTCCCTTCTCATGAAGCTCAACCCCCTCGTCACCCACCTCTCCCTCTACGACATCGCCGGGACACCCGGCGTCGCGGCCGACGTCAGCCACGTCAACACCCCCGCTGAGGTCCCAGATCTCTTGATTTTTTTTTTGATCTCTTTGTTTTTCTGGGGTTTTGGATCTGAGCTAGGTTTTTTGTTTTGTTTTTGTGGATCGGATTTGTAGGTCAAGGGGTTCGCTGCGGAGGAGCAGCTGGGGCAGGCGCTGGAGGGAGCCGACATCGTCATCATCCCCGCCGGCGTGCCGAGGAAGCCCGGGATGACGAGGGACGACCTGTTCAACATTAACGCCGGGATCGTTAAGTCCCTCTGCACCGCAATCGCCAAATACTGTCCTAATGTAAGAGATCCGTTATCTCGACTCTACGTAGAAGAAAATTTGTGTAGATTTTTTTTCCTCTTCCTATTTCTAGCTAGAATAGGCAATTAGACTGGGATCAATGAGCATAATGATCTTTGAGAAAAGAGTGACATTCTGAAGAAAACCTATTAAAATTGAAGCACACTAGAGACAGGGCCGACTCGGGAGGATTGGGTTGCCCTATCCAAAGCTAATTTTGGTTGCCCCGTGATCTTTATTGTGGGCCGATACTGGGGGCATCCGTGATCCCAACCACTTGTAGGGTCATGTTGAGCCTGGGAAGTT
This sequence comes from Iris macrosiphon, assembly GCA_036927795.1. Taxonomy (NCBI): domain Eukaryota; kingdom Viridiplantae; phylum Streptophyta; class Magnoliopsida; order Asparagales; family Iridaceae; genus Iris; species Iris macrosiphon. The sequence goes on along the minus strand of JAYESA010000009.1, from coordinate 27,364,816 downwards.
GCCCTAGCAGAGGAGGGTTGCCCAAGCCCAAGTCTTGTCTGGCTTACTTATGGGCCGGCCCTGTAGAGAGGAGCTATAAGAGAAGTGAGAAAAGAGAGAATTTTTTTTTTAGAACGGCGGGTCTTGAAACAGATTTATGACTTAGATCCTGCAGAAGTTTGTCGCTGCTGAAGAACTATAGTAGTGAAAAGGGTTTATAGATTGCTGTGTTGCACGGGCATGAGTACAGCACAAACATGGCATTACTTTTGGTTTGTCTTAGTGTACTTTGGAGTGTTTGTGTTATGTTTGTTACATGTCTCTTACGATGCGAAACGGACACAGCACAAGTTTTTGCAATGTCGGTGCTTGCTGGATGACTTGTCACATTCAGGCATAATAGCCCTCATGTTGTGAACTTATTTCTTCATTTCCTTCTTTTTAAGTGTAACCACTTACATGCATCTTTATATTAGTTATTTTACTCCTGCATCATACATTTACTTTTATATTAGTTACTTTCACTTCATTCTTTTCTTTATGTTAATATTAATTATAGTTAGGATTAGATATTAATTAGATTTAGGATTAGGTTCTTCTCCTATATGGATACATATTTCTTCTCCTACTCCTATACGGACATGGATCCGTTCTTCCACTATATATATTCATAGTTGTAAGACTTTTTACATCATCCATTAATAGAATCAATATTGTTGATTCGTTTCATGGTATCAGAGCCTAATTTTTTTATTTTAATTCTTGGGCTGTTCAAAGAGCATCGTCGTCACCGACCTAAAGTTTGGTCGGTCGCACACGTCTACCGCCACAAGCAAAAAAAACTTGTAAGATCAACCGCATGCAAATTTCAATCTCACTTCCAAATATTGCTTGTTGTGTGCTTGCTTATTTTTAGGGTTAGTGAAAATTTCATCTGAGATCACATGGCCCAGGGCTATTTTTCATGCCATGTTCTATAAAGCCATCCAATCCTCTTTGTGCATATTTGACACAAGGAGCCGAAGCAGTGCTGAAGCATCATTGAAGACATCCAAGAAGCATGGCCATTATTGATCATTATTGATCTAATACTTTGGAAGATCAGCTGCATGCAAGTTTTGTATATCAATTTTCAGTCTTAATTATTTTCTTTTTAACAAAATCAAAAAATAAAATAAAAATAAAAAAATAAAAAATGTGTCCTCTATGTACCTATTGCAGGAAGCATGGTCATTGTTATCACCTGCTATGCTCGTCAGCGGTCTGGTATGATTTGTTCTCACTGTCATAGGCCTGGTCATCTAATGGATAATTGTTTTTTGCTTCATCCACATTTAAGAACACAATTCTTCAATCGGGTACAAACAAGGGATTCTTCCTCGACTCACTCTTCGATACCTCAGGTTCAGACATCAGCTTAGGCTCAGACATCAGCAGATATTCAACATCGTCTTACTCAGTTATAGCTCCAGGTCCAGCTCCATCTCCAGCGTCAACCTGTCTTTGCTAGCCTCTATTCTAAAAGGCGTCCGCCTAGGCGTTCGCCTAGGCGCCCGGTGACCGCCCGATGTACGCCTAGGAGACCGCCTAGTCCTCCCGACGCTCGAATATACATATTTTAGGGTTTTATGGACTTCTTTCTGTAATTTTTTAGTAGATTTTTTAGATTTTATTTTATCTTTTTGAACCGTCTAGATCTAAGTGGCCGTCTAGGCGGGCTAGGCGCTAGGCGGCAACTGCTTGCCCGCCTAGCACCTAGTGCTTTTCACAATCTTGTTGCTTGCTCCTCTGCATCTGCCTCTACTGGTATGTCTACTTCTTGGATATTAGATTCTGGTGCTTCTCATCATATGACTTCTGACCTTAGTCTTTTATCTAGTATTACACATTTACCATCCCATTTTCCCTCTTTACACATAGCTAATGGTTCTCAGTTGGTTATCACTCAATCTGGCTCCATTATTTCAGACACTTTGAGTCTTTCTTTTGTCTTACATGTTCCCATCTTACTTTGCACCTCATATCAGTAAGTAGCATTTGTGAGAATGGATTTATTGTTTCTTTTGATTCCCTCATATGTTATGTGAAGGATCCTTGTACGGACCAGGCGATTGGTCGTGCTCATAGGAAGGAACGGTTGTACCACTTAAAGTTTCATCTTGCATCAACTCAACCTTTGAGTTCTAGTCATGCTGCCATTGTTACGTCTGCTGCTGACTTTTGGCACACACGTTTAGGTCATATCTCAGAACCTCGTCTAAAGACTTTATTTCACAGTAGAGCTATTGGGCGTGGTTTTTTCTCTTCTCTATCCACATGTACGGTCTGTAGGCAAAACACAGTCCTACATTTTCCTAAGAGTTTATTTAAATCTAGTAGTATTTTTGAAATAGTTCATTCTGACATAGGACCTTCTTATTCCCATCTATGAGTGGTTCTGTCTACTACGTGAGCTTTATTGATGATTACACCCGTTATACTTGGGTCTATCTTATGCGTCACTATTCTGATCTCTCAACCATTTATAGGACGTTTACTACTATGATTCACACTCTATTCAATGTTAGGATTAAAACTTTTCGTTCTGATTGTACTCGTGAGTATCTCTCCACTACGATACGATCTATCTTGCAATCTCACGGCACCCTTTTTCAGCAGTTCTGCCCTTATACTTATGGACATAATGGGATAGTCGAGCGCAAACATCGTCATATTCTTGAAACTGTTCGTGCTCTCTTGTTATCCTCTTTTGTTCCTTAAAAGTTATGGGTAGAAGTCATTTTTACTTCTGTTAATCTTATAAATATCACTATTTCTTCTGTTTTATCTGGTATGACACCTCATGAGAGTCTTTATTCATGTCCTCCCGATTACAGTATGTTTCAGACTTTTGGATGTACTTTTGTCCTTCCTGAGACTGAGCGCACAAAACTGACAGTCCGATCAACCAAGTGCTTCTTACTTGGTTTTAGTTCCGAGCAAAGGGATACCGTTGTTATTATCCCTTAGTCCGTCGTCTTCGTATATCTTGTCATGTTACACTTCTAGAGGACTCCATATTTTACTGTCCCACCTTCGGATGTTCACTTTTTGTTCTCACAAGCTTCATCATCTAGTGTTTCCATTGATCTTACTCCTTTGCTCCCTTCTTCTGGTACAAATCCTCCTACGATGTCTCCGTCGCTAACTTACGAGGATCCTCCATAAATTCCACCAGCCCCCGTAACGCTATCTTCTCCACCATCCACGCCTCCACCACAACCTTTTCGCCAGTCCCAACGTACTCATCGACCTCTTTCACGTTTTACTCCCGATTGTTTCGGTCCACTGGACAAGTTTGGTTTTGCCACCTTAGTCTCATATTCTCCACAGTTTCATTTATTTCTTACTGTTATCAATACTACACGAGAGTCCAGTTCTTATCAAGAGGCTGTTCAGTACCCTGAGTGGCAAGAGGCTTTGGCAGAGGAGTTTCGAGCATTTCAGCAGACAAGTACTTGGGATGTTCTACTTCCAGACGGGATTCAGCCTATTAGTTGCATGTGGGTCTTCAAGGTCAAGTATCGACCTGATGGATCCATTGAGCGACACAAGGCTCGACTTGTTGCCTGAGATTTTACACATGAGTATGGAATTGACTATGATGAGACCTATGCACATGTTGCTTAAATGACCACAGTTCGTACATTACAAGCTGTTGCTGTCACTCGTCAGTAGTCACTCTATCATATGGATGTGAAGAACGCTTTTCTTCACTTTTTTTTATCCGAGGTTGTTTATATGGAGCCCCATTAAGGTCTTTCTACTCCGTCGGGGCATGTTTGTCGCATTTGTCGTGTTATCTATGGTCTCAAGCAAGCTCCACGAGCTTGGTTTGAGTATTTTCAGAGTGTTATTTGTGAGGCAGATTTTCAGCAGTGTTCTTAGGATCATTCTTTTTTTGTGCGGTCGTCACCGCAGGGACGAGTTCTTTTACTCTATGTGGATGATATAATTTTGACTGGCATGATTCATCAGGGATTGCAGCTACTCAGAGGTACCTTCATCAACAGTGAAAGGCCTTGGCAATCTTTAATATTTTCTTGGACTAGAGATTGCACAAGGTAAGAAAGGGATACTTGTTTCTCAGCAAATATATACTTCGAAAATTATTCCGTCTGCTGGTCTATCAGATAGTCGCATAGTTGATACTCCTTTAGAGCTTTATGTGAAGCTTCGTTCTACATATGATGAGCCTCTCACAGATCCTACTCGCTACAGGCGGCTTGTGGGTCAACTTGTGTCTCTGTTTGACCAGGTCAGTTATTTCTCATGCAGCTAGTACTATTAGTCAGTTCGTTTTTGCGCCTCGATCAGCTCACTATAGTGTATTACTCCGGATTCTCCGATATCTTCAGGGTTCCATTACACGTTCATTATTTATGTCTTCTATATCTACTCTGGAGCTTCGAGCATTTTTTGATGCAGATTGGGCAGGAGACCCGACCACCAGACGATCTACTACAGGATTCTGTTTGTTTTTTGGTGATTCGTTGATCTCATGGCGAAGCAAGAAACAAGAAGTTTTTGCATGTTTTTCTACTGAGGCAGAGTATCGAGCTATGACTGCCACCACCAGGAAGATCGTCCATGTACGTAGACTGCTCTCTGATATGGACATTGTTCCTACATGACCTACAGCTCTTTATTGTGACAACAAGAGTGTTATACAAATTGCAAACAATATGGTTTTTCATGAACAAACAAAGCATATTGAGATTGAGTGTCACTTCGTCCGTCAACATTTTTTGAAAGGCACTATTTCTCTACCACATGTGACTTCAGTTGATCAGCTGGCAGATTTCTTTACAAAGTCACACCCTACACCGTGATTTCAGTTTCTATTGGGCAAACTCATGTTGTTTGACCCACCATGAGTTTGAAGGGGGGTGTTAAGATTAATTATAGTTAAGATTAGATATTAATTAGATTTAGGATTAGATTCTTCTCCTCTATGGATACATATTTCTTCTCCTACTCTTATTCAGACATGGATCCGTTCTCCCACTATATATATTCATAGTTGTAAGACTTTTTACATCATCCATTAATAAAATCAATATTGTTGATTCGTTTCACTTTATTTTTTGCTTAACATTGATTGCGGATTAAATCATTGTGTAACTCATTTGTGTTGTTTTCTTTGGGCTCGAGGACAACTTTGAAGTTGAAACAATCGACTGAATGTTTGTTTATTTGGTTTCTTGTTGAGCCAGGCTATCGTTAATATGATAAGCAACCCGGTGAATTCAACGGTTCCAATTGCATCCGAGGTGTTCAAGAAGGCTGGAACTTATGATGAGAAGAAGCTCTTTGGTGTCACCACTCTCGATGTAGTTAGAGCCAAGACTTTCTATGCTGGCAAGTCTAAGGTTCCAGTTTCTGGTAATGTCAAGCTGCTATTTTCTTTTCAATACCAAGAAGCCGCAGGACTTTTCTAAATTGTTAATGGATGTCCTGCAGAGGTTAATGTCCCAGTAGTTGGTGGGCATGCTGGTATCACCATCTTGCCACTATTTTCACAGGTGATTCTTTTTTACAAACTTCTTTGAGTTTGTGATTGTTTTTCTAGTATGTATGGTGCATTTATTATTTTCTTTGATTTTAAAGTAGTAAAATTGTTGAAACTTACTTTTATAGATGATGCTTGGTTATAATAAGTATGAGGATCTTGTGGAATCACATTCAATGATGACATATTGGAGGGGAAAAATTGAAATCTGAAACATCAGTTAGATTATTTCATTTCCATTTGAAATGCATATTATCTCAACTCTGCCAATACTAAACCATCACAAATTTTTAGAAGCTCAACATTCGTCTTCTGAGTTTAAAGTCTAGCAATGGTAATTGCAGCTTTTAATTTCCATCTGAGTCTCTTAGTTGATTACAAGTTCTCTTTGATCACGGATTATTATATAAATCATATGGTGTAAAATAATAAATGCTTTGCTAGCAAACGTCATGGTGGTTAGACGTAGATTGAAAACATACATCTATTTTGATCTGGCCATTCATGCAACTATGGGATTGTCATTCCTTTCAATTATTTTGCTTAATGGGACATGGAGACGAATGCAATTCCCTATAGCAAATTGTATCTTTTTACCACTTTGTCTAGACTTTTGTATAGTCTTAGGAAAAATTGGAGGATGCTCCCTGGTTGCATGAGCCTAAATTGCATGTCCAAAAGGTGGATATATCTACCTTCCAACCAGACACCTAAGTTAATGGCACGAGCCTCTCATTTGGCTAGAAATTTGGCACCACCATAGAGGATTGACATCAGGTCAACAACCGGTCATTAAAAGTTTCCAAATTCTTTTTGGAGCTCCCTTATGCTTTCCCCATTTTTATGTAATAAGGCTTAGATGATGGTGATGATGATGATTCATGCAACTATGTCGAATAATGCTTTGTAATTCATGAAAAACATGTCTGCCAATGGCTTCTTGGCATATTCCATGTATGATTTGGATCTGTCTTGATTAATGTTGCAGGCGACTCCAGCAACCAATGCTTTGGGAGATGAGGAGATAAAGGCTCTTACTAAGAGAACACAAGATGGTGGTACTGAGGTTGTAGAAGCGAAAGCTGGGAAAGGTTCTGCCACTCTGTCGATGGCGTAAGCCTCTTGAACTCAAGTTATACATCACATTGTTAGTTTTTTAACTCTTATGTCTTTGCGTCCCCTTGATTCCTGTTATCCCCTCACCTCAATAGGAAGAGGCAAAATGATTGATTGGTAGCTAAATTTTGTTTCTTGTTGATATGCCTCTGAGTTTGCGGATAGTTCATGGAAATGCTGTAATATACATGTGCATTTTTTATGCTATTAACATTAGTTCTCGTGGTTTGTTACAGTTCTCTTACAACTAAGAAGATGCATTCAATACTTTGTATAATGTTTGCAGTCTTGCTGTTCACAATTAATCGGTCGAGTAATTAGCTGGTCAACCTGACTAACCGGCCAGTTAATCTGGTTACTCTTTTCTTTTCTTTTTCTATATAGCTGGTAACTCATTTGCACTCCCTTGTAGCTGCATTAGTCCTAGTAGGCTGCCGAACTCTTCTCTTTTAATATGTGCAATATTACATAGCTCCTTAGAAAGTAGAGAAATTAAATTAAATATGTTGGCTAAATTCCCCGGAATGGCACCCCAACTATAGCGTTAGGGCGTTTTTGGCACCTTAACTTTCCACTGCACGATTTTGGCACCCCAACTTCATAAATTGCTCTTTTGAATAACTTTTCGTCAATTTTGTAACACATCGAGACCACTCCAAAGGCATATCTTGTAGTACAAAAGCGCAATTTAAATATTTATATTACCATATATTCTTTTGAAGTGGTCCCGATGTGTTTCAAAATTGACGAAAGGTGCTTCAAAAGAGCAATTTATAAAGTTGGGGTGCCAAATCGAACAGTGAAAAGTTAAGATGCCAAAAACGCCCTAGCGCTATAGTTTGGGGTGCCATTAGGGTAATTTAGCCAAGATATAAAAGACGTCTAATCAATCATAAAGTAATATAAGATTACTTGGGCACTAATTAATTCGAGATTGACTCAATGTGCTCCACAATCTTTCTGAGACACCAATTTTCATAATTAGTACAATAGTTGGCTATATATTTAGCTCTGTAGATCAAAGAAATTGAACTCCGATCTGTCTGATTTTATTGAGCACAACTAGAAAATGGAGCAATGGTTGACAATGATCTTCACCCTTCTCCAGTAGAAGGCTGTGGGGCATAACCTATCGCACGAAAAACTGGTGGTGTTCGCGTTCTGTGGATCAGACACATATGGCGCAACATATAGTCCAAAATACACTAGAACATACCAAAATTGTGTCGTGTTTGTGTCATCTTGTCAATATTATGTTGTGTAATATAGAGCGTAACTCTTACAACTTGACTCCTAGGAAGGATTAACATAGGCATTGTCAATCCTCTTATTGCAATATGGGCAAGAGGATCTTACTCTAGAAAGCTAGTTGAGTAGTTGGTTGGTTGGTTCTACCTTATTATTCACATAGTTGATGAGTTTCCAGGATGCTATAAAATCCCCCCTATAGGAAGAGTAAATAGATATTTCATTTGATCAAGCATGGTTAACCCGTGTTGTAGACATACTAGTACAAAAATTGTCTAGGTATGAATTATGCTTGAAAATGAATTAGGTGTATTTGTAACAGTTCTTTTTTATCTACTGACATTTTTATTCTGTTTTGTTTGAAGTTTTTCCCGTGAATTAGCTTTTACACATGATCTGTTCCTTTGGGTTTAAGCTCTTCACTTTTTTTGTGAACATGCTAATGTGTAAATATGCTTGCAATTCTTAAACTATGGTGTATCATTCTGTGTAGCTATGCCGGCGCTGTATTTGCTGATGCTTGCTTGAAAGGTCTTTATGGCGTACCTGATATCGTGGAATGTTCCTTTGTGCAATCAACAGTCACAGAACTTCCTTTCTTTGCATCTAAGGTAATGAAACTGAACTCTTTGGGTCTTTATTGTATCAAACTTGGTCGTACTGAAAACCTCAGAAGAAATGAGATCCTTTTCCTGACTTCTGAATAATCTGGTGATTATATTTACATCATGAATAATGTTGATTGCAATTCCTTTTTTTTCTGATTGCATGTCTAGTTGAACTTTTTACGCGCGATCCTGCTATGCAATCATTACGCATAGCATTAACCCCAATATCTGCATGGGCAGCCTGCATTAGTGTGCTCTTTCTCCTAAGCTAGTTGTATTAGGGTTTACACCTTGAGCCAGCATATGCCAATGTTCAAATAAGAGCCTATTTCCTACATTGCCCTCCAATCTCACTTTGTCTTTTCCCAATAAGACCCCCACCCCCACCAACCCACTAAACTGTGTGTTTTGACAGAGTTCTGAATCACAGTTATCTTGGTCTGAAAATGCCTTCCTCTTGGAAGTTTCCTCCAATCTCCTTCCTTGTCAGCTACTTCTACAATTTGTACATCACTGCTTCGGAAATGGGTCTTGTAGATCTAGCATCCCAAGTCTTATTTATTTAGTTCTCATATGAAATATAAAATGAAGTATAGTAGAAGTTATTTTATGTCTAAGTTTGAGTTCTCAAATTTTCACGTCTGTCTTGAGCTCTCCAGTTACATGGTGGCTTGTGTCATCACTGTCATGATCGTCAATACACTTGAACTGGGAGTAATGCAATCATCGAATATATCAAGCTAGCGGTGACATCATCAAGATCATGTCGTATCAAATTGATTAACTCCCTAGGCGTGATTTATGAGTACTTCGATTTCTTGGTTTCCACCGATGTCTACTCATGAAGCATCTAATGTTCTTATCATGAAGCATCTAATGTTTTTATTGAATATCTTTCTGTCCTTTTTTTGGACACTAGTCAATATAGCTATGGCGGTAGTGGTTAATGGGGGGAGAAACTGCTATAGCATCTTCTGTGGACCAATTCCTTTCTTATCTTGGGATTGGATCTCCGGTGTCGATGGAAATGATATCTTGGCAAAAGTCTGAATCTAATGTTAAGCTATTAGTGGAACCGAGATTCCACAAGGCCTCAGTTTTATTCCATCTGCCAATGGCTTTCTTTCATTCTCATGTCTAACTTACTTCCGTAGTATTTTGCATATAAGTGTACATCTTTCCTTTGCCCCCATGGTATCTTGGCAAAAGTCTGAGAATCTAATGTTAGCTGCTAGTGGAACCGTGATTCCACAAGGACTCAGTTTTATTCCATCTGCCAATGGCTATCTTTCATCCTCATGTCTAACTTCCTTCTGTAGTATTTTGCATATAAGTGTACATCGTCGTGTATGATACACGTCAATGATTGGTCTCAAAATACATTTTAAACAACCATTTGATGACTGATCGAATTAGTTTGTTTTCCTTGTTTATTTTCAAATAATTTTGTTTTCCTTGTTTATTTTCAAACAATTCTTGGTGATTTCCTTTTGTTTGGCATGATCACTTGCTCATTTTTGTGACATTCATTTAATTTTGCAGGTAAGGCTGGGGAAAAATGGTGTTGAGGAAGTGCTAGGGTTGGGCCCCCTCTCCGACTTTGAGAAGCAAGGGTTGGAAAGTCTACTACCTGAGCTCAAGTCCTCCATCGAGAAGGGTATCAAATTTGCCCAGGCAAATTAGTCATTTTGTTGACCTTAGGATAAATGAAAAAAAAAACATCCGATTTTGCTTTCTGTTTTGTACCTTTGAGGGTGACCCTTTGAATTAAATTATTGTGCTGCCTGCAGCCAACAAGGCATGTAAACCTTAATTAATAAGGCATCTGCCAGTTGAGGAAGAGAGCCATCAATTAGTACACATGATTGGAGATAAATGAGATTTGAAGTTTCTGGCCTTGGGTTTATTCCTATACAGAAGAATCTATGGTATCTACTTGAATGTGATTATTATCATTGTCGGCACATTGTGTTCTAGCTTAGGGAAGCCCTAGATGAATCTATGGTGTTTTTTCGATCATGATTGTTTTCCTTTCTAGATTTGATGTTTCTGGCCTTGGGTTTGATTCATATACAGAAGAATCTATGGCATCTACTTGATGTGATTATTATCATTGTCGGCACATTGTGATCTAGTTTAGGGAAGCCCTAGATGAATCTATGGTGTTTCTTCGATCCTGATTGTTTTCCTTTCTAGCTGTACTACTGTGTTTTGCGTTTCTTTGTTTCTTTGTTGTTCGCATTGACCAGACAGTTTTAAGATCCAAGCTCTTTCCAACAAGGACCAAATAGTGAGCATTGAGGATTTGTACTGGGCAATTTTATCATTTCTTCATGCGTGTTGGAGGGAGATCTTTACTACTTTCTGATAGTTTCTTCACTGCAATGCATCGTCATTGGAAAAGCTTACAACAAATTGGGAACTTCATTCAAGGGACTTGACAAGCACTGGGTTGAACAAGTCATAATTCCCTTCCTGAGCTGTAACGGCATTGAGAAAAATGGCCATACAGATGAAACCGAGTACGAAGGTTTGCTGTGTTGTATCTTCAGGCTCTCTTTTATTACCCAGGTTTGGTTCTGAATGCTTAAAAAGGATGTGCTAAATGGAATGTGGAACTTTGTTCTCCACGAACTTTTAGCCCACTGCAAACTACTACTTCAGAGGCTCCCAACTACTTCGGACCTTCATATGCATCGATGATGATTAATTTCCTACATATTCAGTGGGATCTAGTCGTTCATTGCCAACCAGCTCCCACCTACACGTGGTCGCTTTATTTGGACAGTAAATCATTACCGCTATGGCATAATTAATGATTGATTTGGACATTAAGTTGATTGTTGGGGACATAGTTGGCAATCTCACTCTCCATGATGAAAGTAGCATCCATCAAAGAATTAGATTCTTGGGGGATCTATTTCGCGCTTTCGTGCCAATTCACTTGTTTCCTGAGAAAGCTGTTCTATCTAACCTTTTCTTCTGATTACAGGAAGAAAAATGATAATTTTCAAAACAATAGCTCGACTGGGTGGAAGGGGAACAATGCTCACTCTACCACTGCAGCTGGCAGCGTGGAAAACAACTGTGTTTTGGAGTGGTCATAATTCGTAGATGAGATAAGGGTGGTGCTAACATGGGTTTAGCTTACGTCAATTTTTTTTAATATTCATATTATGTAAGTTCACGTTGTCCAGTCCAATATAGTAAAACTAGGTCACTCTTATCTGGAAACCAAGCAGCCAAGCCCAAATCAAATCACTTGATTTTTGGAAAAATCTCACCTTAAAATCTTCTCATCCCTTCACCATCACAACCACCATCACCTTAAAATGTTTTCCAGGTTGATGCTTCTCATACTCACTCTTCTTGTATCAACTGCAGCCTCAGAACGGACATTTTCAACTGTTAAGAATATTAAAAAAATGGAGCACAATTAAATGGGTGACGAGTCTCTAAATGATTGCATACTCTCTAAATTTAACAGAAAATTTGCAAATTTGTTTTATTATAATTGGATAATAGACGAGTTATATTATATGAAGCCTTGTCGGTATGTATGTCATATATGATCTTTTGGTACTCACTATTGTTTGGTTTCATTTTTACTTGATTTGTGGCGTATTTGAAATATATAACTATTATATTTATGCTTTGTTAGAGTTTAAATTTTATTTTAGTCCACCTTAAATTTAAATTTAAATCTGGATCCTCATAACAAGCAATTAATGCCCTCTCTCAAAGTAACAAATTGTCAAAAATGGTGACTAGATTTTGACTACAATGACATAAATTGTTTTAGGACTCTTTGTCAAATATTTATAGCGCTACAAAACATGTACAACGGCATCAAAGTCCTAGATAAAAATAAAAATATCCCACAAGTCTAGCTTAGAGAGAAAAACTAACAATCATCAAAAAATAGAGTTCGAGGTTTCGACACAAAAGAAATTTGAAGGTAAAATTTAGAAACCATGTGCAGAAAGGTGGGTCTCTCATTCTAGAAGTCTAATAAATCCTGATTTCAACTCTTGGGCTCTAAAATATGAGAAATCCGAAGAAACATCAAAGTAGGATCAGACAATGAGAAACCATGGGAAAAAAAATAACTTAAGAGAAGAGGGACTTGCAAAATAGAAGAAATCCTCCAAATAAAGCATAGACTTCGCATATGAAGATGTCTCTGAAAAATCCACTCATTTTCCGTGCCATTGGAGTTGGCGCTCCACATAGGGTGTCTCCAACTCAAGTACTTGAGGTGGGCGGTATTCTCTCCGTCTGGGTGGGTTCAATCCCACGGGAGAACGCTAACCTCTAATGATTGATTTATCATCCCTGAGTACAGGTCCGCATGAAATTATGTATGGGGAGCTAACCCACTTACCCATACACACATGTCAATACCGACAATGGAGATCATAAAAGCTAAAAGTTGAAAGGGCAAATCGTGCAGAAAATAAGAGGTTGATGGAAATCCAGTCTCGATTCGAGAGGTGGAAAAAATCAAGAGTGTCTTGGAGCGTGAAAGAAAGTTGCGACGAAGACATAATATCAGTTCTTGTGTGATCGGGGCTAGTATTAGAGTCAACACAGAAGCAATGTTATACCGAAGATATACCACATTGTAAAAAATAAGGTAACAGCTTTATCGCACAATTTGTGCGCATCAAGCATACTGTCGACATACGTGGTATGCTAATGCTAAGTGTAGAATTAGAATGAGGGGATAATACTCATTGATGAAAAGACTACATATTTATAGGAGAGGCTGACCCCTCTCTTTATTATTCAACCCGATGTGGGACTAAAGTCCACTAATTAATATAACACTTCCCTCTCTCAAGCTGGAGCATATATGTCAATCATGACCAGCTTGTTACATAAAAATTGCACTCGAGGACCAAAAAATGATTTAGTGAAGATATCGGCTATCTGATCACCTGTCCTCACGTGATAAAATTTTATCATTCCCTTTTTATACTCATCACGGACAAAATAAATATCAATTTCAATGTGCTTCGTCCTTTCATGAAATACATGATTGGTAGCAATATGGATAGCAGATTGATTATCACACCACATATCTGATGCTTTAGATCATGCTTCTTCTTCCAGCACTTGTAGAAGATGCTGCAAATATAACACTTCTGCCGTGCCATGAGCAATGGCTCGATATTCTGCTTCGGAACTTGATCGTGCGATCACACTCTTCTTCTTAGTCTTCCACGATACCGAGTTGCCGCCAATAAATACCAAGTAACCAGATGTAGATCGTCTATCTATCAGGCTGGCACCCCAGTCAACATCGATAAAGCACTCAATATTTGTGTGTCCCTGGTTCTCCATGCGAATTTTTTTTCCAGGATTCTGGACTAAATAGTGCAGAATTCTGAGAACTTCCTGCCAATGTGGTACTCGTGGGGAGGACATAAATTTATCCGCGACACTGACGACAAAGAAAATATCTGGACGAGTCATAAACGCCAAGTAGTTGAGTTTTCCAACCACTCAACGATATTGATCCAGATTCGTCATCAGTACCCCCTCGTCGAGGAGTAGCTTCTCTTGGGTCCATTAGCGACATTGCACCATTGACTTGCATCATTCCTGCATCATTTAGTATATCTAGCACATACTTCCTCTACGACATGACCGTATGCTTCTTTTCCCGTACGACTTCAACGCCCAAGAAGTAGTTTAAAGACCCCATATCCTTGGTTTGAAACTGTTCTCCCAGAATTTTTTTTAGTCCTACAATACCTTGACTGTCGTTCCTTGTGATCACAATGTCATCAACATAAACACCAAGTAGTATCCTTTTCGCCGATGTCTGTCGGTAAAATATTGAATGATCATTCTTCGATTGACACATGCCAAACTGAGTGACAACATCTGTAAACCGAACAAACCATGCACGAGGTGATTGTTTGAGACCATAGAGGGCCTTCCTCAAATGACACACTTGACCCTTGTAAACCCCCTGAATTTTCAAAATTATTAAATCTTGGATTTTTACCAATTTTCTGGAATTTTCTGGAAATTTTCTGAAATTAAAATCAGGGTTTTGAATTATTACATGATTTTAATTGATATTAAAAAATATTAAAATATTGTAAAAATAATATTTTTGGGTGTAAAATGGAAAACTGGACTTAGGGTAATTTTTCTGGAATTTATTGGGCCTCAGACATATTTTTAAATACCTAAAAACTATTTAAACTAATTATTTATTTAATTAACTAATTATTATTATTATTATTTATTATTAATATTATTATCATTATTATTAAATCTCAGCCCGGCCCGGCCCATTGGGCCCAGACCCGGCCCAGACCCCGCCTTAGCGGGTCGGGTCGGACCCGCCTGCCCGATCCCGACCCGACCCGACCGCCTGAACCCAGTCCCCCCCCAGCCCGCGTCCGGCGCCGCACCGCCCGCCGCGTCCTCCGGCGCCACGCCGCTCCGCCTGACCCCCGCACCAGCCGCCACGACCCCCGGCCCTCCGCCTTGTCCGGCGCCACCCTCTCCCTCACTCTCCCTATATAACCCCGACCCTCCGCCGCCCTAGCCACCACGCACCACCACCTCGCCACCGCCGCCCGGCTCAGCCTCGACCTCGCCGCCCTCCCCTCGACGCCTCAGCCCTCGGCACCCCGCAGCAGACCCGCAGCCGGCCGCCGACTCCCCTTCTCCAGCAGCAGCGGCTGTCCCCGCCCGCTCCGGCAGCCGCCGGCGCCGTGCCCGCCCCCGCCGGCGCCGCCCCGAGCCGCCCCCGCTCCTCCCCCAGCAGCGCCGCCTCGGCCTCCGGCCGGCCCCGCCGCATCCTCGCCGGATTTCCCTAAACCCTAATTCCTAATCCACTGTGTCGGACACAGGACACAGTGTCCTGTGTCGTGTCGGACACGATTTTTCTTAGTTTTTTGACCCCGTTCAGGTGCGTGTATCTTCTTGCTCGTAGCTCCGTTTTCAATTCTGCAAATTGCGTTGTGAAGCCTGTATGACCCTCTCGGTGCCCGGACAAACCGCTCGGGGCATCGCGTCCTGTGGTGATCGCACACCGCGATCCAAAAACAGAAAAACCAGACCCTGTTTCACCCCGGAACTGAGTACGTCCCGCCAAACGGGATGACTTGGTCGCGTGCGGTCTTCACAGATACGTGCGCACCGTCGATACGGACGTGTGAGAGCTCGCGAAAGCTGATTCGGGTGTGCGTGCACACTGGAATCAACGCGTATCCGCGGACATCGTCCCGTATCCGACTTTTCTGCAATTCGTCCTAACTTCTTGTACACTCGTTGGATCGAGACAAAACTTACGCCATCGGACTCGTAGCGATACGCTGGTCCTGTGGGTCAAGTTTGGTTCGATTCTGAGAACGTTGACAAAATCGCGTGTCGTGGGCCCCACAGGCCCCGCTCGACGGGCGATTTTGTGTTCGGCTCATCGAAATCCAAATCTGGAAGTTCCGTTGGGTTCGTATCAGCGTTCCTGACCTGTTGACACTAAGTTTGGTGAATTTGGAGACCTTTGACCCGGACACGTTTTTCGGTGCAAAGCGAGCCCACCGGCGGACCCCGTTTTGACCCGAAACTGCCGTTTTTGTCCTTGTCTCCAAATTGGACCCAAGGACAGACGTTTCTAGCTATTTGACATCTTATGAGCGTGATTGTAATGTCTATTTCAGCTTTTGGACTCATCTCTGGAATTTTTCTCCAAGAAACCAATTAATCAGATCCAAACAACAGGCAAGTACCTGCACTTCAAGTTAAATCTTTATATGGTGATAATTAATTCTCTGTTTTACTAGTACCATTGATGATTACACATAGTGTTAGAACACTGGATTTCATGTCTTGTCTTGTTTTTCATGTCGGGTGGGAGAATACTAGAAGGCATGTAGTTTACCCATTTCCCCTGTCGTGTTTAATAGCTGTTGGTACGCGACTGTACCCTCAGCCGGATCTCGATTATTCCTGTTTAATAGCCGTTTATGACGGCCGGATTAGCCTTATAAATCCCTACATGCCAACTATGTATTCTAAAACAAACACAAGTTCACACAGATAGTTCTAGATCTTGTTATATTTCTTGCTGACTGTTGTAGTTTCATTTCCTGTCTCATTTATTTTGGTTTTCTCGTATTCCTGTTGATAAGCATTAACTCTGAGATATTGATGTTCTTTTATGCAACTTTTTCAACATGATGCTCAATTTAATTGTCATTAATATTTAGTTTAATCTTGTTGTGCACTGTGTACTTTGCTCCTTTCCTGACTGGATCTGTTGTTTAGGCGATGATGAGAACCTTGCCCCCACCTATTATGGCCCCTATGAGGCAGCAGGTGATACAGTTGCAGAGCCAGTTCCCGCACAGGAAGCTACTCCTGCTGAGTAGTTAGCAGTAGTTATCTTAGTTTTTGCTCCTTATCTTAGTAATCGGGTTGTCCCCGATTTTATTCTGAACTTCTGTACTAAAACATTTGAATCTGTTGTCGCATTTATTTCAATTGCAATCTTAAGTATCTGTTTCTCATTATTATCTTGCCTATGTTATTTGTGAATGAGCTAGACTAGTTAAATGTGGATATGACCTAGACAGCGTACTACCGCCGACTCTGCGACGTAGGCTGGACGTACCCACGTACTCGTGCCCAAATTTCCGGGTGCGGGTCGTGACACGTTTTTGTGGTGGCCCATGCAGGTCCAACGACTAAATTGTTCGATTTCAACTTCGGGACCAAACAGGCCTGCAATAAGATAAGGATAAGTTTAGGATCTCATCCACTTGCTTGAATCGTTCTTGACATCTGTCTCGGATTTGAATTAATTCCTTGACTTGCATCCTGCCTTGATTCCTGTGCGCCTTATCGTTTATTTTTGGATGCAGAGTAAAGGACCTATCAGCAAGCGACGGGGTTCCTACAAGATCACCACGAGATGCTCTACCAGCATAACCGTGGAGAACGCGCAGACTCTTGGAGCAGCTAATGCGCGTAAGTAATTTTTGCTGCCGTTTCTAGTTTTGTTTAACTCGTGCCTATTGGTTCGTGACCTCAGCCCCAACCTAGTAATTTTGAAACTTGCTAATAACCTGGTATGTTTTTTTTAAATTTGATAACTATGGATATTTTAGAGTCTTTTGTTATTGTGCTTATTGTAGGTTATTTTGTGAACTTAAATAATTTGTACCCCCTTTTCATCATCATCTAGCGCACTTAATTTTGCTGAACTCGACTAATGCTGCTTTTTTATAGCCTAGTTTTGCAAGCTTACTCTTTATCGGGCTTGTTCATGACACCTGTATTATTGAGGCCTGATCAACCCCACTAATACAAGTGTCTACTCAGAATCAGTGTAATACGGTCTGATCAACCGTAGTGCATTTTGATTCGCACTTCGCACGACTACTTTATGTGGATTGAGATATATAGTTGACTAGTATACTTGCCCCTAAATACGTCCGAGCATATCGTATCAGTTACATAACTGTCCTAATACGAGCATGCGAATAAAATGATTACCAGAATAAAATCTCAATCCATAACCGCCTGACAATTCCCATTAGAATTCCTTAAACGTCTTGATCCCTATATCTCTGTTCTACCACCTCGCCCTTAAACTCTTTATTATTGATCATCGTCTTTCCTTATCTCGGAAAGACAAAATCCTGTGTTTGGTATAAATTGATTTGTAGTGCTAGACATACCCCTCAGATCGGACGAATTGATGATAACCCTTTATGACTAAGACAAGACCCTAGGTGCTGTATTTTGTGTTGCAGACTTGAGATTCAATACCATAATTTATTAAGTTGAGACCTAGCCTTACTAGTTGTACAACCTTAGCGGATATATGGGTAAAATTATAAGTTGGGTAGCGACCGCAATGTCCACCTGAGAGAAACCCGTTAGACCGTAATCAAGTGAGTTTGGACAGAGAGAACCCTACCATAATTTAAATTTCGAGGACGAAATTTTTGTAAGTTGGGTAGGTTGTAAACCCCCTGAATTTTTAAAATTATTAAATCTTGAATTTTTACCAATTTTCTGGAATTTTTTGGAAATTTTCTGAAATTAAAATCAGGGTTTTGAATTATTACATGATTTTTAATTGATATTAAACAACATTAAAATATTGTAAAAATAATATTTTTGGGTGTAAAATGAAAAACTGGACTTAGGGTAATTTTTTGGAATTTATTGGGCCTCAGACCTGTTTTTAAATACCTAAAAACTATTTAAACTAATTATTTATTTAATTAACTAATTATTATTATTATTTATTATTAATATTATTATCATTATTATTAAATCTCAGCCCGGCCCGGCCCATTGGGCCCAGACCCGGCCCAGACCCCGCCTTAGCGGGTCGGGTCGGACCCGCCTGCCCGAACCCGACCCGACCCGACCGCCTGAACCCAGTCCCCCCCCAGCCCGCGTCCGGCGCCGCACCACCCGCCGCGTCCTCCGGCGCCACGCCGCTCCGCCTGACCCCCGCACCAGCCGCCACGACCCCCGGCCCTCCGTCTTGCCCGGCGCCACCCTCTCCCTCACTCTCCCTATATAACCCCCGACCCTCCGCCGCCCTAGCCACCACGCACCACCACCTCGCCACCGCCGCCCGGCTCAGCCTCGACCTCGCCGCCCTCCCCTCGATGCCTCAGCCCTCCGGCACCCCGCAGCAGACCCGTAGCCGGCCGCCGACTCCCCTTCTCCAGCAGCAGCGGCTGTCCCCGCCCGCTCCGGCAGCCGCCGGCGCCGCCCCGAGCCGCCCCCGCTCCTCCCCCAACAACGCCGCCTCGGCCTCCGGCCGGCCCCGCCGCATCCTCGCCGGATTTCCCTAAACCCTAATTCCTAATCCACTGTGTCGGACACAGGACACAGTGTCCTGTGTCGTGTCGGACACGATTTTTCTTGGTTTTTCGACCCCGTTCAGGTGCGTGTATCTTCTTGCTCGTAGCTCCGTTTTTAATTCTGCAAATTGCGTTGTGAAGCCTGTATGACCCTTTCGGTGCCCGGACAAACCGCTCGGGGCATCGCGTCCTGTGGTGATCGCACACCGCGATCCAAAAACAGGAAAAACCAGACCCCGTTTCACCCCGGAACTGAGTACGTCCCGCCAAACGGGACGACTTGGTCGCGTGCGGTCTTCACAGATACGTGCGCACCGTCGATACGGACGTATGAGAGTTCGCGGAAGCTGATTCGGGTGTGCGTGCACACCGGAGTCAATGCGTATCCACGGACATCGCCCCGTATTCGACTTTTCTGCAATTTGCCCTAACTTCTTGTACACTCGTCGGATCGAGACGAAACTTGCGCCATCGGACTCGTAGCGATACGCTGGTCCTGTGGGTCAAGTTTGGTTCGATTCTGAGAACGTTGACGAAATCGCGTGTCGTGGGCCCCACAGGCCCCGCTCGACGGGCGATTTTGTGTTCGGCTCATCGGAATCCAAATCTGGAAGTTCCGTTGGGTTCGTATCAGCGTTCCTGACCTGTTGACACTAAGTTTGGTGAATTTGGAGACCTTTGACCCGGACATGTTTTTCGGTGCAAAGCGGGCCCACCGGCGGACCCCGTTTTGACCCGAAACTGCCGTTTTTGTCCTTGTCTCCAAATTGGACCCAAGGACAGACATTTTTAGCTATTTGATATCTTCTGAGCATGATGGTAATGTCTATTTCAGCTTTTGGACTCATCTCTGGAATTTTTCCCCAAGAAACCAATTAATCAGATCCAAACAACAGGCAAGTACCTGCACTTCAAGTTAAATCTTTATATGGTGATAATTAATTACCTATTTTACTAGTACCATTGATGATTACACATAGTGTTAGAACACTGGATTTCATGTCTTGTCTTATTTTTTATGTCGGGTGGGAGAATACTAGAAGGCATGTAGTTTACCCATTTTCCCTGTCGTGTTTAATAGCTGTTGGTACGCGACTGTACCCTCAGCCGGATCTCGATTATTCCTGTTTAATAGCCGTTTATGACGGCCGGATTAGCCTTATAAATCCCTACATGCCAACTATGTATTCTAAAACAAACACAAGTTCACACAGATAGTTCTAGATCTTGTTATATTTCTTGCTGACTGTTGTAGTTTCATTTCCTGTCTCATTTATTTTGGTTTTCTCGTATTCCTGTTGATAAGCATTAACTCTGAGATATTGATGTTCTTTTATGCAACTTTCTCAACATGATGCTCAATTTAATTGTCATTAATATTTAGTTTAATCTTGTTGTGCACTGTGTACTTTGCTCCTTTCCTGACTGGATCTGTTGTTTAGGCGATGATGAGAACCTTGCCCCCACCTATTATGGCCCCTATGAGGCAGCAGGTGATACAGTTGCAGAGCCAGTTCCCGCACAGGAAGCTACTCCTGCTGAGTAGTTAGCAGTAGTTATCTTAGTTTTTGCTCCTTATCTTAGTAATCGGGTTGTCCCCGATTTCATTCTGAACTTCTGTACTAAAATATTTGAATCTGTTGTCGCATTTATTTCAATTGCAATCTTAAGTATCTGTTTCTCATTATTATCTTGCCTATGTTATTTGTGAATGAGCTAGACTAGTTAAATGTGGATATGACCTAGACAGCGTACTATCGCCGACTCTGCGGCGTAGGCTGGACGTACCCACGTACTCGTGCCCGAATTTCCGGGTGCGGGTCGTGACAACCCTCCCTTGCAACGAACCTGGGTGGTTGCATCACATATACTTCTTCGTCAAGATCCCCGTGGAGGAAGGCATTCTTGATATCCAGCTGAAGTAGTGGCCAATCATAGTGGACAACTAAGACCAAGAGTACATGGACAGAGGTCATCCTGGCAACTGGGGAGAATGTCTCAAAAAATTATCACCATAAGTCTGTGACAAGAGTACACGGACAGAGATCATCCTGGCAAGAGTACATTCTTGATATCCAATTGAATGTCGAATATCCTTTAGCCACCAGACGAGCCTTCAGGCGATCAAGGGTGCCATCCGGTTTTACTTTGATCACGAACACTCATTTGCAACCGACAACCTATTTTTTAAGCGACAAATTGATCAAGTCCCAAGTATGGTTCTCCCGAAGTGCTTTCATCTTCTCTTCCATAGCATGACGCCAACCAGGATATTTGAGACCCCCTCGGCAGTATTAGGAATATGAATTCCATCAATAGTAGCTATCTAGGACTGAGTGTGACTTGCGAGCCCTTTGTAGTTGTCAACATACAAGGGGTGATCACGACAATCACGACGAGGTCGAGCTGGTGGACCAGGCGGAGCCAAAGGAGGAGACGAATCAGACGAGCTAGAGGAGGAGAATGGCTCTGTGGGCACTATCTGCGATGTTCGTTCGGGCGACGGTGGTGCTGACTGAATTGGTGTCTGCGGACCGTCGGACTGGAGTACTGGCTCGGTAGATGAGGGCATCCTTACGGGAGGCTGTTGTGTTTGAACAGGGAACACCAAAAAATCTTCTTCTGGGTAAACCTGGGATACAGGACCTGGAGTTTGTGGAAGTGGAGGAAACTCGGTTTCAACAAAGGTAACATCCCGAGAGAAAAAAATACCTCTTCAAGACTGGAAAAAAATACCGATACCCTTTCTGATCCTTAGGATACCCAAGAAAAATACATTGGATAGCCTTTGGATCTAATTTAGAAAGAGTTGGTCGGGTATCCCTAACATAATACAAGCAACCAAAGATTCAAAAAGGTAGAGGAAACGACTCTCATTGGGGATATAACCGAGAGAAGGGAGTATTGCCATTGAGAACAGACGACGTCATACGATTAATAAGATAGCAAGCCGTAAGAACGACATCCGACCAAAATCTTTTTGGAGTACGTGCTTGGAACATAAGAGCACGCGTTGTTTCTAAGAGATGACGATTATTGCGTTCAGCCGCACTATTCTGTTGGGGTGTGTAAGGACAAAGTTTGGTGGATGATGCCATTCCGAGATAGATGTGAAAGAAACTTACAAGACATATACTCACGACCATTGTCACTTAGAAAGCATTTAATCGGAATACCAAATTGTGTTTTGATTTTAGGAGAAAAATTGCACCAAATGTTAAATAATTCGGAGCAATTTTTCATGAGATAAACAAAAGTGACACATGAGTAGTCGTCAACAAAGGTAACAAACTACTTGAATCCCATAACAGATTCAATCAGATAAGGTCCCAATATTGTATAAGCATAAAAAAATTATGCAGGCCGCATAAAGGTCATGTCCCCTCAACAAGCCGCATAGAAGCCACATGCGGTGTAATGACCCAACCTAACCCAAAACTAGACCCAACACCAACCCAAATCCCCACTCACACCCTCAAGGCTCATACTAAACACCACACACCATTTTAACCCACTACATCACACCAAACATGGTATTTTTCTTCATCCAATCCCAAACTCCATTGTTTGTACAATTTCCTAATTGTTAGGGTCTTTTGTGCAAATAGGCAATTAGGTGTCCACCTCCTATTGGAGCCAAGCCATGAAGAAACCCTCCCTCATTTGTTGACCGGTCTCCTAGGATTTTTCCTTCCATTTTGGGTGTACAACACACCACATTTTCTCCTATCTCATCTACACCCTCCATTCAAAATCAATCACATCCTAGCCCTCCAATCCTTAACGAAGAACCTTCCCCCCATCCCTAGGAATGAATTGTGGCCGGCCCTAATCCCAATGCCATCATACTCTCTCTCCTATATAAATACCTCCTCCCTCTCTCCATTTTCTTCATTCACAGCCATCCTCACCCTCACCCGAACCCTAAACTACTACTTCTTCTTCTTTCCCGACCTTCCTCCTCCGACCACCCTCCTCCTCCGAGCAACCATCACCACCACGCCACCACAGTCCCCGACCTTCCTCCTCCGACCTTCCTCCTCCCCAACAGCAACCACCACAGCCACAACAACCATTGTCACCACCACTCCTATCAACATCTCGACCATCACCATCACCATCACCATCCCGCCACCTTTCCCTTCACCGGACATCATCACCCCAGCCCTCACCATCGACCAACCACCATCACCGTCGACCAACCATCATCCCACCACCTTCCTTCTCCTTCTCCGGCCAGTCGCCACCATCAGCCTCACCATCACCACCGCAACCTCCACAGTCACCTCGACCCTCGCCATCATCCCCACGACCACCGTCTCCTCCGACCATCCTACCGCCACAACAATCACCGCCACCATCTTCCTCCTCCTTCTTCTTCTCCGTCCAACACCACCCTCTCCATCACCATCTGTCATGCCCCAGTCCCAAAAATACGTAGGACTAGGACACGTAAGCATGCCAGCCGCATGGATATGGCAACTCCAATATATGGAAACCAAATCCACACGTACGCTGTAATATGAATATCAAATCCACAAGTGGTATAACTGTAATACAAGTCACATGGTAAAATCTAAATCTCATCCACCAAAATCATATAGAAATAAATAAACAGTATCGATGAAACTAGATCTCAATAAGAAGTATCTAGGATGATAGTTGGATGGAAACAAATCCACTACCAACTCGAATAGGAAAGGTAAATACAATATAAGTACAACACAATCAAACCCAATATAAGTATATCAGCTATCGATCACGGCTCGAAGAGAAGACATCCACTAAGCATATACAACCATCCAAATCTGCGCTCCTGCAAATACTCAAGAACAGATACACCTGGCAGCGGACCAGGTCCTCAGAGGGACGTAACAAGATACAGAAAATACGAGCCAACTTGAATACAGTAAACATGCATATAATTTAAAAATAAATAAGTACGCTGTACAAGACAATCTATATGAATGCAAATGAGGACAACTTTTCGACGTATGGGCAAGGGTAGTCTACTCGATCTAAGCCTCACAACTCACACACCCGTCTAGAACATCAAAAATCGACATACCTCTGGGGTAGCGACCAGCGCGACACATGCCCGTAGTGCGAACTATATACTACGGTTTACCAGAGTGGTTAAAAGCCCATACGCCTAATGATTATCCTCCCATGATACTAGGTGCCATGTGTGTGTCAACATATCTAATACATAGTAATGATTGGAGAAAAACTACACACGCAAGAACTATACAGAAATGAAATAAATAAAAAGAAATATAAATAGCATGCAAAGTACTGTAAATAATTTGGCAAGGTATCTTGCCTGGGGTCCTGCTGCTGGTATGAATCAGAGTCCAAGTCACAGTCCAAATAGCCTATGTATTACAAATTTATCACGTTAAAAGATAATTTATTTAATTCTGGAATAATTACTCTAAAATCCTATTTTAATCTTATTATTCTGATTTTTATGTTAATTCCTAAATTTTGTCCAAAGAAACTGAATTTTATCAACTCGAGACTCATGGCACGCAAATCGAGGCGATCTGTTGACCGAAAGTCAACCGACACAAACTCAATTTTCATGCATGATTTCCTGTAGATTTCAGCGTAAAAAACATGCTAGAATTTACGGCTCGTCCGAATTCAAATTCGTTTGGGAATTATGGCACATACAAATTTTGTATTGTGCACCGATGGTTAAATTCTAACCTAGAAGTTCTACAGAATTAACAGTATATAAATACTTTGAATTAAATTCTGGGAAAAATATATGTCGATGATCTCGACATTATCTTTCCAAAACTTTAAACGGTTCATGATTCTGATTCCGGGTTCTCCCGAAATTGCAAAAATATCGAAATACGTCTATTTTCGGACATGCTGTGCTCTACGAATTTTCCAGAATTTAATACTAATAATTTAGAAAAACAATTTATATAATCAGAAATCTAACCTCATTATCGTTCTAACAAAAAAACTAGGCCTCGTTTGGAGTCCGGAGCTATGCGCAATGGCTTCTGGAAGATGAAGGAACCCTAGATGACAATTCTCCAAAAATCGGCTGAAGAAAAACCCTAGAAATTAATATCTAAACTATTATATATATATATATATATATATATATATATATATATATATATATATATATATATATATATATATATATAGGAGAGAGAAAGTGCAGCCGCGGCTCACAACGTGCCACGTGGCAGCCATCCGTGCAGCCCCGCCCAGATCGAACGGTCGCATTTCGATGCGGCTCGGCTGAGCTGAGTCCGAGTCGAACTCGGTCTCGGCTCGGCTCGAGGTCGGCTCGGCTCGGCTCGGCTCGCACCCACTCAGCGGTCACTGACAGGCGGGCCCGGCACTGTTCACTGCTGGAGGCTGACAGGTGGGCCCCCTGTTTGCTGACTGGGCAGAATTAATTACTTTTTAGGTTTTTTTTTCAGAAATTAGTTTTTAATTCAGTTTTTCATAATTAACTCGAAATAAATGCTAAAAATAATCAAAAAATTCCCAAAAATTCTAGAAAATATATTTTATTATTTAGAACCTAAAATAAAATTTTGGGATATTTTTAATTAAGTTTGAACATAAAATAAATTTTTTAAAGTCCTCAAAAATTAGTGTTACTAGTTTTTAATTAACTAAAAATTATGGAAAAAATCCCAATAATCTAAAATAGCCTAAAAATAATTCTAAATAAATATTTATATAAGTAAATATACTAAAAAAATTATTTTCTAATTAACTAAGATAATACTCTAAATAAATTCAACATCTATAATAAATATAATAATATAAAATATACACAAATACCTATTTTGGGTGAGGGAGTTTACAATCTACCTAACTTAAAACAATTTCGTTCTCGAAATTAAAATAAGGCATAATTTGTTAAATCCTTCACATTCGTACATAAGGTACGTCAATCGCAATCTCTTCCAAAAATTTAAATAACAAAATCTATTCAAATCTATCGCGATCACTTCAAAATTAAGATAACCACTGTTTAAATCAAAATTTAACCTGTCGTAATCTCTTCTCAATTTTTAAATAATCAACATCCAAATCTAACTAAAGTCTATATGACATCCCACATCAAAATTTATATCATAATTTCCAACTATCATAATCTCCTCTAAACTTTGAACAATAAACAATTCTAATCAAATCTTATTCCTATTCTTAACTTAAGAATTTTGTACTATTCAAATATTTAAACTCAATTTACATCCTCAATATTTCAAATAGGTGACCCAACAATCAAAATTGAACTTTTAATTCAAATCATCAAATTATAAAATTTAAATCTAATTAACCAATTGTTCAAGTCTAAAATTCTATATTTATCCTCAAAATTTAAATCGATGATTCATCCTTCAATATTCAAAATTTAAATCATGTGCTCAAAGTATAAATATTTGGTCCGCAATATCAAGATTTTAAAATTCATTAAATCCTCATTAATCCTTCTTTTAAAATTTCTCAAAATTAAAATGACTTGAATCTCCCAATCTAATCTTACTTGATCATAATCTAAAAGAAATTTCTCTCAAGTTGACAATGCACTGCTACCCAACTTAGAATTTATCCATCTATCACAGAAGGCTATATACTTTAAGAAAAAATATTCCTTAATTTATTTACTCATGTCATTCAATCCTCAAAACTTCAACGCCGATTATATCATATATGATATGTCTACAAAAGAATAATCCTCAAGTATGTGATCGGCCTACGGGGCATATCTAGTACTCTCCGTGTATTAAACTTATACCAAGCACGAGGTTTCGTCTTTCCCAAATAAGGGAAGACGGAGATCAATAATAAAGAGTTCAAGGGCGAGGTAATAGAATAGAAGTATCGGGATCAAGGCGTTTAAAGAATTCAAATAGGAATTGTCAAAGCAGTTGTGGATTGAAGTCCTATTTTGGTAATGCCTATCCGCATGCTCGCATCGGTACAGTTATGTAACAGATACAATATGCTTAGACATATCTAGAGGACAAGTACATGTGTCTACTAGTCAACTATATATCTCAATCCACGTAAAGTATTATTGCGAAGAGCGAATCAAGCGCACTATGGTTGATCAGACCGTAATACACTGATTCTGAATCGTATTATTGTGGGCCTCCCCAATAATACATATATCATGAACAAGCTCGATAAAGAACAAGCTTGCAAAAACTAGACTATAATAGCAGCATAAGTCAAGGTAGTACAACAAATATAAGTATGCTAGATGATGATGAAAGGAGGTACAATTTAATTCAAGTTCATAAAAACAAAAACAACTAAACAACAATAATAAAAGACTCTACAATCCCTACAGTTATCATACAACCTCCTTGTCTAAGTCGCTAGTCGACCAAATAGGGGCAAGGACCTCTAAATTCTATCGTCTGAATAAACATTATCGTCTTTTGCTAGAATGCAATTAATGTTGTTCAATCACACTCCATTAATAGGTCAAAAGACTATGTGATACTAGGTGTCAAACATTATGGTAAAACTTCTAACTAACTCTAGTAGTGTCTATACTACTCTCAAGTTTTCTTAATACATCAAGGGGTAATGGTATACCAATCTAAAGATAAGGAATTCTAGGGTTCACTAGATATTCTAAACTTAGTGGTGTGTCTATATTCTCGTTGTATTCTTAATAGGTGTGCTACTCTAATTATCATCTAACAACAGGAACTTCTATATTATAGGAGAAAGCTATACTTAAAGAACTATTAGGAAAGTACATGAATCGAGCATGATGCGGCTATTCAAATAGAACAGATTGGAAGGAAGGATGAGTCATAGTCAAATATGGATGAGATCCTATACTCTATTCCTAGGTGCAGGCTTTCTTGGTACAGTAACGTAACCGAGACAATATACTCTCGACCTGCATGGGCCACCACAAAAACATGTCACGCCCCAGTCCCAAAAATACGTAGGACTAGGACACGTAAGCATGCCAGCCGCATGGATATGGCAACTCCAATATATGGAAACCAAATTCACACGTACGCTGTAATATGAATATCAAATCCACAAGTGGTATAACTATAATACAAGTCACAGGGTAAAATCTAAATCTCATCCACCAAAATCATATAGAAATAAATAAACAGTATCGACGAAACTAGATCTCAATAAGAAGTATCTAGGATGATAGTTGGATGGAAACAAATCCACTACCAACTCGAATAGGAAAGGTAAATACAATATAAGTACAACACAATCAAACCCAATATAAGTATACCAGCTATCGATCACGGCTCGAAGAGAAGACATCCACTAAGCATATACAACCATCCAAATCTGTGCTCCTGCAAATACTCAAGAACAGATACACCTGGCAGCGGACCAGGTCCTCAGAGGGACGTAACAAGATACAGAAAATACGAGCCAACTTGAATACAGTAAACATGTATATAATTTAAAAATAAATAAGTACGCTGTACAAGACAATCTATATGAATGCAAATGAGGACAACTTTTCGACGTATGGGCAAGGGTAGTCTACTCGATCTAAGCCTCATAACTCACACACCCGTCTAGAACATCAGAAATCGATATACCTCTGGGGTAGCGACCAGCACGACTCTACAGAAATCGACATACCTCTGGGGTAGCGACCAGCGCGACACACGCCCGTAGTGCAAACTATATACTATGGTTTACCAGAGTGGTTAAAAGCCCATACGCCTAATGATTGTCCTCCCATGATACTAGGTGCCATGTATGTGTCAACATATCTAATACATAGTAATGACTGGAGAAAAACTACACATGCAAGAACTATACAGAAATGAAATAAATAAAAAAATATAAATAGCATGCAAAGTACTGTAAATAATTTGGCAAGGTATCTTGCCTGGGGTCCTGCTGCTGGTATGAATCAGAGTCCAAGTCACAGTCCAAATAGCCTATGTATTACAAATTTATCACGTCAAAAGATAATTTATTTTAATTTATTTAATTCTGGAATAATTACTCTAAAATCCTATTTTAATCTTATTATTATGATTTTTATGTTAATTCCTAAATTTTGTCCAAAGAAACTAAATTTTATCAACTCGAGACTCATGGCACGCAAATCGAGGCGATCTGTTGACCGAAAAGTCAACCGACACAAACTCAATTTTCATGCATGATTTTCTGTAGATTTCAGCGTCAAAAACATGCTGGAATTTACGGCTCGTCCGAATTCAAATTCGTTTGGGAATTATGGCACATACAAATTTTGTATTGTGCACCGATGGTTAAATTCTAACCTAGAAGTTCTACAGAATTAACAGTATGTAAATACTTCGAATTAAATTCTAGGAAAAATATATGTCGATGATCTCGACATTAGCTTTCCGAAACTTTAAACGGTTCATGATTCTGATTCCGGGTTCTCCCGAAATTGCAAAAATATCGAAATACGTCTATTTTCGGACATGCTGTGCTCTACGAATTTTCCAGAATTTAATACTAATAATTTAGAAAAACAATTTATATAATCAGAAATCTAACCTCATTATCGTTCTAACAAAAAAACTAGGCCTCGTTTGAAGTCCGGAGCTATGCGCAATGGCTTCTGGAAGATGAAGGAACCCTAGATGACAATTCTCCAAAAATTGGCTGAAGAAAAACCCTAGAAATTAATATCTAAACTATTATATATATATATATATATATAGGAGAGAGAAAGTGCAGCCGCGGCTCACAGCGTGCCACGTGGCAGCCATCCGTGCAGCCCCGCCCAGATCGAACGGTCGCAGTTCGATGCGGCTCGGCTCAGCTGAGTCCGAGTCGAACTCGGTCTCGGCTCGGCTTGGCTCGCACCCACTCAGCGGTCACTGACAGGCGGGCCCGGCACTTTTTACTGCTGGAGGTTGACAGGTGGGCCCCCTGTTTGCTGACTGGGCAGAATTAATTACTTTTTGGGTTTTTTTTCAGAAATTAGTTTTTAATTCAGTTTTTCATAATTAACTCGAAATAAATGCTAAAAATAATCAAAAAATTTCCAAAAAATTCTAGAAAATATATTTTATTATTTAGAACCTAAAATAAAATTTTAGGAAATTTTAATTAAGTTTGAACATAAAATAAATTCTTTAAAGTCCTCAAAAATTAGTGTTACTAGTTTTTAATTAACTAAAAATTATGGAAAAAATTCCAATAATCTAAAACAGCCTAAAATAATTCTGAATAAATATTTATATAAGTAAATATACTAAAAAAATTATTTTCTAATTAACTAAGATAATACTCTAAATAAATTCAACATCTATAATAAATATAATAATATAAAATATACACAAATACCTATTTTGTGTGAGGGAGTTTACACCATCACACCATCCTCACCATCCCACCACCATCGCCATCCCGACATCACCACTGCCACTGCAACCTCTTCCCGACCACCACAGCAACCACCACCGCCTCTCCCTCGTCACCTCATTCCTCCTCCACAGTCCCCACGACCGCCACCACCTTCCTCCTCCCTCTCCACGACTATCCCGCCACCACCGCAGCCATCATCACCCCGGCCATCACCACCTCCTACCACCACAACCACCGCCACCACCAGCCTCACCGTCACCTCTCCCCGACCCCGCTGCTATTGCGATTATTGTTGCTGCTGCTACTGTGCATCGCCGGAGCGCCTCCACCTGCCGGAGATCGGCCACCCTCGAGCAGCGGACTGAGCATCACCCCCGGGTTTACGAGCACACCTAAGTTTACATTTTTACTCCTCTTCCTTCATGTTGTTGTTGTTGCATAGACCTATGTTGATTTGTGAACCCTAGTACCTAGTGTATATATGTGCATGTATGGAAATAGTGGTTAGTGTTACTAAATACTTCATAGAAATTTGGTTGTTAGTATGGCATATATTTGTGTAGACCCTATGTGCTTAGACTAAACTGTCCTTTGTGCACTCTAACCCAGTAGCTAGGACACGGGATAGGTTATACGATATTTAGAGTTGTGACGTATTTGGTAGTTAATTTTCTTGTTGTGCACGATATTTGAGGACATGACACATGCATTTTAGCTACGTGCACACTCGACCCTGCTAGTTGACCGGTTATGACCACTACTTGCGTTAGTTTCTAAGTGCAGTGTAGTTGTATTTCTGTGCGTACTAGTGTAATAACTGATAATTATTATATTATATTATATTATATATATATATATATATATATATATATATATATATATATATATATATATATATATATATATAGGATCGCTGGACCATTCGGGCGAGACTTCGGGAGCAGAATTTTGGTACTCGCAGCTTGAGTATCCAGACAAGTATACCTTGACTTATTTACTGTTTAATTCAAGTTATTAAATGTTGCATGAGATGTTGTTGCAAATATTACATATATAACTGTGCGCGTCAGAGAATGACTCGAGTACAGTCGACGAATGCGTCGATGTGTAGTGTATTGACTTAGTCACTAGCAGACTCACCTACTGTTGTGAGGATATTCTGATATCTTCTGAGACCCTGCCACTTTTTACACTCATCACGATGACAAACTTATGTTGGGATGCGAGTTAGCGTACCCGACTAGCTATCGGTGAGTGTGACATGCATCACGGTTTAGTGTGTAGTCAGGTTAGTCTAGTTATTTGAGACCTGGCATGTAGTTACGTAGTATGCACGTCGTGTATTTGACTTGTATATTTGTATTAGGCGGGGAGGACAACTGGTAGGCGTATGAGATACACACATTGGAATCCGTAGCGTCCAGAGGAGCCACGGATCCAATGACTTTCTTTATTCAGATACCGCATTCTTCGGAGCGTTACAGACGTATATATATATCCAGATACCTCGTTCTTCAGAACGATGGACGTTATATGTATAGATACCACGCTCTTCGGAGTATTGGACGTTATGCCTACACCTACCCATACGTACCAATGTTGTCCTCAAATTGCATTCACTTAGATGGTTAGTACACTCCCTTTATTTATTCAGTATTTATATTTGGCATGTATTTTTGTATCTTGTTACGTCCCTCTGAGGACTTGGTTTTCTTTCAGATTTGGACGAGGTATACTATCCGACAGTGTACGGGCCCGGACAGGAGACGATGTACGCGACCGAGGAGGAGCTTGAGGTGTTACCACCAGAGTTTCCTTGATCACTGGTAGGCCTTCCGCCTAGGGCTGGAGCATCCTTATCTAGTTAGCCGATGCTCTAGCCTAGTACTCTTATCTGTCCTTCCGTACTCTTATTTCATCATTATAGTGGGTTTGTTCCCATCAGACTTATTTGGATTGTACTATGACATTCAGACTCCGCACTTATTTTTCAGTATTTATTTTGGCTCTTCTTATTTATATTTTGTGGATGAGATTAGACATTTACCTGCTGTATGTTAGCATATTAGACTTCTTAGTATTTTAGGACAGCATAGTATGCTTCGTCGGGTCCATTAAATTGGAAAATCCCTCAGAGTCGTATTAGCTGGCTATTGCTACGTGGCCTGGTCCAGTGTATTTTGGGACTGAGGCGTAACATGTGGCCTGAACAAACAAGTCGCAGAGAAGCCACATGCAGCCTAAACAAAACAAATCACAGAGAAGCCATATGCGGCCTGATCAACCAAGTCGCAGAGAAGCCGCATAGTATACTATATGAGGCCTGAACGACCACAGAGCAGGGAGGCTGCATAAAGATCTTCTGACACAGATTTCGATGTCTGTCAGAGGCTCTGACACATCACTCATCACTCTGATATGCTTCGAGACTCGTGAAGACGACGGCTCATAAAAAGACAATGAGTCACATCAGTGCATTAATTGCTTTGACACACGTGTCGTGCTACATGTCCCGCCAATGCGGCTTCAACATTATGCGGCCTTGATGATATGCTGCCTCAGTCAGATAAAAGCTCATATGTGGCCAGGACATATATGCTGCCAGAGCACACATGCGACCTCGACTCTACGCGTCCTCATCCTCATGAAGCCAAAGTGTCCATCAGACCAAAGGCGGACGAGAGCACATATACGACCTCGCCAACATGCGGCCAGAGTGTCCATTAGACCAAGGCCCAAACAAGAGCACGTATGCGGCTACAAGACCCATGCGGCCTAGTTGTTATGTGGCATCCAACTCACAAGATCTTTCGGTTACAACTGCATAGATCTTCGCACAGTTGGTGCTGGCTACGTGTCCAGCTAACCAAGTCACGTCTACAACGGGTTGATAACAATCCCGAGATATCATCAACAACATATCTGAACCGAACTCACGTGGCAGCTTCCCCGTGCCTTGCGGCCACAGTTACAATCACATGCTTTTAAAGTAGCCCTATACGGCCACCAAACAGGAACATATGTGGCATCCATAGCACATCCACAGGGAGGCTATAAATAGCAAAGTACCAACTCCCATATAAAGAACTCGGTGGGCTATTGACAAAACTACACTAGAGCAAGAGAGAAGAGCTTACGCATCGGATCGTCCATGGAGTAAAGAGAGTTTCTACACTCCTAACCCTCCATCGTCACCCTCAGAACATAAAATTTGTACTTAGATTATCTTCTAGGACTTCTCTGTACTTTCTTTAGTTTGTTAATCAAATCAAGTTCTTTTAGTTCTCCTTTTGATTTAATGGCATATATGGTGACGACTCTGCTGGGGACCAACTTCCCCTTTGTTGAGAAGTCAGTGACGCAGTCCGATGCGTCCAAGCTCAGCTTGATGCAAAAGATGCTGGTGGTTCACTTCGACCAGCAAGCATTCGAGCACATGCTCTTGGAAGGAAGTATCAGTCCTTCCCCAAGGCTAGACAAGCCCAAGGCGACCCACAGACAATGGGTAGCGAAGGCCGCTGTGCCTCACCCAACTTCGGAGGGGGGGCTTCCAACCGCTCACCCTGTTGCTGAAAGCCAGGCGCGCACCCAAGACATCCAAGTCAATGCGGCCTCCCAACCTGACGTAGAAACTACTCAGCTCCCAGACTCTGGTAAAGGAAAACACCACGATACCAGACGTTCTGAGACTGAAGCAGGTTCCATGCGGCTAAGAAGGAGGCCGCATAAGACTAGCAGACGGCCTCATGCGGCCTCAGATCACAACCGCAGGCAGATGTCCCCATGCGGCCCAGACAACAGCCAAATTTTTGTCTTCAATCATATCTCATGCGGCCCAGATTCTATGCGGACCAATGAGAATGGCGAAGACCCAAACTTGGACTCTGCGTACTATGCACCCACTGGTGCTAAGTCAAAGAGGTCCAGGACAGTGCGAGCTCGCCAAGCTCAGACAACTGTCCAGTCAGCCGACCGTCAGAGGGCACCGCTAATCATTAAGCGGGTCCCTGATGGAAAATTTTATAAGACTGTCCCACGCGTCCAGCTCCCAGCGGCAAATGGACAGGGTCAGTCTCAAAATTCTTCCGCCAAGGATCTGAGGCAAGTTCTTGTACGAACCTCGGATCCTGGAGCCAACATAACACATACACACCCGTGCGCTCGGTCTATCCGGGCCCATAAAAAGGGTACAAAGGTGGAACAAACCTCGCTCGACTTGCGCAACGTGATCAACCACAAGTACAAAATGAGGAAAACAACTATGGCCGATGAAATGTCCTCTCCAGGGCATCATTGTGCCAAGGTTTTCAACAACTTCTGCTGCAACGGAGCAGCAACGCCCACAAACAGGCAATCGGCCTTCCAATGACTGCACCAGAAGACACTTGCCCTGCACCAACCCGGAGGTCAGGTGCAAGCGCCGGAGGGGGAGGAGCTGTCCTTCGTCGCATGTTACTCGGCTCGAAAGGTCCCCTCCACCAAAGGAGGAAAGAAGGTCAGGACATTCAGTCCGTCACTCTCAACCAGCACGTTGAGAAGAAGACCACTAGGAGAACCGGCAGCAGGACCCATGGAAGACGTTTTCCAGGGCACTCGCTCGAGGAAGAAGCTGTCAACCGTTGGGGATAGTTCTTCATCAGAACCCCTAGGGGATCCCCAAGCTGGGGGTAGTAAACCCCTGGACCTACACAATAATCCAGTATTCCGGCAAGATGATGACTCTCAAAGAACAGATTCTGAAATCCCTGGGAGTAGCTACTCTCACAGAGATGATATAGCCTACTAAGAATCTAAGGAGGACACAACGCTGCCAGTCTTCTTTGAAAATGTCCTACTGCAAGGGTCCAAGACGGAGAGTACGACATCCACTTCCCCGTCTATCTCTCCCCATATGAGTACAGTATATATGGCAAGAGATGACTATGATGCCCCCAGAGACCGACAACACCTTTGAGGCTCTCGAGAACATGATGCAGACCATGAATGCATCGATACAAGACTTGACCCAAACAATATTGGAAATCAAGGCAAACTTGGCCTTTCAGTCGGCGAGGACCTCTGCGCCAACTAACTTGGATCCCGGAACCAACATAAATTCAAACACAACCGCTCCACCCACGGGCATCAATCCTCCCTAACCTGGTTCCTCAACCCCTACGCCAACCATACCCGCTGGAATGGAGGGACGTATCGTACCCGCCTAGGTACAAGCCCTTCAACATAGACACGTTTGACTGGAAGTCCTTCCCTCGTCGGTACATGAGCTACTTCGAGATAGCAACATGGCACCTATCCCGCAATGATGCCATCCTTACCAGGCTCTTTGTCAAGGCGTTAGTGGGAGTAGCCTTCGACTGGTTCTGTAGCCTGTCGGGCAATTGCATATCATCATTCGATGATCTCAGGAGTCTTTTCTTTAAAAGATTCTATGAGACAGGACATGATATGGCGATGTCTTCCCTGATGGATGTCGCACAAGGAGAAAAGAGCTCGCTCGTAAATATATCGAGCGATTCTGACAGACAGCACTAATACAGTCCCTTGGCAATCCCGAAGCGATGCTAATGGAAATGTGCCAAAGGAACCTACTTTCGGCAGTCAGCCTCTAGATGGATGACACCTAGTTTAAAGACTGGACGACATTCATCGTAAGTGTTATCAACGCTGAGAAGAAGCTGAAGAACGCCCGAAACTTAGGAATCCATATCCCTACCACTGAGGACAAAGGGAAACGTTCCAACCCCAACAACAACAGTAACGACAACAATAACGGTCGCGATGGAAAGGGAAAACATGCTATGGTCGTTACCTTGACCAAGAAGCCAGAGCAAAAGCACGCAGAGGCTCCAAAACCAAAGGAGGCTTACTCTTTCGAAGATCGTGATGTCAAACCCATATTCGATATGCTGATGAATGAAGGAAAAATCTGGCTCCCCGACGTCAGACGTCAGCTTGAAGCAGCGAAAATGGACAACCCAAAGTATTGTCACTTCCACCGATACGTCCACCACCGGACGCAGGAGTGTTATACCCTGAAGCGGTACATCCAATGCCTGATCGACACCAAGGCCCCTTTTCTGGACTTCGACGATGTAACAGTTACCGCCAATATGGTATCCCTCCAGGTCGACGACTTTCCCACAACGAAAGTCCAGGACGGAGTCACACCGATCCCAAGGGCAACAATGGAGGTAGTCAATCTTCCCCCTGCACGCGACCAAACAGCCGGACTGACACCTCTCACTACATTTAAGGGCAAAATTATGTGGGTCCACGCACATCTTGTCCCAGACTTGACGCAGCAAGTAGCGTTCTCCGCCGTCAGGCCTAAAATACGAAAAACCAAGTCTTGCTGCATGGTTTCTCCCACTACTGAGGAGGCATGGGAAGGGGCAACCATGTCGGGCCTTGCCTACCAGCGGGATTCCCAGGCGCCCGACGTCAAAATACCTTCAACGACCAGGTCAAAGAAAAAGCAATGCAGGCCGGGCCGCATGATCCTTTCCTCAGAAAATACAAATTATAGAATTCGGATGCTCAGCGCAGCTCAACAAGTCTCATTGTGCACAAAAGCAAAGTCTCGCATGACTCATCAGCAATGGCACATGATAGGCAATGTTCCATTATACACATCCGAGCAGGTCTTCAGCGCAAGGATGTATCACACTTCATGTGCACACGATAGTACTTCTGTTCGTAACAAAATCTTATGGGCAACATGCAGTGTTCCCTTGCGTGATATACAAAAATATGCGGCATGTTATGCCCCGATCTCCCTCAGGAATCGTTTTCATCGGAACGTGATGCCATGCGAGACTGGGATTGCGCCCGCACAAGGCAACATCGTTAAAGTTGTGGCTATCATCGAATTGATCGGGTACGCAACGTAGGGACAGTG
Source organism: Iris macrosiphon (assembly GCA_036927795.1). Taxonomy (NCBI): domain Eukaryota; kingdom Viridiplantae; phylum Streptophyta; class Magnoliopsida; order Asparagales; family Iridaceae; genus Iris; species Iris macrosiphon. Next base: position 27,327,223 of record JAYESA010000009.1, on the reverse strand, counting down.
TTGCAAACAAGAATCCATCTGAGTATACGGGACAAAGATCAAAGCACGAGGTTCTCTGAATACAATGGCATCGTTCCATACATTATGTCCCTCTATACAAAAGCAGCTCAAAATAGTCAATACGACTCAAGGCATCGAAACCAGATTTTCGGTACCTGGAGATGGTGCATGGTTATCGCTTTCTCGGATGATCCAGCACCTGCGAACAAGAAAACTGTTGGTGGGTCAGCACTTTGAAGAAAGTACTGGTGAGTATAAAATCAATGAACAGAAGCAACATTCACTAAAACCAACACTAAGTAATTATGTTATAAAATATTACATTACTAGTGATCTTTCTAGTTTTACCTAGGTTCATTACATGCAGTATAGGAACGGAGTCATATTACTTCTTTTGGAAACATCTTTGAAATCAGAATTCAGTTCAATACAACCAAGCAGGTAAGGCAAACAGTTCAAGCATGATGTACCAATCAGGGTGTGCGTAGCGTGTCTCATGAGCTATACTCAAAGACTCTTGGGACAATGCAACATTTAGTGGACTATCACTCAATCAAGCAAACAAGAGGAACTATCTATAAGATTTTGGTCCTCGAGAAACTTAGGATCAGTAGCGGTAATCCGGCTAACCGATGACTCCTTTATCTGATGCTATTAGCAGCTGTGACTCATGATTTCTTTTTACTATAATACGCTAAAAATGGTAGCCGTGACCAAGGTTCAGCTCTGCACTAATAGCCATTGTCCGACCGATGCAAATGCATGAAACACTATCAGATAAACTCTATGATGCACATGATTATGAACAAGCATGCTGTATATATACTCTTTGTATTTCTTACCCCTTGCCGAACGGTTATCCCTGCAGCAGACATACAAGTTAGTAACATATGCATTTATAAACAAGATTCTTTTTCCCTGTCTGTCTCTGTATCAAACAGTTAGGTATGTAAGAAGGCTATCCTAGCATGCGCCCTAACTACCTGACTATCTCCATATACAAGCTAACTTCTCTAACACAAACTCAAACTCTTCCCAACATAAGCACCGTCTCCCATCTAATAGCCACATCTCCCTAGATCCCATAGGACCGGAACTTCAGGACGCACTATTAGTCTCACCCCGTCAATCTTCATCCACCATTCTAAAAGCCATGCCCCTCTAGATCCTGTCACGACCCGCACCCGGTTTAGGGGCACGAGTGCGTGGGTACGTCCAGCCTACGCCGCAGCATCGGCGGTAGAACGCTGTCTAGGTCAAGTGCTATCTAGATAATCTCACACTAGTATCCAACTCCATAAGGAGACACGGATAACACTAAAATAAATCTAGAAATACTCAATCACAACTACAGCACGATAGGAATTGAAGAAATAAAAGAATACAGCACAAGTCTAATGATAACATAACATACCTGCAATCCTTAACTTCCAATCCCCAAGTGTCAGAAACCAGTCTACTAATGTCACAGTCTGGAAAAATATTTTCCAGTCAGGAAGGAGCAAAGTACATCTCTAAATAGCAGTTCTATATAAATGACATAAACTATGTAGCAGTTCTAGATGGAAACATACCAGATGCATGTATAAGTACGGGAATGTACAATGAGAGAAGTATTGGAAATACTGTAAGTAAATGCAAGAAAAGAAGCAATATGTCCATGAGCAAGAATTCTATGACTAAGTGTGTGAGTACTAGTTTTAACATGTGATCGGCTTGGGAACTTGATCAGGCTGGTTACATGTGATTAGCTATGATTCATGGAAGGTCAGGCTAACCGTTGGTTAGCTATGATGCATGGAGATGGTCAGGCTAATCACACGTAACAGCTATGAGGCATGGAGATGGTCAGGCCGCACCCGACGTGAGATGTGGGGTGAGCTATGATGCATGGATAGTTGGGTATGATCACATATCTACACTAAAATACTCCCCAACCCCCGACTGGTATAGTAGATCCAATCATGGTACGCTATGGCACGGGATTCCCTAGGAAAGGTAGCAAATCTCCCCGGGAATCAGTGTCTGTACATGCACAAGATAACAAGGAAAATAAGTCTTGTACAAGCTACACCATGAATAAGGAATAACATCTCATGACGAGATCCGCGTATACCAATCCGTGTAACCAACGTGTCGAGAACATGTATATTTACACTAGATACAGTGAACATAGGAGATATCATAAATTAGAAACTAATCAGAGAATGTACTTGCCTTGGGTCCTTAGCTGGTAAAACCAATGTCCTGTTCCAGAGTATCCCCTGGGTAAACCAACAGTCCTATAAACATAACACAAGCAAACCACATTCGCATCAGATGCTATACTAACACAGTCAAAAATACTGGTCTCAGGGCCATGTCAGGCAGGGCACTAGTCAACTAGGGTCATCTAGTAGGGACACGTATATAATATACATTACACTTATATACTTACAATATTTATACATGCACCAATTTAAATGTATTTACAATATATATATATATATCTTTTAAATACATATTTGATTTATACTAGTTGAACATTATATATGTATACTCATACATATGCTAAAATACCTTTTTAAAATATATATATATAAATACTAAATTGATTACATATACTAGAAATACGTATTTACGTATATAAATCATTTCGAACTTATTTTGAACAATAATTTCAAATAAAAGTTTATTTATAAAAACTAGAATTTATGTAAAAGCCAATATTTTTCATTTATGGTAAAATCGGTCACCGATCCAATAAACTAATTTTTGAACTCATTTAGATTATTGAAACTATATTTTTAATTTAATAATGTAACCAAAAATTATTATTATTTTTACATATCAAAACCCTTTTAATTTGTTACATAAAAATAACTAATTACATAAACTAGCTAATTACATATTTATATAACCAAATTATATAAAATAACCAAATTATATATACTAATACTAGTACATCACATTAAATACATATACAATACATTAATTGTATGTACAAGATATATATATACATTTATACTAATTACATTAATTAACGAAACTAATTATAAGAAAATACTAAACTAATTAATTAATATTTACTAACTGGTTAATAACAAATTACTGTTTATTAATAATTAACTAATCTAATCATTAACTAAACTAAATTAATTATTCTTAATTGATCAATTACTTAACCACTAATTTAATTAACTAACACTAAATTAATTAAATATTAATTATAACTAATTATATAAAATAAACTAATTATATAAAATAAACTAATTATATAAAATAAACTAATTTTATGAATTAATTAAACTAATTATGAATTAATTAAACTAATTAATCATTAACTAATTAACTAATTAATTAATTAACTAATTACTAATTAACTAATTAACTTAATTAACTAATCTACTTAACCTTTTACACAGAAATAAATCGAAGAAGAGGAAAGAGGGAAGAAGGAAGGGGAGAGCTCACAGGGTTTCCGGCGAGGTCGGCCGGCCAGGGCGTCGGCGCGGCGGACGGCGGGGAGCTCGAGGGCAGCGGGCTCGGCGCTCGAGGGCAGCGGGCTCGGCGCTCGAGGGGGCGGCTCGGCGCTCGAAGGCAGCGGCTTCGAGGAGACGTCGGCGCGGGATCTCGACGACGGCGGCGTTCGACCCTGCGAGGCGGTGGCGGTGCTCGACTTCCAGCGGCGGCGCTCGGTTCAGCGGCGGCTTTGAGGGGGCAGCGCTTGGATCGAGACGGCGGCTTCGTTCCAGCGGCGGCGGCGGCTCGACTTCCAGCGGCGGACTCGACTTCCAGCGGCGGACTCGACGACGTCGAGGGGGCCACAGTCACCGGAGCTAGGTTAGGGTTAGGGTCTGGGTGTCGGGGTCGTGTCCGGGGCTGGACACGGCGGTGGTGGAATGTGGACGTGTCCGGTGCAGGACACGATGGGTGCTTTACTGTGGACGTGTCCGGGTTTGCCGGACACGGAGATGCTGTGTACAGTGGTGGATGTGGAGGTGGTGTGTCCGGGTGTGTCGGACACGGAAAAGCTGGTTGTAAACTGTAAATCTGGACACAGGAAATAAAATGGATACGGTGGGACACCCGGGGTCGGACCCGAGGCCATCACGGCTGACACGGTGATGCTGGACACACGGACACGAGCACACAAGATGGTGGTGATGGCTTGTTGGCTTGGGAATTGTGGAGGCTAGCTAAATTAGGAGATTAGGGTTTCTAGGGAGATGTGAAAATGAGAACTTAAATAGGGAGAAGGGTGTGGGATAAAGGGTTGCGGGTTGGCCCAATGATGAATGGCCCAGAATTAAATAAAAATGGGCTTTTCATGTGGGAAGAATGGGGCGTGAATGGGAGACGGAAAACGATAAATTAAATAGAAAAGAAATTTAAGAAAATGTTTTTAAGAAGCTTTTGATTAGCTACTAATTAAACTCATTTTTCAAAATATTAGGAAGTATGTAATTCATTTATTTACTATCCCAATAAAATCTATTTTATTTTATCAACTAGTCTTTTAAATAACTATTTAGTCAAAACAATAATTTTATGACTCAAGCCAATAAATATTTGAAACTAGAAATATATATATTATTATTTATTTATTTATTTTGTAATACATCGTCATTTAGGAAAAATGATTTTTATAAAGATTTTTAAATTACCTTCTAAAATCAGACTTCGTTCAAAATCAAATAAAAATTTTCAAGGAGAAATATTTTATAAAATTTGATATTTTAAAATAAATTAAAATCTAATTATTTTGGAAATTGGAAATCGGAGGTTACAAGTCTATCCACCTTAGAAAATTTCGTCCTCGAAATTTTAGGGATGACTAGGATAGAAAAGAATTTGCTGTTCAAATGATAAATATGTCATTGAAGAAAATATTTCTAAAATATTTACCAAACAGAAGGAAACATGAAGAAAAAGAAATTATGGTTTAAGACAGGAATAACTTGAAGGAATCATGGCTCGGCTTTGAATCCCCTAGAAGGTTTAGGTTTGGGAAGTAGACACGATCACAAAAACAGATAACTTGAATAATGCACGTTACCTTTTCAAAGTAACTAAATCAAGGAAGACCCAGTATAATTAATGATATAGACATGAAAGTTATAGCTAATTCGAAAAATACGGTCGACAATTTGATTTAAGAAACTTAAATACATCCTTCAGAATGTAGCCAAGAGACATCTAATCGCCTTTCTTAATTTCTAGAGAAAAAGAGTCTTTACTACCATTTGGAAAATAATCCTCCTTTTTATCCTCGTTCATTTTACTTTTCTCAATCTTATGATTCATCATTAACTAATATCACAAACTTTATTAGATTAGATCTTAGAATTTCTGAATCAAAATTTATTACATGTCCGAAAATCCTTATCATCAAATTCGAGTTTGTTTATCCTAACATCAACTATACCTCGATTATTTTCTTCGATTTCAAATGTTACTGTCATGGTCAAGATTTAATTTAAATCACAACCTCAATATACCATGATCTTACCTTACGACCTTCAATTATATGATCCCATAATCCATTATATTATAATATTCTTTACCATGAGTTTCGTTTCATTCCATATTTCTCTATCCGTATGTATAATGTTTCCGAATTTTGAACTAAAATTTTTTTTTTTTCATCCTCTGAATTTATTATCCCAATGTAAAATTTTTACTACTCAAATCCTCAATATTTTAATTGAATTCCAGTCGTATCATAATCTCCTCAAATTTTGAGTAAATAACTAAATACAAAATTTACTATCCAATCCTTTTAATTGAAATCCAATCAATGCATATTTATAAAACTTAAAAATCTGCATCCCAAAATTTAACTTTAAACACTCATCAATCATCTAACTCAAATTCAATTGATGCTTATTCCAATCTAACTCCTCATCCCAAGAATTTAATTTGACACTATTCCATTTACGATTTTATTCCTGCTTTTCTTTTTCCTCAAATACTCAACGATGCGATGCTTCTAGTATCTTCAATGCAACATTCATACTATATAAAATTTCTATCTTGCAATCAACTAGATAAAATGATAATCTCTAAGATTTCTCAAATTTTTAATAATCAATTCAATCATATCAAGACCTCATTAAAATTAAATAATCCTCAATTTTTTTTTTTTTTTTTTTTTTTTTTTTTTTTTTTGCTCTGTGAATTTCTTAATTCTCCCTTTAAATAAATGTTTGTCCTCTAATTTCAATCAAACCTCGATTTTCGCAAAAACAATGATTCCATCAACTCTGTTATAACAATCCCCTAAATTCTTTATTTAAAAATTTATGCTCATCCATAATTTAATCATCTTGTCCCTTTTTGTCGGTCATACCCTTGTCATAGATCCTTGCTATGGTCAAAACCCAAATGATCATGGTTTAAGAAAACTCTACCTACAGCCATGCAATTTAAGAAAATATGGGTCATGTGTCTTTTGTCATGGTATTTCAGTCTCTGCTAGGGGGCACTACTAATTATATTCTAACAAGAAAATCATGCATGTGAACCACAGTACTAGGAAATCAATCAATCAATCGAAAGGCGAAAGAAAAGGAACATTAGGAAGGAAGAAGGATCATGTTAACATATTACTTGTAGTGTCTACTATCAACCACTTAACTCTAGCACATTCACTAACAATTTCTATTCATGTACACTGGTACCCATATCAACTAATCATATATTTTAATATTCATATCTACCAAAAATTAATCCTCCAAATAATCGTCAAGGTTTAACTTCCCGATCAACTTAAAATAAAATGCATATACCTCCTCAATATTAGATACTTCACATCGAAATAAAATTTAATCACTTCTAAAATCTTTGTAGCCTTAACTATGTTTAGTGAATCAATTTTAAATCCTCAATAATTTAACAACATAAAATCTCAACTCCTTAAAATTCTGAAAATTTAAAAATTCATTTCCACTTTTTAATTTATAACTCCTCAATGTAAATATGAGTGCTCACGGTCTCTAATACTCAAGGTGCACTCAATACCTCTATTGTCTAGAACTGTGTACTAAATTTGTACTGCCCGAATCACTTGCACTATTACCTCCAATGATCAAAGTTATCATCAACTGTGTTTTCTTTCATGATTTCAATTTATGTCAATTGGTATATCATCTAATTATCAACACACAGAGTGCTTACTGTTATTAACGTCATCCTTGACCAATCCTTGGTATAGAATCATTAGCACTCTTGGTATTATATCACTAGCCGCATTAATGGATTATCTCATCAAGCTCATTAGACTCATGATCACCTGTATCCTCTATAACACTCATGTTTATTTACTCTCATGGGTATGTGTATGGTTCCTCATCTCGATGGTTGTATATGTATTTCCTTCAATCCTTTAAAGCCTATTAAACTAATCCGTGATGCTTCACAACTTCCATTACTAATCCTGATATTTCTCTACTTATGACATCTCATTAAACCCTTTATACATATACATTTCTTTACTTTTAACATTTCCGATATCAATCATCCAATTGGACATCATGCTCCATAAATCCTTAACACAATTCCCGGATACTTAATCGTTTACATAGATCACTCAATTACATAATCATGATTTTCCAGGACGGGTAATTGGCTCTGATACTAACTCTGAGAACTATCACTGATACTCTATACTCTCCTTAACTCTCAGTCTCTAATGACACTACTCCTAGAATCATTGGTACAAGGTACTATACTAAGGGCTAACTCTAGATTAAAGCCTACTGCTCACATGCCCAACTAAGAAACACTTACAACTCACTAGCAACACAGTCAATACTAATACAAGACACAAACAAAATTACAAGCCACTAATTATCATACTTAACAAGAAATCTTCAAGGAATAGGAGCTCAAAGACTGAATTGAGGACAGAAGGTATCTTTACTGCTAGTAAAGAAAGAGCGGTGGAACAAAGTCCTGGAATAACAGAAATAGATAAGTCTTGAGATGATATTTTAAGAACCAATTTAGGATACAACCTGATAATCATACACGTCTGTCTGAAATCATGACACTCAGAATCCTCGCCACGCCAGTAAGCATAGATGCGATAAACGACAGGTTCCGTAACTAAGGTATACAACCCTATAATTATGTCATCTAGAATACTCGCCACGCCAACCGGTATGGCTGCGAGAAACTCTAAATCTCATAATTAAAGTATGTACATCCAAGTTAGGCTCCTACGTTCTCGTCACGACAGCTAATATGGCTGCGATAAATTCTAGGTTCCATAACCAAAGTAGACGTTTTACCTTCCTCACTGTCCTCATCAACATATGTCATCAGATGATACCGTAAATTTTAGCCCGTAAAATTCATCTCGATATGAAATCAATTCAACAACGATACCAAGAATTAAAGTTAACAACTGGTCAACAAGAATCAAACTTAACAATGATACCAGAATTTAATTTAATAACTACTCAACAAGAATCAAGTTCAGTAACAACAAGCGAGAGCGAACGGAAACAGGGAAAAGATTTAAATTGTAAATTGTAATAAGATTCTCAAGGGGTCATCCCAGGAAATCTTTCAAGAATTTGTGATTGAGTATCCTCTCTCATCCTAGTATCCTATGTCCTATATTCTATAGCAGGTACGCAGTAGTATAACAAGGATGCCACACTACTACGACATCGCACATCTCGCGAAGTCAGACCTGCATGGGCCACCACTAAAAACGTGTCACGACCCGCACCCGGTTTAGGGGCACGAGTGCGTGGGTACGTCCAGCCTACGCCGCAGCATCGGCGGTAGAACGCTGTCTAGGTCAAGTGCTATCTAGATAATCTCACACTAGTATCCAACTCCATAAGGAGACACGGATAACACTAAAATAAATCTAGAAATACTCAATCACAACTACAGCACGATAGGAATTGAAGAAATAAAAGAATACAGCACAAGTCTAATGATAACATAACATACCTGCAATCCTTAACTTCCAATCCCCAAGTGTCAGAAACCAGTCTACTAATGTCACAGTCTGGAAAAATATTTTCCAGTCAGGAAGGAGCAAAGTACATCTCTAAATAGCAGTTCTATATAAATGACATAAACTATGTAGCAGTTCTAGATGGAAACATACCAGATGCATGTATAAGTACGGGAATGTACAATGAGAGAAGTATTGGAAATACTGTAAGTAAATGCAGGAAAAGAAGCAATATGTCCATGAGCAAGAATTCTATGACTAAGTGTGTGAGTACTAGTTTTAACATGTGATCGGCTTGGGAACTTGATCAGGCTGGTTACATGTGATTAGCTATGATTCATGGAAGGTCAGGCTAACCGTTGGTTAGCTATGATGCATGGAGATGGTCAGGCTAATCACACGTAACAGCTATGAGGCATGGAGATGGTCAGGCCGCACCCGACGTGAGATGTGGGGTGAGCTATGATGCATGGATAGTTGGGTATGATCACATATCTACACTAAAATACTCCCCAACCCCCGACTGGTATAGTAGATCCAATCATGGTACGCTATGGCACGGGATTCCCTAGGAAAGGTAGCAAATCTCCCCGGGAATCAGTGTCTGTACATGCACAAGATAACAAGGAAAACAAGTCTTGTACAAGCTACACCATGAATAAGGAATAACATCTCATGACGAGATCCGCGTATACCAATCCGTGTAACCAACGTGTCGAGAACATGTATATTTACACTAGATACAGTGAACATAGGAGATATCATAAATTAGAAACTAATCAGAGAATGTACTTGCCTTGGGTCCTTAGCTGGTAAAACCAATATCCTGTTCCAGAGTATCCCCTGGGTAAACCAACAGTCCTATAAACATAACACAAGCAAACCACATTCGCATCAGATGCTATACTAACACAGTCAAAAATACTGGTCTCAGGGCCATGTCAGGCAGGGCACTAGTCAACTAGGGTCATCTAGTAGGGACACGTATATAATATACATTACACTTATATACTTACAATATTTATACATGCACCAATTTAAATGTATTTACAATATATATATATATATCTTTTAAATACATATTTGATTTATACTAGTTGAACATTATATATGTATACTCATACATATGCTAAAATACCTTTTTAAAATATATATATATAAATACTAAATTGATTACATATACTAGAAATACGTATTTACGTATATAAATCATTTCGAACTTATTTTGAACAATAATTTCAAATAAAAGTTTATTTATAAAAACTAGAATTTATGTAAAAGCCAATATTTTTCATTTATGGTAAAATCGGTCACCGATCCAATAAACTAATTTTTGAACTCATTTAGATTATTGAAACTATATTTTTAATTTAATAATGTAACCAAAAATTATTATTATTTTTACATATCAAAACCCTTTTAATTTGTTACATAAAAATAACTAATTACATAAACTAGCTAATTACATATTTATATAACCAAATTATATAAAATAACCAAATTATATATACTAATACTAGTACATCACATTAAATACATATACAATACATTAATTGTATGTACAAGATATATATATACATTTATACTAATTACATTAATTAACGAAACTAATTATAAGAAAATACTAAACTAATTAATTAATATTTACTAACTGGTTAATAACAAATTACTGTTTATTAATAATTAACTAATCTAATCATTAACTAAACTAAATTAATTATTCTTAATTGATCAATTACTTAACCACTAATTTAATTAACTAACACTAAATTAATTAAATATTAATTATAACTAATTATATAAAATAAACTAATTATATAAAATAAACTAATTATATAAAATAAACTAATTTTATGAATTAATTAAACTAATTATGAATTAATTAAACTAATTAATCATTAACTAATTAACTAATTAATTAATTAACTAATTACTAATTAACTAATTAACTTAATTAACTAATCTACTTAACCTTTTACACAGAAATAAATCGAAGAAGAGGAAAGAGGGAAGAAGGAAGGGGAGAGCTCACAGGGTTTCCGGCGAGGTCGGCCGGCCAGGGCGTCGGCGCGGCGGACGGCGGGGAGCTCGAGGGCAGCGGGCTCGGCGCTCGAGGGCAGCGGGCTCGGCGCTCGAGGGGGCGGCTCGGCGCTCGAAGGCAGCGGCTTCGAGGAGACGTCGGCGCGGGATCTCGACGACGGCGGCGTTCGACCCTGCGAGGCGGTGGCGGTGCTCGACTTCCAGCGGCGGCGCTCGGTTCAGCGGCGGCTTTGAGGGGGCAGCGCTTGGATCGAGACGGCGGCTTCGTTCCAGCGGCGGCGGCGGCTCGACTTCCAGCGGCGGACTCGACTTCCAGCGGCGGACTCGACGACGTCGAGGGGGCCACAGTCACCGGAGCTAGGTTAGGGTTAGGGTCTGGGTGTCGGGGTCGTGTCCGGGGCTGGACACGGCGGTGGTGGAATGTGGACGTGTCCGGTGCAGGACACGATGGGTGCTTTACTGTGGACGTGTCCGGGTTTGCCGGACACGGAGATGCTGTGTACAGTGGTGGATGTGGAGGTGGTGTGTCCGGGTGTGTCGGACACGGAAAAGCTGGTTGTAAACTGTAAATCTGGACACAGGAAATGAAATGGATACGGTGGGACACCCGGGGTCGGACCCGAGGCCATCACGGCTGACACGGTGATGCTGGACACACGGACACGAGCACACAAGATGGTGGTGATGGCTTGTTGGCTTGGGAATTGTGGAGGCTAGCTAAATTAGGAGATTAGGGTTTCTAGGGAGATGTGAAAATGAGAACTTAAATAGGGAGAAGGGTGTGGGATAAAGGGTTGCGGGTTGGCCCAATGATGAATGGCCCAGAATTAAATAAAAATGGGCTTTTCATGTGGGAAGAATGGGGCGTGAATGGGAGACGGAAAACGATAAATTAAATAGAAAAGAAATTTAAGAAAATGTTTTTAAGAAGCTTTTGATTAGCTACTAATTAAACTCATTTTTCAAAATATTAGGAAGTATGTAATTCATTTATTTACTATCCCAATAAAATCTATTTTATTTTATCAACTAGTCTTTTAAATAACTATTTAGTCAAAACAATAATTTTATGACTCAAGCCAATAAATATTTGAAACTAGAAATATATATATTATTATTTATTTATTTATTTTGTAATACATCGTCATTTAGGAAAAATGATTTTTATAAAGATTTTTAAATTACCTTCTAAAATCAGACTTCGTTCAAAATCAAATAAAAATTTTCAAGGAGAAATATTTTATAAAATTTGATATTTTAAAATAAATTAAAATCTAATTATTTTGGAAATTGGAAATCGGAGGTTACAGATCCCGTAGGACCGGAACATCGGGATGCACTATTAGTCTCCAACTTGTCGTTTAGCCTCCATCCCCCGCAAGCTCCTCGATAACAAGCATATCACATTTATAACACAACGTGAGAATACAAGATTTCAATCCATATTTCTCTTATCTAATAGCCGTACCCCCCTAGATCCGTAGGACCGGAACATCAGGGCGGGCTACTAGTCTCTTCTCAAATAAGATAAGCCATTTACTCTTATAACAAAACAAGCATACATTCCGTCAAGCTTTTGCATCCAAGACAAGCAATTATATACACGACGACAAGCAAACTTATGAATGATCTTTAATATAAGCATCCATGGCATGGGTCAATTTATCTCTTCAAGTTAAGCATGCAGTTCTATTCCTTTCTTAGCATGGCAAGGTTCGTTCGATAGCTGCGTCAGTGTAACTAGCATGCAATATTTATTTTTTATACTTAGCATGACAATGGTTCTATCTCTTTTAGGCAGGCGGGTTCTCGTTTTATCATTCATGCAAATTTATCTTATTAAGCAAACAAGCATTTTAAAAACTCAGATTCATTATTAAGGCGTGCAAAAATCAGAGAATGAAGTTCTGCCCACTCACCTAGATCAGTCATATTCTGGTTCAATAAGGAGTTCTCCAAGAAAGTTTTTTTTTTGAGTCAGCAAACCGATATCTCTTGTACATAGTGCCAACGTGGAGCGGGTAACTATACGACAAGCGGTAGTCCTCGGCGTGGTAGACAATGGTGCGCACGCGGCAGTGATCCTACACGCACAACTCAGCCAACTCTCTCGTGTATACGTATTAGTGTTCCTGTGCACAGAGCTTCCTATTCAGCACAAGCTAAGTCATCGACAGTATTCAACACAATAAATGATGAGCTGCCTCAGTTCCATCATTACAGCCAACAATCACTCTCTCTCATGTCGAAGATGGGATATGAACTCCAAAAAGCAGAAGGTCTGAAATTTGGTAAAGGACGACGTATTCCTTTACAATCCGATAGTTATTACAACAGCACTCGCAGAGGGCTAGGATATAGTGATGCTAGTATGCCCTATGACTCACAACACAACCAACAAATTCTAACATAAATGGGAGGGCCCGTTCTTGTGAAAACCGTATTTTCCAACGGCGCATACAGGCTAGTGAAACCCAACGGCGACTGGCTCATGATGCCTATCAACGGTAAGTTCCTAAAAAAGTACTACGTCTAAACTTGACTTGTACTCCCCTTATCTCTAGTGGGGCAATCCAGACGTACATCTCTACTATCATGCCCCAGTCCCAAAATATAATGGGACCGTCACGCGATAGGCCAGCCGATACAAACTAGATTAGGTTCCCAATTTAATGGCCCTTTCTAGATGTACTACGCTGTATAAATAGACTAAGTCTAAACTAATACTAACATTCAACAGGTAAATATCTAATCTCATCCACAGAATATAAATAAAAAATGCTGAAATAAATACTGGAATAAAGTACGGAGTTTGGATGTCATAATACAACCCAAATAAGTATGATGGGAACAAATCCACTGAATACAATACTGAAATAAAAGTACGGAAGGATAGATAAGATAACTAGACTAGAACATCGACTAACTAGATAAAGATATTCTAGCCCTAGGCGGAAGGCCTACCAATGATCAGGAAAACTCCGAAGGTAATACCTCAAGCTCCTCCTCAGTCGCGTACCTCGTCTCCTGTCCAGGCCCGTACATGGTCGGGTAGTATGCCTCGTCCAAATTTGGAAGGGAACCAGGTCCTCAGAGGGACGTAACAAGATACAAAAATACATGCCGAATATAAATATTGAATAAGTAAGGGGGGTGTACTAACCATCTAAGTGAATGCAATCTGAGGACAACATTGGTACGTATGGGTAGGTGAATGCATACATATGTAACGTCCATATTGTTCCAAAGAATGTGGAACTTGCATAGTATAACGTCCATATCGTTCCAAGGAATGTGGAATCTGCATGATATAACGTCCATAGCGCTCTATAGAATACGGAATCTGCATAGTATATATATACGTCCGTATTGTTCCAAGGAATGCAGAACCTGAATAAAGAGGTCATCAGTCCCTGTAGCTCCGATGGACACTGCGGGTACTAATGTGTGTGTCCCATACGCCTACCAGGTGTCCTCCCTGCCCAATAGAAATATACAAGTCGAATACACGACATGCACACTTCGTAACTAACATGCCATGTCTCAAATAACTAGACTAACCTGACTACGTACTAAACTGTGATGCATCTCGCATGCCCCGATAGCTAGTCGGGTACGCCAGCTCGCATCCCAACATGAGTTTGTTATCATGATAAGTGTAAGAAGTGTCAAGATCTTGGAAGATATCAGAATATATCCACAATAGTGGGTGAGTATGCTAGAGACTAAGTCGATACACTACTCATCGACGCAATCGTCGACTGCACCCGAGTCATTCTCGGACGCGTACAATTATAGATAATATTTGAATCACCAACTCATGCAATATTTAATAACTTGAATTAAACAGTAAATAAGGCAGGGTATAATTGCATGAATCCTCAAGTTGCGAATGCCAAAATCCTGCTCCCGAAGCCTTGCCCGAACGATCCAACGAGCCTATACTATAATATAATATAATATAATATAATATAATATAATATAATATAATAAAAATCATTCATTATACTAGTATACGCACAAAAGTACATCTATACACTGTACTTAGAAGCTAACGCAAGTAGGGGTTCTAACCAGGTCAACTAGAAGGGTTGAGTGTGCAAGAGTCTAAAAAGTGCACAAGTGTCAAGTCTCTCTAATCTCAATATTAACCTCAAATGTAATATCACAACTTAGGTGCATTGATCTCGTGTTAGGGTAGGTCCCACTATAAATATTTAAATGCTGCATACTACACCCTTAAGTTCCATGATTCAACTCCATAAATATTTCCATGTATCACCCATTATGAAATGCCAAATTTCAAGTGTCTACAATGTTGTCAAATCTGGATATTAAGAAAAATAGGTACAAAATACTATATAAATCATGGTGTTGTATATATTAGAACCTAAACATCATCACAACTCATCTAGGTATTATATCCTCCATTAATAGTGTATTAAAATATATTTTAATATATGCAAATACTTAACTCTCTTTCCTACTACATGCTGAATTTTTCTAACTCATACAACATTAAACAAAACTAGTTCACTCTCATTTACAACACACATTCAAATCTCATGGTATATGGATTTATCCTTGAACACTTAAAAATCTGAGAATAACAAGTCCTAAATATGAGTTCTAAAACATATTTAAATGGTGTTTCACCATGGGTTATAAAGATATGTGCTCATGTGTTCATGGGTGTAGCAAGTTAAGAATGGGAATAGGGATGAAGGACATGGAGAAAGAAAAACAAGAATAAAACTCATGTTTATATATATATATATATATATATATATATATATATATATATATATATATATATATATAGAAAGAAGAAGAAGAAGAAGAAGAAGAAGAAGAAGAAGGGGAAGAAGAGAGTACCAAGTCACTTGAATGGATAGAGGGAGAGAGGTGCTCGGTTGGGGGGGGGAGGGTCGGCCTGCCACTGGCAGGCTGCTATGCCGTCAAGAGTGAGGTGGTCCGGCGGGGGCGGAGGTGGAGAGGATGGTGATGTTGATGGTGGTGGTGAAGGTGGTGGTTCACGGTGGTGATGGGGGTGGTGGCCGAATATGTATGAGGGAGAGAGGGAGAGTATGTTGAGGAAAGGAGAGGATGTGTGTAATAAATGAAGGAGAGATAGGGGGGTATTTAATGAGGGGAGAGAGAGGGTGCTTGGAGATTAGGGCCGGCTAGGTTCCCAATGTATTGTAGTTTATCATGAAGAAAATGGGTGGTGGAGATGTGTTATGGTTTGAATGAAGGGTGAGGATTTAAAATGAGCATAGTACCATACAAAAGAGGGAGGGGATGCACATGATCATTCAAGGCACTTCAAATGGGGTATTCTTTATTTGTTCCAACCAATAGGAGGTGGACACATGGTTAGTTATTTGCAAAAGGTCCCCAATAGTTTATTACTTGCACAAAGAAGAAAATTGGATTAGATGTGGGAAAAAGCCATGTTTGGTGTGATGTAGTGGGAAAAATTTGTGTGTGGTGTTTTGTATAAACCATGAGGGTTGAGTGTGAGTTTGGGTTGATGTTTGGTCTAGTTTTGGGTTAGGTTAAGCCGGTTGCCCCAAAATAAATAGAAGTTGTGTCGTTAGTGTTCTTTAATAAATTAAAAGTACATGGGGCCTCAATTGGGGGTGACACAAGTGTCATGGACGTAGAGAACTCGGAATAGATTATTATCATAAATTGGGTTACAAGAAACGGGTCGAGGTTGTATCTCCAATTTTGATTGGAACGGCATATGTGCTAAGTTTAGATTTAGAAATTAGATATTTTTTAACGAATATTGTGCGACTAGAATGAAGCACAAGGGAGGTTATTTATGAGTGACACAAAGGTAAAAATGGAAGACTGGCACGACTAGGTCAATTGTGTAAAATTTTATTAGAAAGCAAAATCTAGAGTAGCGCTCCAAATATCGAAACAACGACAAGGTACACCAAGTGATACGAAATTTTGTACAGTTATTTAAAATACCATGTTCTAATTCTAAATGGTTCCAAACTAACCATGGTCTCTCTCTAAGCCAAGTAGACCTAAATTTGATCGAGAGGGTCTACAATCTACCCTCCTTAGGGTATTTCGTCCTCGAAATTAAAATAGACATATGGTATAAACTATTGACTGAAAATAAATTCTACTACATACCTAGGCCCTCAAGGAGATGGGAAAAACACTGTCGAATATCATTCTCTCGTTCCCAGGTCGACTCGTCTGGTGCATGATACCTCCATGCAAAACGAACTAGAGGGATAGTTTGACCTCGCAACACCTTCTCTCTTCTGTCCAGAATCTCTATAGGCTCTTCCTGATATGACAAACTCGGCCCGACAGTAATCTCTGAGTGGTCAAGCACATGACTCAGATCTGACATATACCTCCTCAACTGAGATACATGGAAGACGTCATGAACTCCCTCCAATGTTTGTGGCAATGCTAACCTGTAGGCAACCTCTCTGATGCGCTCCAACACATCGAATGGTCTGATGTACCTCGGACTCATCTTTCCTCTGCCTCCAAACCTGATGGTCCCTCGGGTAGGTGAGATTTTCATAAACACATGATCTCCAGCCTAGAACTCTAGGGGTCGTCGGTGCGCATCTGCCCAATGCTTCTGTCTGTCCTGTGCTGCTCATAGGTGCCCCTGGATCTGCTTTACCTTCTCCACCGTACTAACAACCAACTCTGGTCCAAGAATCTACCTCTCGCCCATATCACTCCAGCACACTGGGGAACGGCACTTTCTGCTATACAATGCCTTAATAGGATCCATCTAAATGCTCGCTTGATAGCTATTATTGTAGGAAACTCGATCAAATATAAATAGTCCTCCTATGATCTACCAAAATCAAGCATGCATGCCCTCAACATGTACTCCAGTGTCTGAATGGTGCGCTCTAACTGGCCATCCATCTGCGGATGATACGATGTGCTGAACTTCAGGCGGGTTTCGAGACTCTCTTGCATGCTCCGTCAAAAGTAAGATATAAACCTCGTATCCCTGTCAGACACTATGCTGACTGGCACCCCATGCAGCTGCACGATCTCCCTCATATACATTTATTCTTAGACCTCTGTAGACTGTTCAACTCTGAAAGGTAAAAAGTGAGCGGACTTGGTGAGTCGATCCACGATTACCCACACCGCATTGTGACCACTAGGACTCCTCGGAAAGCCCGTAACGAAGTCCATAGTGATGTGCTCCCATTTCCACTCAGGTATCGGGAGTGGCTAAACTAAGCCTGCAGATCTCTGATGCTCAGTGTTGACTGCTGACGCACCAGGCACTTCGCCACAAAGTGGGCTATCTCCCTCTTCATTCTATGCCACCAATAGTACTGCCTCAAGTCTCTGTACATCTTTGTGCCCCCTGGATGAATAAAGCATGATAAACTATGCGCCTCCCCCATCAGCTCCTAATGAAGCTTTCCGTTCGAAACATAGAGATAATCTCCATATTTCAAAGTCTCGTCCTCATGTATGCGCAATCATGTCTGTATCCCGGCCTCTGTCCTCTGTCAAAGCCTCTGAAATCTGGCATTTGGCGGCAAGGCAGCCTTAATCCTCTCAACCAATGTCGATTGCACCTGAAGACTCGACAACTGGCTATCTGCTTCGGACATAATGACCTCTATGCCCAACTTCTCCAGATCTCTCAATAGGTGTTGCTGGGTAGTAAAAAATAATGCCATAGGTCTCATGTTCAATGCGTCAGCTACCATATTGGCCTTCTCCGGATGGTACTGTAGCTCAATCTCAAATTCTGTCATCACCTCGAGCCAACGCCTTTGTCTTGGTTCAGGTCCTTCTAAGTATAGACGTACTTTAGGCTTTTGGGATCTGTGAATATCTCCACCCGCTCTCCGCATAGGTAGTTCCTCCAAAGCTTCATGGCAAAGATCACTGCGACAAACTCCAAGTCATGAGTGTGATAGTTCTTCTCATGGGTCCTCGGTTGCCTAGAGGTATAGGCCATAACTTTTTCATGCTATATCAAGACACATCCTAATCCTTTCCCAAACGCATCGATGTAGATCATAAATCCTCCGGGTCCATAAGGTATAGTTAAAATAGTTGTCGTAGTCAGACGCTTATTTAGTTCATCAAACGCCGTCTGATACTCCTCTGTCCAAATGAACTCGTGCTCCTTACGGGTCAAGCGGGTCATCGGCTCTGCGATCCTCGCGAAGTTCTCTACGAACCTCCAGTAATATCTGGCAAGTCCTAGGAAACTTCTCACCTCCGAGACGTTGGTAGGGGTCGGCCACATCTCTACTGATGAAATCATCGCTGGATCTATTGAAATATCATCTCCTGAGATGGCGTGTCCGAGGAAAGAGACACGGTCTAGAAAAAACTCACACTTGCTCAACTTGGCGTAGAGCCTCTCACGCCTCAGCGTTTCCAACACTATCATCAAGTGCTCCCCGTGCTCCCCGTGGTTCTTTGAATACACCAAGATATCGTCAATGAAGACTACCACGAACTGGTCCAAATACTGGTGGAAGACTCTGTTCATCAGGTTCATAAATACTGCGGGCACATTCGTCATTCCAAAAGGCATCACCAAGAACTCGTAGTGGCTATAGCGAGTCCTGAATATCGTCTTTGGAATATCTTCTCTATGCACCTTCACCTGATGATACCCCGATCTCAAGTTGATCTTCGTGAACACCTCTGCTCCTGTCAGCTGGTCGAACAAATCATCAATCCTCGGCAGGGGGTACTTGTTCTTGATAGTCAAAGAATTAAGGGCTCTGTAATCAATGTACATACGGAATATTCTATCATTCTTTGGTACAAATAACACTGGTGCTCCCCAGGGTGATGCACTAGGACGGACAAATCCCTTGCTCTGCAACTCCTCTAACTATAGCTTCAGCTCACCCTGTTCCCTCTTTGCTAACCGGTACACATTTGAAGATACCGACGCTGCTCCTGGTACCAACTCAATAGTGAACTATACCTCTCTATCAGGCGGTAGGCCTGGCAACTCCTCCGAGAAGACATTCTCGAACTCTGTAACTATCGATGGGGGTGTCGTCTCCATAACCATGTAAACTCTAGCTGTCTGGCCTACTCCTTGCTCGATGGTCCCCCACAGGTACTCGAACTTCGGGCGATCTGACGGTATAAAAATGATGCTACCCCTCCGGCAATCCAGTATGGCATTGTACTGGCTCAACCAGTCCATCACTAGCACAACGTCAAAGTTTGGCATCGAAAATACCAAAAGTCGAGCTCTTATCTCCCGACCGTACACGACTACCAAGCATGTTCTATAGTACTGGTAACCTGTACGATACCTCCTCCGGTAAGAATCTTCCAACTCTTAGGTAAGGAAAAAGTAGCTACTCTATGCATAGCTACGA
This sequence comes from Iris macrosiphon, assembly GCA_036927795.1. Lineage (NCBI taxonomy): Eukaryota > Viridiplantae > Streptophyta > Magnoliopsida > Asparagales > Iridaceae > Iris > Iris macrosiphon. The sequence continues at coordinate 27,306,847 of JAYESA010000009.1, read as the reverse complement.
AACTACTAGATATGAAAGATAGTGTAGCACCAGAATCAAATAATGCAATCGCAGGTAATGATGCAACTAAAATGGTAGCTGTGATAGCTTCTTCTTCTTCTGGTTCCTTCTCTGTCACTGCTAGTACAAAGGCCTGCCCGCGCCTCTGCCTCCTACCTGCTGTCGGGCTCTATTATACTGAGTCTTCTGTAGGGCTAACGGTGGTCTGACCTGGTATCCGTCAGGTGCAGGTGGACGCTGACCTCCAGCCTGGAATGGTGCTTTCTGGGCTGGTGTCGCTGGCCTCTGTCCTGTCTGTGGTGCTGCATCCCTGCGCTATGGGAAGTCTCGGGCCTGGTGCTGGTTCATTCCATAAATGATACATGTTTCCAGCCTCTTTCGATAATCCCTCTGAACATGCCCTCTCTTGCCACAGTACTGGCAAGATGAAAGTTTCCTCTGTTGGTATGGTGTGCTCCTTGTCTGTGGCTATGCTCCGAGACGACGAATCGGTCCTTCCGCTCTGGGCTGTGCTCTGGCTGGTGCGGCTATACTAGGACGCCTTTGACTCGTCGATCCCCTGCCAATAGCCTCCTGGATTCTGGCCTCTGTCAGAACCTCCTCGTAGGATATCCTCGCCTGGGCGGTAGTGTACCTCGGTAGCTTGTAAGTCAGACCATGATAGAATTTCCTGGCCTTTTCTAGATCATTTGGGATCAGGGTGGTACTAAATCTGCTAAGACGACTGAACTCCGTGCCATATGCGTCCATAGTCATGTTCCATTGCTCCAGGTGCATGAACTGGAAGTAGAGTGCATTCATGACAGTAGCTGGGAAGTACTTCGCATTGAAGTATTCTAAAATTGTTCCCACGTTTGCTTCTTGTCGACGCTATGCTCCATAGAGTCCCACCAGTGATGGGCATTACCTTTCAAATGGGCCCTCACTGCGGTCATCCAAAGGTCCGAAGGCAGCTGAGAAGCCTCCAGCAGGATCTCTGTGTTGGCGGCCCAGTCGGAGATCTCCTCCGCGGTCTCGCTGCTCGAAAAGGTATTCGGGCCCATCTGACAAAACCCTCGAACCGTAACAGCTGACTGAACAGGTGCATGTGTTGGTGCGGGTGCTGGGGTAGGTGGCCTCTCCAGAACTACCATCAAGCTTTGTCTTATAGTCTCGGCCTGATGCCACTGTGCCTGCATCATGGCCTGGAAAAACTGAAATATATACGGCTGTCCCTCCGGTTGCGGCATCTGAGGTGGGGAGGCTTCGTACGACATCTGTGGTGGAAAGGGTGGAGATGGTGGCAACGAAACCTCTAGCTGTGTTGTAGGTGCCTTCTGAGATGTCGGCCTCTCGGGCTGCGGCATCGGCGTGGCCCTCGAAGTCTGACCCTCGCGATGTTGTGTCGGAACATCCTGTAAAGTCTGGCCCTCATGCTGCTGCATCGAATCGGCCTGAGAAGTCTGGCGCCAGTGTATCAACGGGGTCTGAGGTATCACCGGGTCTGTGGCAGTGGCTGCTCTCCAGGTGGCCCCAGGGGTGTCTCCTCTCTCTACGCGGTGTTGGATGGCACAATGGCACTGTATGCCTCGCGTCCGCTATGCAAGTTCATCTCTCTGCAAGAGATAAAACTACATTAAAAGAGTACATAAACAAATAAACAAACAAACAAACATACAAACAAACAGGATGCAGATATTTAAGTAGTTAAATACGAAGGAGGTTCAAATACAGTAGTCAAGGTGGATGAGATCAAATATTTCTATCCTATAGCAGGCTCACCAGGCATGATACATACCACAAGCAATAAACTAGACCTGCATAGGCCACCACTAAAACTATGTCACGCCCCAGTCCCAAAATATAATGGGACCATCACGCGACTAGGCCAGCAGATACAAACTAGATTATGTTTCCAATTTAATGGCCCTTTTTAGATGTACTACGCTGTATAAATGGACTAAGTTTAAACTAATACTAACACTCAGTAGGTAAATATCTAATCTCATCCACAGAATATAAATAAGAAATGCTGAAATAAATACTAGAATAAAGTATGGAGTCTGGATGCCATAATACAACCCAAATAAGTCTGATGGGAACAAATCCACTGAATACAATACTAAAATGAAAGTACGAAAGGACAGATAAGATAACTAGACTAGAACATCGACTAACTAGATAAAGATATTTTTGCCCTCGGCGGAAGGCCTACCAGTGATCAGGAAAACTCCAAAGGTAACACCTCAAGCTCCTCCTCAGTCGCTTACCTCATCTCCTGTCCGGGCCCGTACACGGTCGGGTAGTATGTCTCGTCCAAATCTAGAAGGGAACCAGGTCCTCAGAGTGACGTAACAAGATACAAAAATACATGCCGAATATAATACTGAATAAGTAAGGGGGTGTACTAACCATCTAAATGAATGCAATCTGAGGACAACCTTGGTACGTATGGGTAGGTGAAGGCATAAATATGTAACGTCCATATCGTTCCAAAGAACGTGGAACCTGCATAGTATAACATCCATATCATTCCAAGGAACGTAGAATCTACGTGATATAACGTCTGTATCACTCCGTAGAATGCAGAATCTGTATAGTATATATATATACGTCTGTATCGTTCCAAGGAACGCGGAACCTGAATAAAGAGGTCATCAGTCCCTGTAGCTCCAATGGACACTACGGGTACTAATGTGTGTGTCCCATACGCCTACCAGTTGTCCTCTCCGCCCAATGCAAATATATAAGTCGAATACACGACGTGCACACTTCGTAACTAACATGCCAGGTCTCAAATAAGTAGACTAACCTGACTACGCACTAAACTGTGATGCATGTCGCACGCCCCGATAGCTAGTCGGGTATGCCAACTCGTATCCCAACATGAGTTTGTTATCATGATGAGTGTAAGAAGTGTCAGGGCCTTGGAAGATATCATAATATCTCTACAACAGTGGGTGAGTATGCTAGAGACTAAGTCGATACACTACTCATCGATGCAATCGTCGGCTGCACTCGAGTCATTCTCGGACGCGTACAGTTATAGATAATATTTACAACAACAACTCATACAACATTTAATAACTTGAATTAAACAGTAAATAATGCGGGGTATACTTGCCTGAATTCTCAAGCTGTGAATGCCAAAGTCCTGCTCCCGAAGCCTCGCTCGAACGATCCAACGAGCCTATATATAATATAATATAATATAATAACAATCAGTCATTCTACTACTATACGCACAAATGCACATCTATACACTGTACTTAGAAGCTAACGCTAGTAGGGGTTCTAACCAGGTCAACTAAAAGGGTTGAGTGCGCAAGAGTCTAAAAAGTGCACTAGTCAAGTCACTCTAATCTCAATATTAATCTCAAATGTAATGTCACAACTTAGGTGAATTGATATCGTGTTAGGGTAGGTCCCACTATAAATATGTAAATGCTACATACTACACCCTTAAGTTCCATGATTCAACTCCACAAATATTTCCATGTATCAACCCATTATGAAATATCAAATTTCAAGTGTCTGCAATGTTGTCAAATCTGGACATTAAGAAAAATAGGTGCAAAATACTATATAAATCATGGTGTTGTATATATTAGAACCTAAACATCATCACAACTCATCTTGGTATTATATCTTCCATTAATAATGTATTAAAACATGTTTTAATACATGTAAATACTTAACTCTCTTTCCTACTACATGCTGAATTTTTTTAACTCACACAACATTAGACAAAACTATTCACTCTCATTCACAACACACATTCAAATATCATGGTATATGAATCTATCCTTTAACACTTAAAATATGAGAATAACAAGTCCTAAATATGATTTCTAAAACATATTTAAAGGGTGTTTCACCATGGATTACAAAGGTATGTGCTAATGTGTTCATGGGTGTTCCAAGTTATGAATGGGAAGAGGATGAAGGAAATGGAGAAAGAAAAACAAGAATAAAACTCATTATATATATATATATAAGAACAAGATGAAGAAGAACGGGAAGAAGAGAGTACAAAGTCACTTGAATGGATATAAGGAGGGAGGTGCTCGGTTGGGGGGGGGGGGTCAACCTGCCACCGACAGGCTGCTGTGCCACCGGGAGAGAGGTTGTCCGGCGGGAGAGGAGGTGGAGAGGATGGTGACGTTGATGGTGGTGGTGAAGGTGGTGGTTCACGGTGGTGATGGGGGTGGTGGCCGAATATATATGAGGGAGAGAGGGAGAGTATGTTGAGGAAGGGAGAGGATGAGTGTAATAAATGAAGGAGAGAGAGAGGGGGTATTTAATGAGGGAAGAGAGAGGGTGCTTGGAGTTAGGGCCGGCTAGGTCCCAATGTAGTGTAGTTTGTTATGAAGGAAATGAGTGGTGGAGATGTGTTGGGATTTGAATGGAGGGTTGGGATTTAAAATGAGCATAGTACCATACAAAAGAGAGAGAGGGTTCACATGACCGGTCAAGGAACTTCAAATAGGGTATTCTTTATTTGTTCCAACCAATAGGAGATGGACACATGGTTAGTTATTTGCACAAAGGTCCACAATAGTTTAGGACTTGCACAAAGAAGGAAATTAGATTTTATATGGGAAAAAGCCATGTTTGGTGTGTTATAGTGGGGGAAATTATTGTGCTATATTTTGTATGAACCATGAGGGCTGAGTGTGGGTTTGGGTTGGTGTTTGGTCTAGTTTTGGGTTAGGTTGAGTCGGTTGCCCCAAAATAAATAGAAGTCGTGTCGTAGGTGTTCTTTAAAAAATTGAAAGTGTATGGAATCTCAATTGGGGATGATACAAGTGTCATGGACGTAGAAAACTCAGAATAGATTATTGTCATAAATTGGGTTACAAGAAACGGATCGAGATTGTGTCTCCAATTTTGATTTGAACGATATATGTACGAAGTTTGGGTTTAAAATTAGATATTTTGTAACGAATAGCGACTAGAATGAAGCACAAGGGAGAATATTTATGAGTGACACAAAGGTCAAAATGGAAGACTGGCACGTCCAGGTCAAGTGTGTGAAATTTTGTTAGAAAGCAAAAGTTAGAGTAGCGCTCCAAATATCGAAACAACGACAAGGTGCACCAAGTGATACAAAATTTTGTTCAGTTATTTAAAACACCATGTTCTAATTCTAAATGGTTCCAAACTAATCCTAGTCTCTCTCTAAGCCAAGTAGACCTAAATTTGGTCGAGAGAGTTTATATCTACACTCTGGGTTCTTCATCCACAGCAAGTGCCTAGGTGCAACATTTTTTCCTTCGTTACAAATTCTTGTAAAAGCTATCATATGTATCCAGGAGTCCTGGATACGCAAGGATGATGGATCCCCAAAGTCTCCCTAGCGGAGCAATCCTCAGGTCCACTTGCATACTCCTACGGTAACCACTTAAAAATCAATCTCGTTAGATGCTAGCCATGTTCATATTGCCTTTGAGCTATCGTCCCATCAATCTCCCCAACGGAGCAATCCTTAGGTCTATCTTCATATTCGGATAGACCATACTCAACAAATTACTCCTCAGTAATTTTTTCGAACATTGGTTCATGGCCATATTACCTCTGAATTATTGTCCTAATATTTCTTTCCGGCTGAGTTTGTCATGTCCATATTACCTCTGAGCAAACCTTCCGGGTTTTGGCTATCGATCATCACGTTTATATTACCTCTGATATCGGTTGTCATCCCCACTTATCATCCGTACTCACCAAGGTATACCAGCGGTGTTAAGTCTAAAAAAACTGTCACGTTCATATTACCTCTGGCAGGGCTTGTCTCAAACCTATCACTTGCACTTACATGCATAAAAAGTAATGGGTCCATAAAACCTATCACGTCCATATTACCTCCGATAGGGCTCATTTCGAATCTATTACTTGCACCCCTAGTGTGCAAAAGGATAATAGGCCCACCAAAGATCCCCCAACGGGATGTCCTTACTATCCACAAAATATATCACGTCCATATTACCTCTGATAGGGCTTGTTTCAAAATTATTATTTGCACTCAACGTGCACAAAAAATAATAGGTCCACCAAGGATCCCCCAGTGGGATATCTTCAATAGAAGCAAATAGCCACGTCCATACTACTTCTGGCACTTCCTTCTCCTTCCACAAAAATACCAAGATCGTACCTAAACTCTCGATATGGCTATCGATCAGCTCACGTCTACGTCACCTCTGAGCTATCGTCCCTACATCCTCTCCCGAGAGTGTGCAATATCCAAGTGACGTCTGAGCAAACCTATCCCTACGACTATCACCAGTCGTCATCTCAATTTATCACCTGCTCTTAAATTTAAGTGCGCCAACAGTGTTAAGTCCACCAAACTTGCCACGACCATACCACCTCTGGCAAGGCCTGTTTCGAACTTATTACCTGCACCCTAGTGCTCAAAAAGTAATAAGTCCACCAAAGATCCCCCATGGGGTTACTCCAAAGATCTTTCGCAGGAATCGGTGGTCCCCGCTAGGCGTGAACCACCGCGCCAACGCTCCCGCAGGATGATCGTTTCCATCGGGAAGTGATATCGCACGTGTCACGCCCCAGTCCCAAAATACCGAGGGACTAGACACGTGGCAATGGCCAGCAGCACGCACCGATGGACAACCCAATTTAATGGATCCATCAGGGCATACTTAAGCTGTAAAACAGAGTCTACGACAATATGGCACAACTAATCTCATCCACACAAGATATAAAATATGATCCACAGAATAAATAAGGAATGTAAATCATCAGCGAGCCTCAACAAAGTGCTTCGGGGAACAACCCGATAAATATCTGATACATTGGTTCAACAGACTAAAATATAAATGACTGAAATAAAGTAAATACTGAGCACGAAACATGGATGCTCAGGAAAAGTCTTTAGCTAACACCTCGTCCTCGGATGACGGTACAACTCCTGGATCAGCTCCTGCTGCGGTCCCGTATACCTCGGGATAAATCTCGTCTGCAAATCCTGGGGACATAATCCGGATCTAGGTCCTCAGGGGACATAGCAAGGTACAAGAAAGCTCAAGCCAAAATAAATGCAGTGTAGAAAATAAATAGAATAAATAGGACAAGTATGTAAATATCTGCGTGAAATGCAAGAGAGAACATCAATAGTACTTAGGTTGAAACAACTACAAGCTCTGTGTAGGGGAGCCGGTAGCAGTGATATCATGAGGTGGTCTAGCTCAGCGGGAGACTGAGTAGCCGGCATAACATAATCAACCTGTAGCCTGTGGGTCTCTCCAGCAATAGATGGGACAATAAGGAAATACTAAATAACCAGCTAAGTGATATGTAAGATGAGAGCAGCACTAGAACTCAGGCTGAAGCCACTACAAGCTCTGTGTCGGGGAGCCGGTAGTAGCAGTAATAATGAGTAATGGGCCAAGCTCGGCTTCAGAGTCTTGTGCCTCACAATAATAGGGGTGTATATATATATGATCAGCCTGTAGCCTGTGTGTCTCTCCCCACCCAATGTAACCACGCATATCAGGACCATAACGTCTTATGTCCATGTCAGCGGGATCATATCTAATGCAATAAGTCATAATGTATCTAAGAGTATAGTATCTCTGTCAAGTCCTGTATCCTATACAGAATCACCACGAATATCTCGAGAAGATCCTATCTCATGAACAGTGTCAAGTGTCCTGGGTCAAAGTGTACTTGGTAAGACAAGTACGAGAAGATAAAGTGTCACGAATATCCATCTCTAGATGACAATACACAATACTGCGTACGGTGTTGGCACCCGACTGATAATCGGACGCTGAGTATGTCACACAGTCCTAGGTTAAGCATGCACAGCAATATAATGAAGCAAGAAAAATATATAACAATACTGCAGAGTTTGGCAAGGTACACTTGCCTGGGGTCCGAATATCAACAGTCATCCCGGTATCAGTGGATCCTGTAGGTACTACGCCAAAAGCTGTAATAAATATCACCAACAGTCTCAGAAGATGTCAAATAGCTAGAAACGCTTGTCCTTAAGTCCAAATTGGACACAAGGGCAAAAATGATATTTCCAGGCCAAAGTGGGGTCCATATGTGGGCCACTTTGCACCAAAAAGCGTGTCAGGGTCAAAGGTCTCCAATTCCCTCAAACTCAGTGTCTATAAGTCAGGAACAATGATACGATCCCAACGGAACTTCCAGAATTGGATTCCGATGAGCCGATCACAAAATCGCCCGTCAAGTGGAGCTTGTGGGGCCCACGATATGCGATTTTGTCAACGTTCTCAGAATCGAACCAAACTTGGGTCACAGGACCAGCGTAGTGCTACGAGTCTGATGGCGTAAGTTTCGTCTCGATCTGACGTGTGTACACCAAGTTACAGCATCTTCCAGAATAGACGGATACGGGGCGTTGTCGACGGATACGTGTTGATTTCGGTGTGCACGCACATCCGAATCGACCTCTGCGAAATCCTACACGTCCGTATCAACGACGCGCACATTTTGGTAAAGACTGCGTGCGACCAAGTCGTCCCGTTTGGCGGGACGCACTCAGTTCCGGGGTGGATCAGGGCGTTATTTTTTCTGTTTTTGGATCGCGGTGTACGATCACCACAGGATGCGATGCACCGAGAGGGTTATACATTCTACGCGTAGCAACTGACGAAAACTAAAATGGAATTATGAGGCGAAAGAAAACGGTACCTGAACAGGGCCCCGTAAATCTGTTTTCCATGTGTCCGAGAGTCAACTTGACTCGAGCTGTGTCCTGGTCGTGTCCGCTGTGTTGTTCGTGTCCGAGGGCGGCCGTGTCCGTGCTAGGGGAGCGAGCGGTCGACCAGGCGAGCGGAGCGGCGCTCGCAGGCGGCGGCGGCGGAGATGGGTGGCCCCGGCGTGGTCGGCTGCTGCTACTGCCGTTCGTCGGAGCGGATCGGCTGCGGGCCAGAGTCGTCGAAGGGGGTTCTGGTCGGGTAGGTCGAGGGGTCATCGTACGGCGGCCTGGAGGCAGCGGTGAGGTGGAGGAGGTCAGGGAACGGCTGCGTCAGTCGGGGCGGATCGACGGCGGAGATCTGAGCGGCGAGGGGTCGGGGGATGTGCAGCGGGCGGCGGAGGTGTCGAGGGATCGACGGTCAGGGCTGAGACGGGCGGCGAGGGATGGAGAGAGGGGATGAGCTAGGGTTCAGATGGTGGTCTTGGCGGCAGAGGTGAAGAAAGGCGGCGGCGAGGAATAATTAGGGCTACACGGATCCCGAGGGGGGGTTTTATACGGCGCCGCCGGGTCGGAACAGTGTTTACGACCCGGTTTGGGGATTTAGGGTTCGGTTTGGATTCGGGTCCGGGTCGAGCGGATCGCGGGTTGGGCAGACCCGATCCGACCCGTTAAGGTCAGGGGTCCGGTCCGGTTTGGTTGGACCGGGTTCATCCCGGTTTGAACCCGGTTCAACCCGGTTTAGTTGGGTTTAATACGGTTTAATTATCTAATAGTTTTTAAGGCTTAAAACGCTACTCTGGAGTCCAATAAATTCATCAAAAAATACCACATGACCGGTTTTCCATTTTACACCATAAAATATTATTTCTATAATATTTTAACACTAATAAACTGTATTTAAAAATCCTTAACTCATAATACCTTGCTTCTTTGTCCAGAAAAATTAACCGAAAAATTTGGAGGAAATTTATTAAAATTATTCTCAAAAATCAGGATGTTTATATTCTACCCCCCTTAAGAGGATTGCGTCCTCGCAATCAAAGAATAAACTACTACAGAAAGAATTTTTGTGATTACAAGATTGCTTAGTTTACAACTGCATCCGTGAATAAGTGGGGATAACGCTGGCGCATACTATCCTCTCGTTCCCAAGTTGATTCGCCAGGAGAATGATGTTTCCATGCTACACGAACCAGTCTGATTGTCTGTCCCCGCAGTGTCTTCTCACTGACGTCGAGGATGCCAACGGGTTGTTCTTCATATCTCAAGCTAGGGCCCACTGCGATCTCTGAATGATCGACTACGTGACTTGGGTCGGTCACGTACCTGCACAGCTGTGAGACATGGAATACGTCATGAACTCCCTCTAAGGATGGAGGTAATGCAAGACGATAAGCCACCTCACCTATGCGCTCTAGAATGTCAAATGGCCCAAAATACCTTGGGCTCAACTTGCCTCTACTCCCGAATCTAATGGTACCACGAGTGGGCGAGATCCTCAAGAATACGTGCTTTCCTTCTTTGAACTCTAGGGGACGTCTGTGTGTATCTGCCCAATGCTTCTGTCTGTCCTGAGCTGCTCGTAGATGATTCTGGATCTGTTTCACCTTTTCCACTGTGTGCGTTACCAATTCTGGACCCAGTATTTGACGTTCACCAACGTCACTCCAATATATAGACGATCTGCACTTCCTTCCGTATAATACCTCGAATGGTGCCATCTGAATGCTGGCCTGATAACTGTTGTTGTAGGAGAACTCCACTAAGTGCAATGATCTTCCCAGGATCCTCCAAAGTCTATCATACATGATCGCAACATATCCTCCAAGATCTGAATGGTGCGCTCTGATTGGCCATCTGTCTGTGGGTGGTAAGCGGTGCTGAATTTGAGTCTGGTGCCCAGACTCTCTTGCATGCTTCTCCAGAAATGAGATATAAATCTCGAATCTCGATCCAATACAATACTAACCGGCACTCCATGTAATCTGACGATTTATCGCATATACATGTCGGCTAGTACCTCTGTGGACTGTCCAACTCTAAATGGCAAGAAGTGTGCCGATTTAGTGAGTCTATCCACGATAACCCATAGTACATCTCTTTCGCTGGGACTCCTTAGAAATCCTGTGACAAAATCCATCGTGATATGTTCCCACTTCCATTCTGGTATAGGAGCGGCTGTAACATACCTGCAGTCCTCTGATGCTCGGCTTATACTTGCTGGCAGACTAAGCATTTGGCCACAAATCTTGCAATCTCCCTTTTCATTCCATGCCACCAATAATACTGTCTCAAGTCTCGGTACATATTGGTTCCTCCTGGGTGAACAGAGTACATAGAGCTATGTGCTTCAGTCATTAGCTCATGTCTCAATTCTCCATTTGGAACATACAGGCGATTCCCAAACCTCAATGCCCCGTCTTCGTGTATGCGAAGTCCTGTCTGCATGCCTGCTTTCATCCTCTCCTTCAGTCTTCGAAATCTAGCATCGGTGGGCAATGCCTCTTTGATTCTTTCCACAAGTGATGACTTAATTTCAAGATTAGCCAGTAATCCACTCTGCCCTGGTAAAACAATCTCTATCTGAAGCTCCTGTAGATCTCTCAATAACTCGGGCTGTATTGTCAAAAAATAAGCCGTAGGCTTCCTGCTGAGTGCATCTGCCACAATATTTGCCTTTCCCGGATGATACTGCAGATCTATATCAAAATCTACCATCAATTCAAGCCAACGTCTCTGCCTCATGTTAAGCTCCTTCTGAGTATATACATACTTCAGACTTTTGTGATATGTAAAGATGTCTACTTTCTCCCCATAAAGGTAGTGCCTCCAAATCTTTAATGCAAATATAACTGCTGCTAACTCCAGATCGTGTGTTGGGTAGTTCTTCTCGTGGACCTTCAACTGTCTCGACGCATAAGCAATGACTTTGCCATGTTGCATCAAAACACATCCTAATCCACTGCCTGATGCATCACTGTAAACAACAAAACCTCCTGACCCCGAAGGAAGAGTCAAGACAGGTGTTGTTGTTAATCTTCTCTTCAATTCTTCGAAGGCCTTCTGGCAGTCTTCTGTCCATATAAACTCCTGGTCTTTACGTGTCAGCTTCGTCATCGGTTCTGCAATCCTTGAGAAATTTTCTACAAACCTTCGGTAATATCCCGCAAGTCCGAGAAAATTTCTCACCTCTGCAACTGATGTGCGTGTAGGCCAAGTCTCTATTGCCGCAACTTTCTCTGGATCCACAGAAAGTCCTTCTCCTGAGATGATGTGTCCCAAGAAAGGCACTTTATCCATACAAAACTCACACTTACTGAGTTTGGCATATAACTTCTCATGTCTCAAGGTCTCTAACACGATTCTGAGATGCTCCTCGTGCTCTTCGTGGCTCTTGGAATATATTAGAATGTCGTCAATGAACACAACCATAAATTTATCCAAGAACTGATGAAAGACTTTGTTCATTAAACTCATAAACACTGCTGGCACGTTGGTTAAACCAAACGGCATCACCAAGAACTCATAATGTCCATACTTGGTCCTGAAAGCTGTCTTCGGTATATCCTCCTTCCTTACTTTGATCTGATAATAGCCGGATCTAAGGTTAATCTTCGAGAATACCCTTGCACCACTCAATTGATCGAATAGATCATCAATGCGTGGTAAGGGATACCTGTTCTTGATGGTCACATCATTTAGTGCCCTATAGTCAATGCACAACCGTACTGTTCACAAATAATATGGGTGCTCCCCAAGGTGAAATACTGGGCCGAATGAAACCCTTCTCCAGAAGATCATCAACCTGTTCTTTCAACTCTACTAACTCCTTAGGTGCTAGCCGATAAACTGATGAAGTGATAGGCTCTACTCCTGGAGTTAAGTCTATTGTAAATTCTATTTCCCGGTCAGGTGATAAACCTGGAAGATCATCGGAAAATACATCCACAAACTCAGATATGACTCTTGGGTAACCTGTCTCCCCTTCTACAGATAGTACCCTAAGAGTAGGCTGAACTCCTTGCTCTACTGCTCCTCGAAGAAATTCAAATTCTGGATGTCCAGGCGGTCTAAAGATAATCCGTCCAAGTCGGCAATCAAGAGTCGCATGGTACTGACTTAACCAGTCCATACCAATTACAACGTCATAATCCGGCATAGAAAATATCAGAAATTGAGCTCGCATTTCTCTTCCACAGACTACTACAGAACATGATCTATAGACGTCACTAACCGGAATAATTCTGCCTCCCGTAAGAATTCTCTTCATCTTCAGAAGGGGTACGGTAGCTACTCTATGGGTGGCTACAAAGCTAGCTGCTATAAATGAATGCGATGCTCCAGAATCAAATAAAGCTACAGCTGGTAATGAAGCTACTAAAATAGTACCTGCGATAACTTCGCCTGCAGTAGCTTCCTCCTCAACAGCTAATGTGAAAGCCTGTCCTCGTCCCTGAGCTGGACCTCTCTGCTGCTGCTGAGCCTACTGAAATAGAGCTGCCTGTGGTGCCAGGGGTGGTCTCTGCTAATTTTCTCCTGGGGCTGGTGGCCTGACGCCTCCAACTCCTGCCTGCCGTGCTCCTACTGCTGGATAAGCTGGTCGTGATGCAGGTAAAGCTAGTCTCGGTGCTCCCTCTTTGCGCTCGGTGTAGTCTCTGGTTTGATGCTGGTTGGACCCGCAAGCCAGGCAGAGTCCCAACTTGCGTCTGCATTCTCTCTCAATGTGACCTATCTTGCCGCAGTGGTGACAAGTAGGGAGAGATATGGCCCTGTGTGCTGTCCTCTCTGGCATACTCCTCTGGGACCGTTTTGCTGATTCCCTATGTCCTGGCCTGGATGGTGCTGAGGTGATAGGCCTCTTCAGGTTCGACTCCCTTCTAGTGACGCGCTCCATGCGTCGTGCTGCTGCAAGAACGTCGGTATAAGATGTAGGTGCGACTGATCCAATCAATCTCTGGAGCTCGAACTTCATCCCGTCAAAGAACTTCTCAGCTTTCTCTTCCTCTGTCGCAATCAAGGTTGGGGCAAAGCGATTGAGGCGAATAAATTTTGCATTGTATTTTTCCACTATCATATTGCCTTGGATAAGGCGGTTGAACTTGTCTCTGAGCTCTGACCGTGCAACTGCTGGAATGTACATCTCTTGGAAGAGTCTGGAGAACTCTTCCCATGTGACTCGGTCCTGTCCGAGCCTCCTTTCTTCTGCTAACCACCAGGATGTGCATTTTCAGTTAACTGCATTCTGACTACAGTCATCCATTTTTCTTTCGGAAGTTCAGCGGCTTCCAACTGATGCTGAATGTTTGTGAGTCATTCATGCACTTCTGTTGGCCCCTCTTTACCAGAAAATATACGAGGCTTGAGTTGACGAAAGTCGGTGATAGATCCCATCGATGATCGCCTCCCGGGTGGATTTGCCTGCTCCAATGCGGATACCAGGCTGGTTCTCAGATACTCGGCCTCCTGTCGATGAGCCTCTTGCTGAATCTGTTGCTGGGCTTGCATCATGGCATACATCATCTGGAACATCTGTTGCCCGTCCATGGTTTGCCCTGGCGGGAAAACTGGCATCTATGGAGTGAACTGTGGTGGTGGTGGGATATCATCTCTCCGGAACCTTGGATTAGGCTATCCGGTTTGATCGCTCTGCGATGCTTGTCCTCCATTCCCTGGGGTCACTCCGTCTCTATAATTAACCACAGCGTCGTGTGGCGTATCCAAAGGAATCTCGTCTCCGTTCCTGGGATCCATTACTCTGCAACCAAAAGATAAACTATAAGATCGCACAGAGGAATCAACACAGGATGCAAATCAAGTAACAATTTTGAGTTTGATATAGAGTTCAATAATGGTTCAAATAATGGATGAGATCCTATAACTTATCCTATCCTTAGAGCAGGCTGGTTCGGTCCCTAAGTTGAAACCGAACGATTTAGTCGTAGACCTGCATGGGCCACCACAAAAACTATATCACGCCCCAGTCCCAAAATACCGAGGGACTAGACACGTGGCAATGGCCAGCAGCACGCACCGATGGACAACCCAATTTAATGGATCCATCACGGCATACTTAAGCTGTAAAACAGAGTCTACGACAATATGGCACAACTAATCTCATCCACACAAGATATAAAATATGATCCACATAATAAATAAGAAATATAAATCATCAGCCAGCCTCAACAAAGTGCTTCGGGGAACAACCCGATAAATATCTGATACATTGGTTCAACAGACTAAAATATAAATGACTGAAATAAAGTAAATACTGAGCACGAAACATGGATGCTCAGGAAAAGTCTTCAGCTAACACCTCGTCCTCGGATGACGGTACAACTCCTGGATCAGCTCATGCTGCGGTCCCGTATACCTCGGGATAAATCTCGTCTGCAAATCCTGGGGACATAATCCGGATCCAGGTCCTCAGGGGACATAGCAAGGTACAAGAAAGTTTAAGCCAAAATAAATGCAGTGTAGAAAATAAATAGAATAAATAGGGCAAGTATGTAAACATCTGCGTGAAATACAAGAGAGAACATCAATAGTACTTAGGTTGAAACAACTACAAGCTCTGTGTAGGGGAGCCGGTAGCAGTGATATCATGAGGTGGTCTAGCTCAGCGGGAGACTGAGTAGCCGACATAACATAATCAACCTGTAGCCTGTGGGTCTCTCCAGCAATAGATGGGACAATAAAGGAATACTAAATAACCAGCTAAGTGATATGCAAGATGAGAGCAACACTAGAACTCAGGCTGAAGCCACTACAAGCTCTGTGTCGGGGAGCCGGTAGTAGCAGTAATAATGAGTAATGGGCCAAGCTCGGCTTCAGAGTCTTGTGCCTCACAATAATAGGGGTGTATATATATATGATCAGCCTGTAGCCTGTGTGTCTCTCCCCACCCAATGTAACCACGCATATCATGACCATAACGTCTCATGTCCATGTCAGCGGGATCATATCTAATGCAATAAGTCATAATGTATCTAAGAGTATAGTATCTCTGTCAAGTCCTGTATCCTATATAGAATCACCACGAATATCTCAGGAAGATCCTATCTCATGAACAGTGTCAAGTGTCCTGGGTCAAAGTGTACTTGATAAGACAAGTACGAGAAGATAAAGTGTCACGAATATCCATCTCTAGATGACAATACACAACACCGCGTACGATGTTGGCACCCGACTGATAATCGAACGCTGAGTACGTCACACGGTCCTAGGTTAAGCATGCACAGCAATATAATGAAGCAAGAAAAATATATAACAATACTGCAGAGTTTGGCAAGGTACACTTGCCTGGGGTCCGAATATCAACAGTCGTCCCGGTATCAGTGGATCCTGTAGGTACTACTCTAAAAGCTGTAATAAACATCACCAACAGTCTCAGAAGATATCAAATAGCTAGAAATGCTTGTCCTTAAGTCCAAATTGGACACAAGGGCAAAAATGACATTTCTGGGCCAAAGCGGGGTCCATATGTGGGCCACTTTGCACCGAAAAGTGTGTCAGGGTCAAAGGTCTCCAATTTCCTCAAACTCAGTGTCTACAAGTCAGGAACGATGATACGATCCCAACGGAACTTCCAGAATTGGATTCCGATGAGCCGATCACAAAATCGCCCGTCAAGTGGAGCCTGTGGGGCCCACGATACACGATTTTGTCAACGTTCTCAGAATCGGACCAAACTTGGGTCACAGGACCAGCGTAGTGCTACGAGTCCGATGGCGCAAGTTTTGTCTCGATCCGACGTGTGTACACCAAGTTACAGCATCTTCCAGAATAGACGGATACGGGGCGTTGTCGACGGATACGCGTTGATTCCGGTGTGCACGCACATCCGAATCGACTTCTGCAAAATCCTACACGTCCGTATCAACGACGAGCACGTTTTGGTAAAGACCGCGTGCGACCAAGTCGTCCCGTTTGGCGGGGCGCACTCAGTTCCGGGGTGGATCAGGGCATTGTTTTTCCTGTTTTTGGATCGCGGTGTACGATCACCACAGGACGCGATGCACCGAGCGGATTACACGGGCACCGAGAGGGTTATACAGTCTACGCATAGCAACTGACGTAAACTAAAACAGAGTTACGAGACGGGAGAAAATGGTACCTGAACAGGGCCCCGTGAATCTGTTTTCCACGTGTCCGAGAGTCAACTTGACGCGAGCTGTGTCCTGGTCGTGTCCGCTGTGCTGTTCGTGTCCGAGGGCGGCCGTGTCCGTGCTAAGGCAGCGGGCGGTCGACGAGGCGAGCCGAGCGGCACTCGCGGGCGACGGCGGCAGAGATGGGTGGCCGCGGCGTGGTCGGCTGCTGCCACTGCCGTTCGTTGGAGCGGATCGGCTGCGAGCCGGAGTCGTCGAAGGGGGTTCTGGTCGGGTAGGTCGAGGGGTCGTCGTACGGCGGCCTGGCGGATCGTGCACATATTCAAGGCATCCCTCTAACATATGCATGTCAACCAACTTAGCAATAGTGAAGTCTTTGCACTCAAGTTCAATATATCACTGAGTCTTGGATCGTGCACACGTTCAAGGCGTCCCTCAAACACATGCATTCAACCAAACTTAGCGATAGTGAATTCGGACAAGCTACTCACAAAAATCTCAAGGGTTCTTGTCTTACGAATTACAATGATACCTCCAACAGGTTCAATCAAAATCCAAGTCATTTTCAATCTCACTTAAACCAAGTATTGTACTACCGTTACGCACGATCTATCTGATCAACCGACTAGCATCCAAGTCTTATTATCTATTTCGTTCACGTTTAAACATAATGTACATTTATTGACCCAAGCCTAACTCTAAGTCTTGCTGCCCCTGTTCTATGGCTTGTTCAAGCAATACTCTAAAGTCGGTCACACAATTCTTTCACTCGACATAGGGTCGTCTACCTATTCTCTAGGTCAGCTCACAATGTCATAGGTATATTACAAGTTCACGATTCTTATCGAGCAAATTCGTTGCACGATACTCGCCCCAAATTTCTAAGGCCAAACCATTATTCTTTCGTACGAGATATTCTACTCAAGCTTGTTTTACTCAGATTTCTAAATATCGAGCACAGATCATTCTATCCACATCAACACGTTTATTCCATCAAATCTGCGATATATCCATATCGCAGGTCAAAACTCATCGATTTGTATAGTCTATCCCCTCCATTATGTTTGATAGAATCTACCTATCTATTCTTTTCTAAGCCTGGAACACCAAGTCACGATCCCATTCTAAATCTTCGATATAAATAATAAACTCTAAGTCGTCCACCGAGACAAGTTGCGTTTTCCATCAAACGTCGTCGATAAGATCTCACATAACTCATTTATCGTGTTTGTGTTCTGAACCATGTCCTCCACCGATGGTTCTATTGAGCTTATCAACTCCGTAAACAGTCGACTATCATCCGTCTTTCACTGCTCAAATGTGGGATCAATCGTCTTCGGAGGGTTGTCAGTCAGATGTTTGGACAATCGCATTCCCCGAAGTATTTTCTCAACCTTCTTCCGTCATGTTGAGTATTCATCTGGTCCGTCCAACCATCGATCGACTAGTCGAATCAAAGAAATTGTTGTACCAATGTTCGTTGGTCCCGCCAATGCGTTCCCAACACCGATAATAGTAGCACTGCTAGTTGCATCAGTGTTAGTCATCCTGCTCTTTGATTCGACCGTCACTGGAACTATCCAACCCCAATAATCACATCAACTTTACCGATGCGCTATCAACGTGGCGAGAACCGACACGCGCATAGAAAGTAGAGATCGTATGAGGATCACACAAGTCAGGATACAGAAGTAACCCAGGTCACTCCATGTGTAGATCCTGATGTGGATATCGGGGTAGGACAGAAACAAAGATCCACGTAAACAAGCAACTTGTCTACTCTTTGTTAGCTCCAGAAGTCGTAATCTAGGAACAGAGATTGTGCAAACAAATCATTGTCTAACCTCTGACTTCGATATACGCTCCTGAAGTCGTAATCTAGGAACAGAGGTTGTGCAAACAAATTAGTGTCTACCCTCTGGCTTCGATATACGACTTTTTTTTTGGATTAGAGTTTAGACAGGAAGAATTGACGACTACTGCATGTTAGGGTTAGGGTTTGGGGCTGGAGGAGGGGGGTGGCCTGGAGCGGGGGTGCGGCCTTGACAGGGGGGCGACAGCAGGTCGGAGGGGGGGGGGGCAGGCAGGGTCGGATAGCAGGTCAGAGGCGGTGCAGGGGGGCAGGTCGGAGGCGGGGACGGGGGGGAGCAGCAGGGTGGCGAGGGAGGCGGACGGGGCCGTGGGGTGGTGGCGGCCAGGGGCGGGGAAGCAGCGGGTCGTGGGGGCGTGTGGGGGCAGCGGATGGGGAGACATGGGCGGCGGCGAGGCAGCAGGGGTCGGTGACGGGGCAGCGGAGCAGCGGGTGGGGAGGAGAGGAGGCGGGTTAGGATTTTTTCTTTTCTTTGGAGAGGTGGAGGGGTGGATGGTTATGGCTCTGATACCATGTAGAATTAGAATGAGGGGATAATACTCATTGATGAAAAGACTACATATTTATAGGAGAGGTTGACCCCTCTCTTTATTCTTCTACCCGATGTGGGACTAAAGCCCACTACTTAGTATAACACTTAACACTATATTATTTTGTGCATTTCAAAAAAAATTCAGCATATTTGGGCCGTTGGATTCGTTTGGACGGCCAGTATTGTATGTTGGCTGCCTATTTATAGAGGCCAAGTTAGGAATTTTTTTAAAAATCTTATTTATAGAGCGTGTTCTTTTACGGTGTTCATTGAAGAGATTCAAGAAGAGCCTTTTCCAAAATCTACGAGGAGATTCGTACTCGGTCTTAGAACTTCAAAAGAGTTGAAGAGATCTGTTCGTAGAGTCGTTTGTTCAGTCAGCAAGATTGTCACCGACGTCAATTTGGAGGGGCATCGAGGTTATGTGAGATTCTAGTTGGGATTGGGAAGTTGTGTGATCTCTTTGTTTCTTCTTCTTGAAAAAGGATTCTTAAGACAATGGAACCAATAAAATATATTTTATCGATTTTATATTATTGCGGATATAGAATGTGATTTATCAAAATGACTAACTCGCCACATATATACCTCTTTCTTTCTGGACTTTATTTTGCTTTAGTGTATGGTTCATCGATGCTGATAATGTAGCTTATGAGAACTAAAAAGTATTTAAGTTGTGCCCTGTCACGACCCGATCCCAATAATCTGGGTCCAGTCGGATCATGCCCAGCCTGCACCGTTGTGAGACGGCGGCAGTAAGCTGTATCAATCCGTAGTAACACACAGACATCCAGAATACATGAAGGAAATTCAATTTTATTGCTAAGTCAGGAAGAGCAATTCTTTTACAATCAAAGATCAAACAAAACATGGTCCAGGGTTATTACTTCAACCCTGATTATTACAATTTGGAAAATAAAAGGGAACCAACTAAACATCGGCCTCCTGGCTAGGTTCAGCTAGGGCTTCAGTACTCTGGTCCGGACCATAAAAGGTGTCATACGCCTCATCGTCACCGTAATCACCTAAAATTGTTAATCTCCAGTCAGGAGGGAGCAAGAACATATATCCAATTCCAGCATCTTAACGATAATTAAAATGATGCAATGAGATAGTTTTGAACAATATTTATATTTTTGTATGCAACAAATATGAAACAAGAACAGTAAATGTCGATGAAGCAAATGATGACAAACTACAATCACTAAAAGTGTTTTGAGACAGGTAGCATCCCATGGCCGGTTGGGGTTGGAGGCAATCTGTGTTCTAGTGAACACGGTGCGGCGTCAGTCCAGTGAGGTTGGACTTCAGCTATCCACAATGAGGCAATAAGGGGGCTTTGACCACGGGTGCTAACTTTTCTCCCCAGTTCCCAAGGCAATAATCAATGAGTCAATGAGTCAGTCAATCAGTCAATCAGTCGGTTCCGTGAATCAAGTGTCGTCCCAATATCTATATGACATGCAACATATTTAACTACAACTAAAATACGGGTTTTGAATTATATGAAACTTGCCTGGAGTTGGTTGGTGACGCGAGTGAGAGGTCGCGACGGTCTCAACCTTAGTTACAGGGACCTACAATTATTAATAATCTGATTTTAGAATTTAAACAAAAGGGTTTTAATCTGACTTGATTGGTTAACTAAGTTAATGATTCAATCCAACGATCGATTAATAATAATAATAATTTGTAATAGCAATTTAGTAATCAAAAACCCTTTTTTTAATAATAATAAAACTTATTTATTTTATCGTAGAAAATATTATATTTTTATTTTACGGTAAAATATCGTTTTGTTTCTAATAAGAAAATAGGAAAGTACGATTATAATAACATAATATCGTTTTTTTTTTTTTTAGCAATCAATTTGTAAGAGAATAATATTTTGGAAAAACCTATTTAAATACTAACATATTATATTTTGAATACTGAAAATCATTTCAGAATTATATATTAAATAATTACTAATTTGTATTTAAATACTAAAAATCATTTCGGAAATTATCTATTAGATAATTACTAATTAGTATTTAAGTACTAAAAATCATTTCGGAAATTATCAATTAAATAATTACTAATTGCGTAATATTTAATAAGGTTTTTATTTTATTATATATATATAATTAATATACGTATTGAGGATCGTTGTATTAAATCGTTAATTAATTAACCAACCAAAACTAACAAATCATTAATCTACTAATTAACCATAACCTATAAATTTCTAAGCTATCCCGGGATTGACAGAGCTTTATTCTGTCAGTCCCGGTCGGACAGGGGAGTGGTTTTGGAAGGGACAGTGCACTCTGATAGTGGCACCTACCGGGAAGCTGATGGAGGAGTACCGAGGGGAGGCCTCGGACTCGGGATCGGGGTATTTCGAGTCCGATACGCGATTCTGTGTCCTGGACGTGTCAGCGGCGTGTCCGGGCTTGTATCCGCGTCTGGGTCGTGTCCGCGGCGTGTCCGGTGCTGCTGGAGGGTACGCCGGGGCTGGTCGACCGTCGGCGAGGTCACGGCGGGGCTGCGGCGGCTCAGGCGAGGGGCTGAGCGGTGGCTGCGGCTCCGGCGGAGGGGAGAACAGCCGCGGATGCTGCTGCTGCGGACGCCTGGGGGAGCTCGGCGGGTGGAGCGGCGTCGTCCGGAGGAGAGGAGGAGGGGGGTTCGTCGGCGCCGGGGAAGGGGACGGAGGTCGCTGCCGGAGTGGGTAGATCTAGGGTTAGGGTTTGGTTTTGGGGGGAGAAAGGAGGCGGTGATGGGTGGATTTTATAGGGGTTCGATGGGGCTCGGCCGGGCGGTCGTGGGCGCGGGATCCGGAGGGGAGGCGACGTGGAGGAGGGCGTGGCCGGGTGGCGCGCGAGTTCCGGCGGGGTTTCCAGAGTCGGGGAGAACGGGGACTGGGTAGGGGTGACCGGGCGGGTTCCGGGTCGGGCGCTGGTTCGGGTCTGACCGACCCGCCCGACCCGCTAGCCTATGGCCGGGCTGGGCTGGGTTGCACTGGGCTCGGCCCACTGGACCGGGCCGGGCCCGAAACTGGGAAAATAAAATAGAAATAATAATAATAATAATAAATATAATAACAGAAATAATTAATTAATTATAAAAAATAGTTTTTAGGCTTTTAAAAATAAGTCTGAGACCCAATAAAATCCCAGAAAATTACCCCAAGTCCAGTTTTCCATTTTACACCCAAAAATATTATTTTCATGATATTTTAATACTATTTATTGCCAACTAAAAAAAATCATTTATTAATTAAAGCCTTGATTTTAATTACAGAAAATTCCCGAAAATTTCCAGAAAATTGGGAAGAATCCAAGATTTAATAATTTGGAAAATTCAGGGGTTTACATGCCCAAAAACACAATGGAATCTAACACATTCATGGTGTCTAGCTGCAGACCTTTTCTAATAATGAATTTTGGATAAAATAATCCTAAAATTTAGCTAGTTCAATATTATATCAGTCCATATCAAAATTTTCATTTAATCCTATATAATCGATGTAGGACAAAAGGATCATAAGATTTCTCATCGATTGTATGAAAATCTTGATGTGAGTTGATATAATCATAGAACAAGTTGAGTTTGAGAGGAGTAGTAAAAGACAGGCCAGTACTCATCTTGTTTGTTTTCATGAGAA
This sequence comes from Iris macrosiphon, assembly GCA_036927795.1. Classification (NCBI taxonomy): domain Eukaryota; kingdom Viridiplantae; phylum Streptophyta; class Magnoliopsida; order Asparagales; family Iridaceae; genus Iris; species Iris macrosiphon. The sequence goes on along the minus strand of JAYESA010000009.1, from coordinate 27,284,029 downwards.
ATCTTGACTGGCTGAACGGAGATGGGCAAAATGCTGACTTTCACAGATGTAGCCGGCTGAATGATTTGGCGTTGAAAGTGTAAGCCACAAGAAGAGGGATGTCTGTACGCGCACACATTATGCAAATCGAACCGAGCCAGGACAGGCAACAGAGACGTATGTGTGGTCCACAGAACTAGTCCACAATAACTCACAAAGATTCATATGTTTCTTTTCCAATATGGGACTAAAAGAATTTTTTTTTCTTTTTCTTTTTTTCTCCGAGTGATACAACACTAACATCACTGTATATGACAAATTGACAATCTATAAAAAAAACCAATCACAGGTATATATATGCGTATAGAAAAAGGTTGAGGAGATGCTTCTACCAGAATAGACTACTGCAAATATTAGTTGGAGATGGACCAATATGCCAGAGAGGCCTTCCTAGTCTCCTTCCACCGTCAACACCACATGCAGTCTAAATCAGTTTCAAAAGCTTTTTTAAGTACTGAACAGATCACCAACTACTCATCGTGATTTCAGAACTCAATTTCTCTTCCTCTTCTCGGAGGGAAAACTATATGGCGAAGCAAGTTAAGCTTATCCAGCAACTGTTGATTAGGAGAGTTACAACAAACTGTTTTAATACAAGAAGGGATAGTTAGCATTTAGATCCTGGATTTTATATCGGCTTAAGAGTTAAGTACTTACATACTCAATTGGAAAGTTTTGACACTGAATTTTTAGTTTTAGTTTTTTTTTTATATACCATAAAGAGTACAAGACACAATCAGCACATGTTTAAAATGGAGGTATAATAAAAATAAAAAAATTTAGAAATAGAAATTTGTGTCTAAAACTTTCTAATTAGATATATAAGGACTTAAACACTAAGCGGATATAAAATCTAGAATATGAACGCTACTTAGGCTATACAACAATAAAGATTCAAGACCACCAAAATTTCTTGAATTCTAGTATAATTTAGAGTGTCCTACTTTTTTTGTATCGTATCTGACATGACCCCGGACTGTTTCTTAGTGCCCATAATTTTCTATCCTACTTGAAATAAGTGGCCTTGGGATTCCTATAAAACCAACCACCAATCCAACCGGGCCGGTCCAAGGAATTGGGTTGTCCTAGCCTGAATTAAATTTAGTTGTCCTTTGTCCTTGACTCCAAAAGAAGATATCAAAAAAATCGATGACGAGTTGGGTTGACAGTGACGTTGAAGTCTCTGGTTCTGATGACGTTGTGGAGCTCGGATTTCGAGTTCATCTCCTTGAGCTACTCTAGACCTTCCAGTAGGAACTCAAAATATGGACATATTGAATTGCTAGTTCAACTGACAGAGATGAGTTAGGGTGGACCGCGAAGGCTTGTCCGACTTACCCCAGGACCGGTCCTGAACCCAACCAATCTATGGGATTTTTCTCAATTTTCATTAAAATCCTAGTTAGAGCACCTCATTTGGTTCGTGAAAAGAAAAGAAAAGAAAATCAATTCCTTATTCTTTCATTTCTTTTGAAAAATTACAATTTTTATTGATTTTCTTTTCCGGTGTTTCAAAATGTCAAAGAAATTGGAAGAAAAAGTGAATACTTAAATATGGAAAAGTAATTCCTTGGTTGGATGGAGGGAATCATTTTTTTTCCTAATTTTATTTTCATTATGAATCAATTTTATTTCCTCCTCAATTCCTTTGACATCCAAACATAGAAAAAATAATCTTTTTTTTTCCAACTCCATGACTCTGCGAACCAAACGAGGTCGTAAGGTTCATCTCAATTTCTATATATAATCATTCTTTCTTTCCTAATTCCACGATTCCGCGAACCAAACGAGACCGTAAGGTTCATCTCAATTTCTATATTCTAGATTCAGAAGGTAGGAGCTCATTGTAAGACTCAATTGAAGCTCTAAGATAGTCTCATCCCAGCCACAATAGCTGTAATCTGGACCTCAAAATTTCTACATTCATAATATAAGAACTCAATTTGTAGAATAGTAACGCTCAATTTAGAGTCCCAATTTCTATATTTTATATTATTTAAAAAAAAAAGAATTTCACATCCATTCAATCTCATTTGGGTGTCAAGATTTATTTCTTTTAAATATTCTCGTACAAACTCAACCCATCCTACATTCTTTCATTCATCAAGATGTACTTTTGAACTCCAATTACTATTGATGCTCTTACCACCACGATCTTGAGAGTTCATAGAAAGAACAAGAAACCAGAAAATTAATCGAGAACATCAATAAAGACCCAAGAAATTGCTCAACCATAAAACTCTGGCAGCGTGAAATAATCAGTAACTTTCAATTTAGAATCTCAATTTCTATATTCTAGATTTTATATTATTTTTTTTTTAAAAAAAAATTTCACATCCATTCAATCTCATTTGAGTGTCAAATTTATTTCTTTTAAATATTCTCGTACAAACTCAACCCATCCTGCATTCATTCATTCATCAAGATGTATTTTTGAACTCCGACTACTATCGATGCTATTACCACCACGATCTTGAGAGTTCATACAAAAGAACAAGAAACCAGAAAATTAATCGAGAACATCAATAAGGGCCCAAGAAATTGCTCAACCATAAAACTCTGGCAGCGTGAAATAATCAGTATACACCCGAATTCCTACAAGTTCTCATCAATCAAAGTTATTCAGGAACGCGTCTGAAACGAAACAGTTCAGAACCTGAGCACAAGAATGCATACTGACAGACTAATAAACTTCACAAACAGTTCAAAATAATAAAAATTCTAGCAAGGGATCTTCTCGGTGAACCAGTGGATGACATGGAGAGGCGCCTTGATCAGCTCGATGGCCAGCTCCACCAGGATCGTCACGCAAAGGCAGCAAGGACATATGCACGACAGAAGCAACCTATAGAAGAAGAAGAAGAAGTCCTCCAAATAAAGATTTTGTATTCTCGAAACAAAGTAAAGTTAGCAAAAGAAAACATATATATAGATCATACCCAACAATCCAGATGACGACACCGACAATGGAGATCAGAAAGGCTAGAAGCGCGAAGGGCAGGCCCAGCAACCAACCCAGAGGCCTGCAGTCGCCCTCGCAGCACATACTCCCCTTACCTTCCTTTCTTTCTTTATTATTTCTCTACCAATTAATTCGCTTCTTCTTCTTCTTCTTCTTCTTCTTCTTACTGTGAGCAAAGGAGGAGAGGGGAGGATGAGGATGAATGGTGGGGAGAAGCGGTTGGTGAGGGGTTGCCAAAATGAGTTGAAGACTTTTGGCTTTTGTATTTTAAAATTTAAGGAACGGGAGAATCGATCCATCTATGATAATGCTTTAGAGATGGGGTCAAAGTTTCGTGGCCAATTTTTTTTTTTTTTTTTTTTGTGTGACACGGGGTGTGATCCTTGCTGCCTACTGGTGTTGACCAACAAGTCCATTTTTGTTCATCCATCAAAATTAGAATGTATGTTTATTTTTACTTAATTGTTGTCACATATCATTTTTATGCAATCTAAAATCACTTTAAAAACAGAAGAAATTAGCTGTTCCGAAAATCCAATCCTCAAACCTTGATCTCCCACCTATGTACTTGGGGGTCCCACCAGTATTTTAAAAAAAAATTATAGAAGGAACAGGATTTGGGAACTGGATACCGGGAGAGCAGCAGATCTGATCTCAATTGGAAGTTGTTTTGTAAATATTCAAAGTAATTTTGACTCCTATTTTGATACGTGACAACATTTAAGTGGAGGATGAATATCAACACTATCTTTTATAGATGAACAAAAATGTATTCGTTGACCAATATCTCCTCTATTTGCTTTGGTGATTTTTTTTTTACTTTCAAGATTTGCTTTTACTTGTTTGGGGAATAATTTCAGATGCACTCACTGTGTATAGATACAGTAGGTAGGGCCTTTGATAAACATCCTTTTGGTTGGTGAAGTATCTGTATCAAACGCAGTGGAGAGTTCATATTTCATGACAATTTGAGAAAAGTTTAATCATAGTTCCTGCTTCTTAATGTTGCTCGAAAAAAAAAAAAGAGAAAAAAAAAAAAAAAAAAAAAAAAAACTAGTTTTGTTGCAAGGACGCTTGGCCACATAATACACTAGCACTAGCGTTCGGTTTATTATGTTTCAACTGAATTAAAATAGTCAAAATCAAATAAACTGAATTTCTAAAAATTCAAAATCAAAATCGAATCGAACCGATAATCAATTTGATTGGACTATTTTTATTATTTTAGTAGAGCCGAACCAAAAGTTGAATAAATTAAAAAAAAATTATACATATATTTGTTGTATTTCAAAATTGGATTCAAAGTTGGACTAGTTATTGAATCATCAAAGTTAAACTTTAAAACGCATTCATAAAATTTTTATTTTTAAAATATACATATTTTTAATCATTAAATATGTATAAAATTAAATTATATATATATATATATATATATATATATATATATATATATATATATATTTATGTAAGTTTTATTTGGCTTTTGATTTTGAAACAAAATTCAAAATCAATTTTTTTTTCGGTTTTTTTTTAAATAAAGTAATATATTTATATAAAATTGTAAGGAGTTTGAGAAAATTATAGAAAGGGGGAGAACTCGCCAACTGAGTTGGCGGGTTGTTGGGGCCCGCCAACTCAGTTGGTGAGGGATGCTGAGTTGGAGGTTTTATATAAACTCAGTTGGCGGGTGAGGGTTTAGGAGACCGTTGAGACTCTGCCTACCAACTTATTTGGCGAGTAAGGATTCGTTGAGAATCCTGGCAAGCATTATAGTCGTTGCACAACGGCTATTACATTCAACACTCTCACTCTATATATTTTCTATCTCAACCAAATCATCCAACACTCACTCTATTTCCTCTCTTCCCTCTAGCAAAGTCTCCAACACTCTCTCTGCCTCTAGCAAAGCTTCAGTCAATGTTTTGCCTGCAGCTAAAGTTCATCTGAGTTTCTTGTAGCAAAAGTTCTCAACCGTCATGGATCGTAGCGTAAGAATTGTATGCTCGCACGGCAGTAAAGTAAATGGATTAAATTACGAAGGAGGAGAAAGTATAATTTTTCCAACTTATCCGAATATTATTTTTGAAAATATAAGTAATCATATTATTGAACGTTGTTCTATTCATTATGATTTTATTCTGAAGTCTATTTTTGGTTCTAATTATTTTTTGATAGATAGTGAAGATGCATGGAATTACATTCTTGAGATTAATTCACAATCACGGTATATAAAAATATATGTTATTAAAGTAGCAGCAACATTAGATAATAGAAATAATGAATATTTTTCTGAATATCAGCATGTTAGTTCGGGTGCTAGTTCTTCTCAACAAATTATTTTATTTATCCAAGAATGTCATTCATCAGATGAATCTAACCATGATGATGATAGTGACAACGACGATGAAAATAGTGATGATTTAGTTAAAAATGTAGATTATACGGTAGATAATGATGTTGTAAAAGCTATCGCTGATGAAGTATTGTAAGCCCCTGATTTTTCAAAAAATATTAAAATTGGGATTTTTCACAATTTTCTGGAATTTTCTGGGAATTTTCTGTAATTAAAATCAGGGTTTTGAATTATTACAAAATTTTTAATTGATAATAAATAACATTAAAATATTATGAAAATAATATTTTTGGGTGTAAAATGGAAAACTGGACTTAGGGTAATTTTTCTGGAATTTATTGGACCCCGGACCTATTTTTAATTACCTAAAAACTATTTATCTAATTATTAATTAATTTATTATTATTATTATTATTTTTATTATTATTATTATTATTATTATTATTTTATTCTTTCGGCCCGCGGCCCATTGGGCCGGCCCGGCCCAGTCCCCCGCGGCCCGCCACCCTAACGGGTCGGGTCGGGTCGGGTCCGCTTGAACCCGACCCGCCCGGACCCCGACCCGCTCCCCAGCCCTCTCCCCCACGACCCGCTCCCCGCTCCGCTCCCGCCGGCCGCGCCGCCCGCCGCTCCGCCCGGCCAGCGCCACGCGTCCCCGGGCCCCCGCGCTGGCCGCCGCCTCCCTCGGCCCACGCCACCGCTCCCAACCCTATATATTTCCCTCCCCCTTTCTCCCCGGCCACCGTCGTCCACCCCCTGCTCCGCCGTCGTCCACCCCCAGCTCCGCCGTCGCCGTCCTCCTCTTCCCCCTCTCCTCGAGCTCCGCCGCACGCCGGCCCCCGACGAACAGAACAGCAGCCGCTGCAGCAGCTGTCGAGAACGCCTCCGGCCACCCCCCGCGCCGCCGCCTCCGCCGATCGCCGCGCCGCCCTCCGCCGCAGCACCCCGACCGGCCTCCCCGCCCTGAGCCGCCGCAGAGCCGCTGCTAGCGCCGGATTCCCCAAAACCCTAAACCCTAATTCTCCGTGTCGGACACAGCCTGTGTCGTGTCGGACACGACACGGACACGATTTTAGCCCCGGTTTCGAGCCCTGTTCAGGTACTCATAACTTTCGCCTCGTAGCTCCGTTTTCAATTCCGCAAATTGCGTTGTGAAGCCTGTATGACCCTCTCGGTGTCCGGACAAACTGTTCGGGGCATCGCGTCCTGTGGTGATCGCACACCGCGATCCAAAAACAGGAAAAACCAGACCCTGTTTCACCCCGGAACTGAGTACGCCCCGCCAAACGGGACGACTTGGTCGCGCACGGTCTTTACAGATACGTGCGCCTCGTCGATACGGACGTGTGAGATTTCGTGGAAGCTGATTCGGGTGTGCGTGCACACCGGAATCAACGCGTATCCGCGGACATCGCCCCGTATCCGCCTTTTCTGCAATTCGCCCTAACTTCGTGCACACTCGTCAGATCGAGACGAAACTTGCGCCATCGGACTCGTAGCGATACGCTGGTCCTGTGGGTCAAGTTTGGTTCGATTCTGAGAACGTTGACGAAATCGCGTGTCGTGGGCCCCACAGGCCCCCGCTCGACGGGCGATTTTGTGTTCGGCTCATCGGAATCCAAATCTGGAAGTTCCGTTGGGTTCGTATCAGCGTTCCTGACCTGTTGACACTAAGTTTGGTGAATTTGGAGACCTTTGACCCGGACACGTTTTTCGGTGCAAAGCGGGCCCACCGGCGGACCCCGTTTTGACCCGAAACTGCCGTTTTTGCCTTTGTCTCCAAATTGGACCCAAGGACAGGCATTTCTAGCTATTTGACGTCTTCTGAGCATGATGGTAATGTCTATTTCAGCTTTTGGACTCATCTGTGGAAATTTCTCCCAAGAACCAAACAGATCCAAACAACAGGCAAGTACCTGCACTTCAAGTTAAATCTATATATATTGTGATAATTAATTCCCTGCTTTACTAGTACCCTTGATGATTACACCTAGTGTTAGAAATGCTGGATTTTCATGTCTTGAATATTGGAATTCATGTCTTGTTTTTCATGTCGGGTGGGAGAATACCTAGAAGGCATGTAGTTTACCCTTTCCCCTGGATTGACTAATAGCTGTTGGTACACGACTGTCCATCAGCCGGATCTCGATTGAATTGTCTAATAGCCATTTATGACGGCCGGATTAGCCTTATAAACCCCTACATGCCAACTATGTATTCTAAAAACAAACACAAGTTCACACAGATAGTTCTGGTCATGTTATATTTCTTGCTGGCTATTGTAGTTCATTTCCTGTTCCATTTATTTCTGTTTCTCATATTCCTGTTACAGCTAACTCTGAGATAATAATGTTCTGCTAATGCTGTTTCTCAACATGATATCCAATATTTAATTGTCATAAAATATTTAGTTTAATCTTGTCGTGCACTGTGTACTTTGCTCCTTTCCTGACTGGATCTGTTGTTTAGGCGATGATGAGAACCTTGCCCCCACCTATTATGGCCCCTATGAGGCAGCAGGTGATACAGTTGCAGAGCCAGTTCCCGCACAGGAAGCTACTCCTGCTGAGTAGTTAGCAGTAGTTATCTTAGTTTTGCTCTTTATCTTATTTAATCGGGTTTGTCCCCGATTTCATTTTGGAGTTCCTGTACTAAACATTTGAATTTGTTGTCACATTTATTTCAGTTGCAATCTTAAGTTTTATTTCTCAATATTATCTTGCCTATGTTATTTGTGAATGAGCTAGTTAGTAAATCTGGATTTGACCTAGACAGCGTACTACCGCCGATTCTGCGGCGTAGGCTGGACGTGCCCACGCACTCGTGCCCGAATATCCGGGTGCGGGTCGTGACACGTTTTTGTGGTGGCCCATGCAGGTCCAACGACTAAATTGTTCGGTTTTAACTTAGGGACCGAACAGGCCTGCAATAAGATTGAGGAATCTAGGAAAAGCTCATTCACAGTATAGGGTCCTGATTTCAATTCTTAATACCATTGCTGCTCAATTTTTCCTATCGCCTTTGATTTCCAAGTATTCTATTCTGAACTCCCTATCCCTTAATCTAACAGAATGGTCCAGACCAGGAACACAGTAGGAGGCACATCAGAACCAGCTGAGCAGAATGTGCCCGAGACCCTTGCACTCCCGCCGCCTCCATCTGTTCCGGCAGTTACTCTGGATGGAGCACAGCTACTTGGAGTGCTCCAGGGATTGGTGGAATCCCAGAAAGAGCAGACTGCACTTCTGCGGACCAGCCTCTCAGAAGCTCTTAGGTCCCAGGAGTCGCCACAAAAGAAGCCAGGAAGTGCCAAAGATTTCAAGAACCTCAGACCCCTGGAATTCTACGGAACTGAGGGTATTCTCTACGCCGATGAATGGATAGAGAACGTAGAGCGACTCCTGAAGACTGCTCGGGTCCCTGATGATCTCAAAGTAGAGTCTGCAAGCCTGCAACTGTTCGATATAGCCCGGACCTGGTTTAGAGACGAACCTCAACTATCTGCTCCCGACATCACCTGGGAGGACTTCAAGAGACTGTTCAAGGAGAAATTTTACCCCGAAGTGGCTCGGGAAGCTCTCGAAAGCCAATTCGAGAGACTGGAACAAGGTAACCTATCTGTAGATGAGTATACTGCTAAATTTAGCAGGTTAAGCCACTTTGCGGAGTACATGGTTCGTACCCCGGAGGACAGAGCCCGTAGATTCAAGAAGGGGCTATCTCCGGATATTCGCCTTGCTGTCACCACCAGCCGAGCTCGCACCTACGAGAAAATCTTGAGCGTGGCACAAGGCGTTGAGAGAGACATGGGGCATAAGCTAAAGCGAGAAAGAGATACCGGAAATGCGGGATCCAACAAACGCCCTTTTCAACAACCGCAACAACAACAACAGCAGAGGGCCCCGCAACAAGCTCAGCGTCCTCTCCCTCGAGCTCCAGCACCCCAACACCAGGCCCAGGGACAGAACCAACAAGCTGCTGCTTGTAACTATTGTCATAGACCAGGCCATACTTGGCAAGATTGCAGAAAGAGGCTAGGTGTTTGTCTACTTTGTGGCTCAGCAAAACATCGAGTGAGGGACTGCCCCACTGCTCCAGGACACGGACAAGCTTACGTGATGACCGTGGAGAACGCACAAACTCTGGAAGCAGTTAATGCGCGTAAGTAATTCGTAGATACCTTTTCTAGTATTGTTTAGCTCATGCCTATTGGTTCGTGACCTCAGCCCCAACTTAGTCATTTTGAACTTGCTAAATACCTGGTATGCTTTTAAAATTTGATAACTGTTTTAGAGACTTTTTGCTATTGTGCTTATTTTGTGTTATTTTGTGAACTTCAATAAATTGTACCTCCTTTCATCATTATCTAGCGCACTTAAATTTTGCTGAACTTGACATATGCTGCTATTTTATAGCTTAGTTTTGCAAGCTTACCTTTATCGGGCTTGTTCAGGACACATGTATTACTGAGGCCTGATCAACCCCACTAATACAAGTGTCTACTCAGAATCAGTGTACTACGGTCTGATCAACCTTAGTGCATTTTGATTCGCACTTCGCATGACTACCTTACGTGGATTTGAGAGATATAGTGACTAGTATACTTGCCCCTAAAAGTGTCCGGGCATATCGTATCCGTTACATAACCGTACTAATACGAGCATGCGAATAAATGATTACCAGAATAGAATCTCAATCCATAACCGCCTGACAATCCCCATTAGAATTCTTTAAACGCCTTGATCCCTATACCTCTGTTCTACCACCTCGCCCTTAAACTCTTATTATTGATCCTCGTCTTCCCTTACTTCGGAAAGACAAAATTCTGTGTTTGATATAAGTTGAATTGTAGTGTTAGACATACCCCTCAGACCGGTCAAATTGATGTTAACCCTTTATGACTAAGGCAATACCCTAAGTGATGTGTTTTGTGTTGCAGACTTAAAGATTCAATACCATGATTTATTAAGTTGGGACCTAGCTTTACTAGTTGTACAACCTTAAAGGATATGGGTAAAATTCTAAGTTGGGTAGCGACCGCAATGTTCACCTAAACCCGTTATACTGTGACCAGATGAGTTTGGACAGAGAGGACCCTGCCATAATTTAAATTTCGAGGACGAAATTTTTATAAGTTGGGTAGATTGTAAGCCCCTGATTTTTCAAAAAATAATAAAATTGGGATTTTTCACAATTTTCTGGAATTTTCTGGGAATTTTCTGTAATTAAAATCAGGGTTTTGAATTATTACAAAATTTTTAATTGATAATAAATAACATTAAAATATTATGAAAATAATATTTTTGGGTGTAAAATGGAAAACTGGACTTAGGGTAATTTTTCTGGAATTTATTGGACCCCGGACCTATTTTTAATTACCTAAAAACTATTTATCTAATTATTAATTAATTTATTATTATTATTATTATTTTTATTATTATTATTATTATTATTATTATTATTTCATTCTTTCGGCCCGCGGCCCATTGGGCCGGCCCGGCCCAGTCCCCCGCGGCCCGCCACCCTAACGGGTCGGGTCGGGTCCGCTTGAACCCGACCCGCCCGGACCCCGACCCGCTCCCCAGCCCTCTCCCCCACGACCCGCTCCCCGCTCCGCTCCCGCCGGCCGCGCCGCCCGCCGCTCCGCCCGGCCAGCGCCACGCGTCCCCGCGCCCCCGCGCAGGCCGCCGCCTCCCTCGGCCCACGCCACCGCTCCCAACCCTATATATTTCCCTCCCCCTTTCTCCCCGGCCACCGTCGTCCACCCCCTGCTCCGCCGTCGTCCACCCCCAGCTCCGCCGTCGCCGTCCTCCTCTTCCCCCTCTCCTCGAGCTCCGCCGCACGCCGGCCCCCGACGAACAGAACAGCAGCCGCTGCAGCAGCTGTCGAGAACGCCTCCGGCCACCCCCCGCGCCGCCGCCTCCGCCGATCGCCGCGCCGCCCTCCGCCGCAGCACCCCGACCGGCCTCCCCGCCCTGAGCCGCCGCAGAGCCGCCGCTAGCGCCGGATTCCCCAAAACCCTAAACCCTAATTCTCCGTGTCGGACACAGCCTGTGTCGTGTCGGACACGACACGGACACGATTTCAGCCCCGGTTTCGAGCCCTGTTCAGGTACTCATAACTTTTGCCTCGTAGCTCCGTTTTCAATTCCGCAAATTGCGTTGTGAAGCCTGTATGACCCTCTCGGTGTCCGGATAAACTGTTCGGGGCATCGCGTCCTGTGGTGATCGCACACCGCGATCCAAAAACAGGAAAAACCAGACCCTGTTTCACCCCGGAACTGAGTACGCCCCGCCAAACGGGACGACTTGGTCGCGCACGGTCTTTACAGATACGTGCGCCTCGTCGATACGGACGTGTGAGATTTCGTGGAAGCTGATTCGGGTGTGCGTGCACACCGGAATCAACGCGTATCCGCGGACATCGCCCCGTATCCGCCTTTTCTGCAATTCGCCCTAACTTCGTGCACACTCGTCAGATCGAGACAAAACTTGCGCCATCGGACTCGTAGCGATACGCTGGTCCTGTGGGTCAAGTTTGGTTCGATTCTGAGAACGTTGACGAAATCGCGTGTCGTGGGCCCCACAGGCCCCCGCTCGACGGGCGATTTTGTGTTCGGCTCATCGGAATCCAAATCTGGAAGTTCCGTTGGGTTCGTATCAGCGTTCCTGACCTGTTGACACTAAGTTTGGTGAATTTGGAGACCTTTGACCCGGACACGTTTTTCGGTGCAAAGCGGGCCCACCGGCGGACCCCGTTTTGACCCGAAACTGCCGTTTTTGCCCTTGTCTCCAAATTGGACCCAAGGACAGGCGTTTATAGCTATTTGACGTCTTCTGAGCATGATGGTAATGTCTATTTCAGCTTTTGGACTCATCTGTGGAAATTTCTCCCAAGAACCAAACAGATCCAAACAACAGGCAAGTACCTGCACTTCAAGTTAAATCTATATATATTGTGATAATTAATTCTCTGCTTTACTAGTATCCTTGATGATTACACCTAGTGTTAGAAATGCTGGATTTTCATGTCTTGAATATTGGAATTCATGTCTTATTTTTCATGTCGGGTGGGAGAATACCTAGAAGGCATGTAGTTTACCCTTTCCCCTGGATTGACTAATAGCTGTTGGTACACGACTGTCCATCAGCCGGATCTTGATTGAATTGTCTAATAGCCGTTTATGACGGCCGGATTAGCCTTATAAACCCCTACATGCCAACTATGTATTCTAAAAACAAACACAAGTTCACACAGATAGTTCTGGTCATGTTATATTTCTTGCTGGCTATTGTAGTTCATTTCCTGTTCCATTTATTTCTGTTTCTCATATTCCTGTTACAGCTAACTCTGAGATAATAATGTTCTGCTAATGCTGTTTCTCAACATGATATCCAATATTTAATTGTCATAAAATATTTAGTTTAATCTTGTCGTGCACTGTGTACTTTGCTCCTTTCCTGACTGGATCTGTTGTTTAGGCGATGATGAGAACCTTGCCCCCACCTATTATGGCCCCTATGAGGCAGCAGGTGATACAGTTGCAGAGCCAGTTCCCGCACAGGAAGCTACTCCTGCTGAGTAGTTAGCAGTAGTTATCTTAGTTTTGCTCTTTATCTTATTTAATCGGGTTTGTCCCCGATTTCATTTTGGAGTTCCTGTACTAAACATTTGAATTTGTTGTCACATTTATTTCAGTTGCAATCTTAAGTTTCATTTCTCAATATTATCTTGCCTATGTTATTTGTGAATGAGCTAGTTAGTAAATCTGGATTTGACCTAGACAGCGTACTACCGCCGATTCTGCGGCGTAGGCTGGACGTGCCCACGCACTCGTGCCCGAATATCCGGGTGCGGGTCGTGACAAGTATTTAAGGGACAATCATTTCTTTGTCGTTCTCATTTTAGAAGCTTTATAAGTAATTTAGCAATTAAATATAATTTTAGTTGTTCAGCTAGTGTTATGAATAATGCTCGTGGAATTATATATAGTTGTGATCAACCGAATTATAATTGGAGAGTATATGTCAAATCTATTGGAAATGGCGATATAGTTAAAGTTAGTACATTATAAAATCGCCATTCTTGTTTAGGGAGAATTAGTACAGGACGTCATCGACTAGCTACCGCTGCATGGATTAAGACCATGATAATTGACATTATTAGAGATAACCAGTCATACAGTCCATCACAAATTGTTAAAGATATATATAGGGAGCACCGTATACAAGTTAGTTATTCCAAGCCTGGAAAGCCCGAAAGACAGCATTAGCTGAAATTAATGGTAGTTATGATGAGGCATACGCTAGTATTGAGGAGTATTATTATAGAATTATGGAGACAAATCCAGGTAGTACATGTTTTATTAAAACTGCCGAAAATAATAGCTTTCAACGAATTTTTATTTATTTTAAGTCATGTATTGATAGATTTTTAAGGGGCTGTTTACCAGTTATTAGTACTGATGCTACATTTCTTTCGTCTAAATATCAATGTATCTTATTTATTGTTTGTGCTCACGATCCTAACTATCAATTATATCCTATAGCTTATGTTGTTGCTGAAGGTGAGAATAGTGATTCTTGGTCTTGGTTTTTAAATTCTCTTAAAATATCTTTTGAAAGTTGTTTTAATGATTGGAGTACAATTTCATTTATATCTGACAAGCAAAAAGGATTAATAAATGATGTTCGTGCTATTTTTTCTACATCTCCTCATTTTTTTTGTATTCAGTATTTTAAACAAAACATGAAAAAAGTTACCAAAGAACCAGTATTTCAACACTTGTTAGACTCGTGTCACGCCCCAGTCCCAAAAGTACGTAGGACTAGGACACGTAAGCATGCCAGCCGCATGGATATGGCAACTCCAATATATGGAAACCAAATACATACGTACGCTGTAATATGAATATCAAATCCACAAGTGGTATAGAATATATCACAAGTCACAGGGAATAATCTAAATCTCATCCACGAAAATCAATATAAATGAATAACCAGCATCTATATAACTAGATCTCAACATAATTATCTAAGGATGATAGTTGGATGAAAACAAATCCACTACCAACTCGAATGTAAGAGCAAATACAAATAAGTACAACATAATAACACCATATAAGAATACCAGCTAGCAATCACGGCTCGAAGAGAGGACATCCACGAAACATATATATATCCAAATCTGCGCTCCTGGAAATACTCAAGAACAAATATACCTGGCAGAGGACCAGGTCCTCAGAGGGACGTAACAAGATACAGAAAATATGAGCCAATTTGAATACAGTAAACATGCATCATATTTGAAAATAAATAAGTACGCTGTACAAGACAATCTATATGAATGCAAATGAGGACAACTTTTCGACGTATGGGCAAGGGTAGGCTACTCGATCTAATCCTCACAACCTCACGCTCGTCAGTGGACATCATCAGCCGACATACCTCTGGGGTAGCGACCCTCAGACTCCATCAATCGACATACCTCTCGGGTAGCGACCATCGGACACGACCACCATAGTGCGTGCTAGTGACTACGGTGTTACCAGAGTGGTTAAAAGCCCATACGCCTAATGATTGTCCTCTATGATACTAAGTGCCATGTGTGTGTCAACATATCTAATACATAGTAATGACTGAAAGAAAACTACACATGCAAGAATAAACAGAAATACAATAAATATAAAGAAATATAAATAGCATGCAAAAGTACTGTAACAATTTGGCAAGGTATCTTGCCTGGCAAGAAAGCTGCAAAAATATAATATCCCGATGTCAACTCCAAGAGTCAGAAGCTACGACCACAGAATGAACGTCTCCGGATACTGAAATAAACATCGCCAACATTTCCAGAATAAGCAAAATAGCTAAAAAGCACATCCCTTTCGTCCAATTTGGACACAGGGACAAAACGGTAATTTTGGGTAAAAACGGGATCCACATGTAGCCCACTTTGCACCAAAAAGCATGCCAAGGGTAACAGTCTCTAAATAGGACAAATTATAGGCCAAACAACTCTAAATGTCAATACGAACCCAACAGTATGTCCAAATATGGATTCCGATGGACCGAACACAATTTTGTCCAAAAAGTCAACTATGGGGCCCGCCAATTGGCGATTTGGTCAACCGTCTCAGAATTGCATAAAAATTGGGTCACAGGACCAGCGCGTTACCACGAGTCCAGTGGCGCAAGTTTCGTCGCAATCTGACAAGCGTACAGAAAATACGCGCGAGTTTCACAAAAGTTACGACACGGGGTGTGTCCGCGGATACGGCCTGATTTCAACGCGCACAGGCGTCCGAATCAGTTTCCACGAATTTTTACGCATCCGGTTACGCTGCGTGCACCGTTCGATACACTTGGTACATGGTGGGGCGGTCTCGTTTGGCGGGGCGCGCTCTATTTTACAACTTTTAGAATTCTGAAAAAAGTGGGTTCGTGTAGTTTTGGGACGAATTTAATTCTGTCCACAGCAGTTAATAATCTAGGGTTATTTAACAGAAAATAAACTAGGTCAAGTGTTCTACACATATCAAAAATAATCATCGAATTCGGATCTCTGTGGTGGGAGATACGAACTCGGCAACATGGTTGGTCACCGCAGTTTTCTGCAATCCCAGAATTCGGTCTGCTCGCGCCAACTTGGGCGCTGTTTTCGCCTATGGGTACACGTTGTTCGAGGTCTGCTATTATACAAATATGGAAGAGGGTTAAGGGGTAAGCATACCGGTAAAGACGGAACGGCGTTTGGTTGAGCGAGTCGACGGAAAACAACTCCGGAGCGAAGGTATCTCGTGTGGGAATCTGCAGTGCGCGAGGTCGGGGTCGTCGGGATGGTTTGGACGGCCTGGCGGGTTTCTCTGGCTGCGGTGGCGGCTCTCTCTAGGTCTAGATGAGAAGAGGAGGGTCTGAAGTTTTTAGGTTATGGTTTAGAAAAATTATATATATATATATATATATATATATATATGTGAAAGGAAGAGAGACAGTTTAGATTTGGGTTAATAGTCGCGGAAGGGGGTCTGTGGAGTTGGAAATAAAGGGGGCGGCTAATGGCTGTTGGTGTGGAATAGTTTGCTAAGGAAAGTTTTTGCTAAAGTTTGCTAAGTTTTGCTAGCAAGTTGCTTGTTGGAATAGTATGCTACATTTGCTATTGATTATTAGTAATAGTATTATTATTAGCATTATTAGTTTATTTTATTATATTATTTCTTTTCTTTTCTTTATCTTTTCTTTTCTTGTTAAAGATATATATGCATATATATATATATATATATATATATATATATATATATATATATATATATAGAAAAAATTTAGATTATATTAATGCACACTTTTAAGCTAGCAACTGCTCAAGGGGTCTCCTACATGAAATAAATTTCGAAAAATTTCTAATGGTCCCATAAATCCTCTAAGTGTCCGAACACCTAAAATAAAAATTATTAAAAATCTATTTCTCCCATTTAGCCACTAATACTACAATTAAATTATTAATTAATAAAAAATAATAATAAATACGGTTTTTTTTTTGAAATAGGGGTTTTACATTCTACCCAACTTATAAAAATTTTGTCCTCGAAATTAAAACTAAGCCGTGGTAGAAAGTCAAGGGTGGTATAAGATTTGCATTGTTTAAAATACAAGGCTAAGTTTAAAGGGGGTGGGCGATGTTACGCGTTGCACATCCCGAAAAATCATGGAAAAATCCACATGAGCGAAAAATAGGTTTCTTCATGTTCATGTCCAACGGTGTGGACACCTAATGCTCTTTTGCATAAAAGCGCCCAAAAATTGGAAAATTGCACAAAGATGAGAATTGGATGATGGGCACGTCTAGGATAAGGGTGTGAAATTTGTAGGGAGGCAGTGTCTAGTGAAGTGCTCCAATTATCGGAGCACGATAAGGTACGCTAAGTGATACAATATTTCAAAATTAAATAAAAATATCGTGTTCTATTTCTACTGGATTCAATCTAGCCTTAGACTCACTATCTAAGCCAAGTAGGTTTAATTTTGGGTGGGGGATTCACAATCTACCGAACTTAAAATTTATCCATCTATCACCTAAGGCTATACATCTAGGAAAACTATTCCTCAAATTATTTAATCATATTATTCAATCCTCAAAGTTTTAACACCAAACATATCACCTATGATATGCCCTTAATCAATTATAAAAGAAGGTCGCTAAGTCATGTGATTAGCCTTATGTGGTATATCTAGTACTTATCAGTATGTCTACTTATACCAGCACGAGATTTTATCTTTCCGAAATAAGGAAAGACGGAGAGCAATAATAAAGAACTCAAGTTGAAGGTGATAGAATACAAGTACGAGGTTCAAAGAGATTTAAGAAATTCAAAAAAAGAGTTGTCAGGACAGTTGTGGATTGAATTCCTATTTTTGGTAATTTTCTATTTACATGCTCGTATCAGTACAGTTATGTAACCGATACGATGTGTCAGACATATCTAGGGGCAAGTATATCTGTCTACTACCATATATCTCAATCTACGTAAAGTAGTCATGCGAAGAGCGAACCAAGCGCACTAAGGTTAGCTAGACCTTAATACACCGATTCTGATTAGGCAATTGTATCATTGTGTGCACCCAATAATACATATGCCATGAGCAAGCTCGATAAAAGAATAAGCTTGCAAAAACTAGGCTATAATAGCAGCATAAGTCAAGGTAGTACAACAAACATAAATACACTGGATTATGATGAAAGAAGGTACATAACAATTCAAGTTCACAAAAGATAAGGCTCCATAATCTCTACATTTGTCATACTAATTCCTTGTCTAAGTCGATAGTCGACAAAGTGGGGGTATAGCCTCTAAGTTCTACAGTCTGATGAAACATTATCTTCTTATGCTAGCACACAGTTAATGTCATTCAGCTACACTTCAATAATAGGGCAAAAGACTATGTGATACTATGTTGTGAGGTATACTACCCAACTTATAACAATAAACTAGTACTGTAATTGTCTTAAGGATACCGTAGAAACTCTTGTTAAGGTTTACGAGAAGGGGTCTTGGTACTTATTAGGGTATCCTCTATACTAGGGTCAAATATTATGGTAAAACTTCTAACTAACTCTAGTAGCATCTATACTACTCTCAAGTCTTCATAATATATCAAGGGGTAATGATAAACCAGTCTATAGATAAGGAATTCTACGGTTCACTAATTATTCTAAACTTAGTGGGGTGTCTATATTCTCGTTGTATTCTTAATAGGTGTGCTACCATAATCATCATCCTAATAACAGGGGTTCCTATATTCTAGCAGAAGGCTTTACTCAAAGAACTATTAGGGAAGTAAAGGAATCAA
The DNA here is from genome assembly GCA_036927795.1 of Iris macrosiphon. Lineage (NCBI taxonomy): Eukaryota > Viridiplantae > Streptophyta > Magnoliopsida > Asparagales > Iridaceae > Iris > Iris macrosiphon. The sequence goes on along the minus strand of JAYESA010000009.1, from coordinate 27,265,329 downwards.
GCATGATGCAATTATTCAAATAGAACAGATAGGAGGAAGATGAATCATAGTCAATTGTGGATGAGATCCTATACTCTAGTCCTAGGTGCAGGCTTGCTCGGCACAGTAACGTAACCGAGACAATATGCTCTGACCTGCATGGGCCACCACAAAAACATGTCACGTCCCAGTCCCAAAAGTACGTAGGACTAGGACACGTAAGCATGCCAGCCGCATGGATATGGCAACTCCAATATATGGAAACCAAATACATACGTACGCTGTAATATGAATATCAAATCCACAAGTAGTATAGAATATATCACAAGTCACAGGGAACAATCTAAATCTCATCCACGAAAATTAATATAAATGAATAACCGGCATCTATATAACTAGATCTCAACATAATTATCTAAGGATGATAGTTGGATGGAAACAAATCCACTACCAACTCGAATGTAAGAGCAAATACAAATAAGTACAACACAACAACACCATATAAGAATACCAGCTAGCAATCACGGCTCGAAGAGAGGACATCCACGAAACATATATATATCCAAATCTGCGCTCCTGCAAATACTCAAGAACAAATACACCTGGCAGAGGACCAGGTCCTCAGAGGGACGTAACAAGATACAGAAAATATGAGCCAATTTGAATACAGTAAACATGCATCATATTTGAAAATAAATAAGTACGTTGTATAAGACAATCTATATGAATGCAAATGAGGACAACTTTTCGACGTATGGGCAAGGGTAGGCTACTCGATCTAATCCTCACAACCTCACGCTCGTCAGTGGACATCATCAGCCGACACACCTCTGGGGTAACGACCCTCGGACTCCATCAATCGACATACCTCTCGGGTAGCGACCATCGGACACGACTACCATAGTGCGTGCTAGTGACTACGGTGTTACCAGAGTGGTTAAAAGCCCATACGCCTAATGATTGTCCTCTATGATACTAAGTGCCATGTGTGTGTCAACATATCTAATACATAGTAATGACTGAAAGAAAACTACACATGCAAGAAAAAACAGAAATACAATAAATATAAAGAAATATAAATAGCATATAAAAGTACTGTAACAATTTGGCAAGGTATCTTGCCTGGCAAGAAAGTTGCAAAAATGTAATGTCCCGATGTCAACTCCAAGAGTCAGAAGCTACGACCACAGAATGAACATCTCCGGATGCTGAAATAAACATCGCCAACGTTCCCAGAATAAGCAAAATAGCTAAAAAGCACATCCCTTTCGTCCAATTTGGACACAGAAGCAAAACGGTAATTTTGGATAAAAGCGGGGTCCACATGTGGCCCACTTTGCACCGAAAAGCGTGCCAAGGGTAACAGTCTCTAAATAGGATAAATTATAGGTCAAACAACTCTAAATGTCAATACGAACCCAACAGTATGTCCAAAAGTGAATTCCGATGGACCGAACACAATTTTGTCCAAAAAGTAAACTGTGGGGCCCGCCAATTCGCGATTTGGTCAACCGTCTCAGAATTGTGTGAAAATTGGGTCACAGGACTAGCACGTTACCACGAGTCCAGTGGCACAAGTTTCGTCGTAATCTGACAAGCGTGCACAAAATACGCGCGAGTTCCACAAAAGTTGCGACACGGGGTATGTCCGCGGATACGGTCTGATTTCGACGCGCACAGGCGTCCGAATCAGTTTTCACAAATTTTTACGCTTTAGGTTACGCTGCGTGCACCGTTCGGTACACTTGGTACATGGCGGGGCGGTCCCGTTTGGCGGGGCGCGCTCCATTTTACAACTTTTAGAATTCTGGAAAAAGTGGGTTCGTGGAGTTTTGTGACGAATTTAATTCTGTCCACAGCAGTTAATAATCTAGGGTTATTTAACAGAAAATAAACTAGGTCAAGTATTCTACACATATCAAAAAGAATCACCGAATTCGGATCTCTGTGGTGGGAGATACGAACTCGGCAACATGGGTGGTCACCGCAGTTTTCTGCGATCCCAGAATTCGGTCTGCTCGCGCCAACTTGGGCGCTATTTTCGCCTATGGGTACACGTTGTTCGAGGTCTGCTATTATACAAATATGGAAGAGGGTTAAGGGGTGAGCATACCGATGAAGACGGAACGGCGTTTGGTTGAGCGAGTCGACGAAAAATAACTCCGGAGTGAAGGTATCTCGTGTGGGAATCTGCAGTGCACGAGGTCGGGGTCGTCGTGATGGTTTGGACGGCCTGGCGGGTTTCTCTGGCTGCGGTGGCGGCTCTCTCTAGGTCTAGATGAGAAGAGGAGGGTCTGAAGTTTTTAGGTTATGGTTTAAAAAAATAAATATATATATATATATATATATATATATATATATATATATATATATATATATATATATATATATATATATATATATATATATATATATATATATATATATATGTGTGTGTGTATATATATATATATGTGAAAGGAAGAGAGAGAGTTTGGTTTTGGGTTAATAGTCGCGGAAGGGGGTCTGTGGAGTTGGAAATAAAGGGGGCGGCTAATGGCTGTTGGTGTGGAATAGTTTGCTAAGGAAAGTTTTTGCTAAAGTTTGCTAAGTTTTGCTAGCAAGTTGCTTGTTGGAATAGTATGCTACGTTTGCTATTGATTATTAGTAATAGTATTATTATTATCATTATCATTATTAGTTTATTTTATTATATTATTTCTTTTCTTTTCTTTTCTTTATTTTTTCTTTTCTTATTAAAGATATATATGCATATATATATATATATATTTGTATATATATATATATATATATATATATATATATATATATATATTTATATTTATATATATATTCATAGAAAAAATTTAGATTATATTAATGCACACTTTTAAGCTAGCAACTGCTCAAGGGGTCTCCTACATGAAATAAATTCCAAAAAATTCCTAATGGTCCCATAAATCCTCTAAGTGTCCGAACACCTAAAATAAAAATTATTAAAAATCTATTTCTCCCATTTAGCCACTAATACTACAATTAAATTATTAATTAATAAAAAAATAATAAATACGGTTTTTTTTGTTTTGAAATAGGGGTTTACAACTCGCTTGCTAGATCATATAATAAAACGGATGCAGAGAGTGTGTTTGATATAATTAAAGCCGAGAACATAATTTTGTACGATTGGCTTATTGGCGTAAACGATGAAAGTCGTCGATTTGAACATTGGATAACAGCGTATGCTACTTGTCCTAGATTATATATTAACACTTCTAATCTTGCTGAATGTTTCAATAGCTGGATTAAGAAATTACGAGATAAGCCAATAATAATACTTCTCGATGGTATTAGAGCCAAGATTATTATACTTCATGACAATCGTAGAAAGAATGCTGAAAATATAGACACAGATTATTGTCCGAAGATGTTAAAGACCATGGCTTGTATTATCAAAGAGAAGAATCACCTAGAAATATTAGCTATTGATAGTTATAAGTTTGAAATAATAGACCGTGCAACAAGTAGAACCTATATTGTTAATATAACTGACAGATCTTGTACATATTTTAGATGGTACCATACTTATATACCATGTATACACTAAATCAATACGAATAATGAGCAACTTAGAACTTACATTCCTCAGCAGATCTTAGTCCGGGAGATATGTCCCTCACACTATAATTCTCGAATAGTCAACAACGAGACTAAGGATTCGTTGTAATGCATTTGCTGCCTCATAACCGACTGTCGGTGGATCATCGGGAATTATTGGGCTCATTCTGAATTGTCGAAGAACACGGTCTGCCGGATGGTACATGGTGAACCGATCATATATAATATGAGATCTGTGTAAAGTAAATGAATATGATGTCCTCTTAATTTCTGGAGCATCATCTTCACATGAGTAAGGTAACCAGGTAACCTATTTAAAGATATTGTATCAAATAGATGTGATATTTATCTACGATCAAAACTAAAATAATTTAAAGATATTTATTAGATATTTAAAAATTACCTCATGATACTGCAGTGTATCAAATTGGTTACGATAAAGTGATACACTCCTGTATTGGTAGTGTTGATAATCCACTACATCTGTGGGCCATCGCATAGCAACTGGAAATACAACAACATCACTGAGAATGCTAGTAACAGGCCTACCAATATAGAAGTGCTCGTAGGACCAGAACTATAAAACAAAAATATGACATTAGTACAAACAAAATTTGCGTATAAAATTACTCTAACTTTTTTAGGTCTTTCATTCATACATGAATCAGTGAAATACATCCACAAATACTCTTGCGATTGGATCTCACAAATTCTGTCAGATTGGCGTATAAAAATGCAAGATTAGCAGCTCCCCACGCATGCTGAGTAGGTTTTGTCAAATCATCCAAGAATGGTAGAAGTTGCACATTTACCATATTTTCCGATGCATCAAAAAATAGAATTGTACCATATAAACAGAGCAGATACGCTCTAGTACAACGAATGACCTGAAAATATTAAGTGTTATATAGATACTAAATTAAGTCATAAACAAACATTCCTAATAAAAATACATACCCGTATTTCATCTACATCAACCACCCTGTCAATAGTGTGATGTAGGTCCATGAAGTTGCCACGAAGCCATGTAAACTTCACAAAATTGCCGTCTTTTATACCATATGGAGGGCTAACACCGAGATACCTCCTGATCAGATCAGATCAGATCAGATCCCTTTAAGTGCGGATCAAAATATATAGTGTCACCTTTAATATGTAACCCTAGTATATTTGTGTAAACCGCCTGATTTTTCAAGAATTTTTAATTTAGATTTTTTACAATTTTCTGGAATTTTTTGAGATTTTTCTCTAATTAAACTAAGGTGTTTTAATTATTAAATGATTTTTAAATGATGTTAAATAATATTAAAATATTATGAAAATAATATTTTATGGTGTAAAATGAAAAACTAGACATAGGATAATTTTCCGGGAATTTATTGGACCCCGAAATCATTTTTAAAGCCCTAAAAATTAATTATTTAATTAAACTAAAATAAACCGGGTTTATTTTAAATAAACCAAACCAAACCAATAGCTGAACCAAACCGGTTTAACTAAACCCAAATCCTTATTGGGTCGGATCCGGGCCCAAAACCCAGACCCGACCCGCTAGCCCGACCCGACCCGCATTTGTTATTGAATCGGGCCGGATCCATAACCAAACCCGACCCGTCCGCCCGAACCCGCTAGCTCTTTCTCTTCCCAACCGCTCAGCCACCCGACCCCCGACTCCTCACCTCCCCTCCGCCGGCCAACCCGCCGCCGCTTGGCCTCCCCGCAACCGCCGCCCGCTCGCCTCCGGCCACCGCAACCGCCGCCGCTCCCTCTCCCCTCTCCGGCCTATAAAAGCCCCTCTCCTCCGCCTTCATCCTCCCCCTCGACTCCCTCTCCGCCACCGGCTGCTCCGCCTCCCTCTGCCCCCGCCGTCCTACGCAGAACCCCGCAGCGCCTCGCCGCAACACCCCCGCCGGCTCCACCCGCCTCCTCCGCTGCCCGGCCTCCCTCCGGCCGCCTCCGTCCGCCGTAGCTTCGGTTGGTCCAAACCCTAACCCTAGGGTGAACATCATCCTGACACGACTCAGACACGTGTCGGATACGAGAAATTTTGATTTTCTGGAGCCCTGTTCAGGTACTCATATCTCTCTCCTCGCTGCCCTGTTTTCGATTCCGTCAGTTGCATCGAGTAGCCTGCTTGTACCCTCGGTGTCCGTACAAACCGCTCGGTGCATCGCGTCATGTGGTGATCGCGAACCGCGATCCAAAACAGGAAAACCAATGCCTTGTTTCACCCCGGAACTGAGTACGCCCCGCCAAAAGGGACGACTTGGTCGCGTGCGGTCTTCACCGATACGTGCGCGTCGTTGATACGGACGTGCGGGATTTCGCAGAAGTTGATTCGGATGTGCGTGCACACCGGAATCAATGCGTATCCGCCGACAACGCCCCGTATCCGACCTTTCTGAATCTCGCTGTTACTTAGTGTACACACGTCGGATCGAGATAAAACTTACGCCATCAGACTCGTAGCAATATGATGGTCCTGTGACCCAAGTTTGGTTCGATTCTGAGAACGTTGACAAAATCGTGTGTCGGGGGGCCCCATAGGCTCCACTTGACGGGCGATTTTGTGATCGGCTCATCGAAATCCAATTCTGGATATTTCATTGGGTTCGTATCATCGTTCCTGACTTGTTGACACTAAGTTGGACGAATTTAGAGACCTTTGGTTCTGACACATTTTTCAATGCAAAGCGGCCCACATGTGGACCCCGCCTTGACCTGGAAATGTCATTTTTGCCCTTGTGTCCAAACTGGACTCAAGGACAGGCATTTCTAGCTGATTAATATTTTCAGGATCTGATGGCGATGTCTATTTCAGCAACCGGAGTACTGCCTGCAATCCCCGCTGAAGCCAGAGCTACAATTGGAGCCGGAAACCCAGGCAAGTGTACCTTGCCATAATTGCAGTATATTGATTCATTTTGTTCTCTTGATTTATTCCTGTGACTGTTGTACATGCTCAAACCTAGGGCCGTTTGACTTACTTAGCTTCCGATTAATAGTCGGGTGCCAACACCGTACGCGGGGTTGTGTAAGGTCAACTAGAGATGGATATCGTGACATTTACATTCTCGTACTTGCCATATCAAGTACATTATACCCAGGACACCTGACACAGATCATAAGACAGAATCTTCCTGAAATATTCAAGGTGGTTCTGTATAGGATACAGATTTCATGACTTGAACATTATATTCTTAGATCTTAATATATGACTTGCATTAGTTGATCTTGCGTGACATCAACATAAGACATTATGAAACTGTGACGTGAGATTACATTGGGTGGGGAGAGATTTCCCATACAAAAGGCTGAATATATATATATATAATACTTAATGGATTGTGCCTTAGACTCTGACACAGAGCTTTGGTACCGTACTGGCCCTTCGAGAAAATACTGCTATGGTTTCTTCGACACTGATCCTGTAGTAGTCTCAGCCTGAGTATGACTGAAACTCTCACTTGCATATCATGTAACGCCCCAGTCCCAAAATGCCGAGGGACTAGACACGTGGCAATGGCCAGCAGGACGCACCGATGGACAAACCCAATTTAATGGATCCATCAGGGCATACTTAAGCTGTAAAATCAAGTCTACGACAACAAGCACAACTAATCTCATCCACACAAGATATAAAATATGATCCACAGAATAAATGAGGAATGTAAATCATTAGCTAGTCTCATAAAGTGCTTCGGGGAACAACCCGATAAATATCTGATACAATGGTTCAACAGACCAGAATATAAATGACTGAAATAAATAAATACTGAGCATGAAACATGGATGCTCAGGAGAAGTCTTCGGCTAACACCTCATCCTCGGATGGCGGTACAGCTCCTGGATCAGCTCCTGCTGCAGTCCCGTATACCTCGGGATAGATCTCGTCCTCAAATCCTGGGGACATAATCTGGATCCAGGTCCTCAGGGGACATAGCAAGGTACAAGAAAGCTCATGCCAAAATAAATGCAGTGCAGAAAAATAAATAGAATAAATAGGGCAAGTAAGTAACCTTCTAAGTGAAAATGCAAGTGAGAGCATTACGAGTACTCAGGCTGAGTCACTACCAGCTCTGTGTCGGGGAGCCGGTAGCGGTAATAACCGATAGTGGGTCTAGCTCTGCTCCGAGAGTCTACGACCTCTCAATAATAGTGGATGTATATATATATGGAACAGCATGTAGCCTGTGTGTCTCTCTCCACCCAATGTAACCACGCATATCATGACCATAACGTCTCATGTCCATGTCAAGTGGGATCATAGCTAATGCAACAAGTCATACAATATCTAAGAATATAATGTCCATGTCAAGTCCTGTATCCTATACAGAATCACCATGAATATCTCAGGAAGATCCCGTCTCATGAATAGTGTCAAGTATCCTGGGTCATAGTGTACTTGGTAAGACAAGTACGAGAATATAAAGTGTCACGAATGTCCATCTCTAGATGACAGTACCCAACACCGCGTACAGTGTTGGCACCCGACTAATAATCGGACGATAAGTACATCACACGGTCCTAGGTTAAGCATGCACAACAATATAATAAAGCAAGGAAAATATGTAACAATACTGCAGAGTTTGTCAAGGTACACTTGCCTGGGGTCCTGTTGCTAGTATGAATCAGAGTCTAAGTCACAGTCCAAATAGCCTATGTATTACAAATTTATCACGTCAAAAGATAATTTATTTTAATTTATTTAGTTCTGGAATAATAACTCTAAAATTCTATTTTAATCTTATTATTCTGATTTTTATGTTAATTCCTAAATTTTGTCCAAAGAAACTGAATTTTATCAACTCGAGACTCATGGCACGCAAATCGAGGCAATCTGTTGACCAAAAAGTTAACCGACACAAACTCGACTTTCATGCATGATTTCCTGTAGATTTCAGCATCAAAAACATACTGAAATTTATGGCTCGTCCGAATTCAAATTCGTTTGGGAATTATGGCACATACAAATTTTGTATTGTGCACCGATGGTTAAATTCTAACCTAGAAGTTCTACAGATTTAACAGTATCAAAATACATTGAATTAAATTTTAGGAAAAACATATGTCAATGATCTCGATATTAGCTTTCCGAAACTTTAAACGGTTCATGATTCTGATTCCTGGTTCTCCCGAAATCGCGAAAACATTGAAATACGTCTATTTTCGGACATGCTGTGCTCTACGAATTTTCTAGAATTTAATACTCATAATTTTGTAAATAAAATTATATAATCAGAAAGCTAACCTCAATATCGTTCTAACGCAAGAAACTAGGCCTCGTTTGGAGTCCGGAGCTATGCGCAATGGCTTCTGGAAGATGAAGGAACCCTAGATGGCAATTCTCCAAAATCTCTCTCTCTCTAAAAAATAATGGGATAATTAGGGTTATAATATATATATATATATATATATATATATATATATATATATATATATATATATATATATATATATATATATGGATGTTGAGAGGCTGAATGAAAGTTGATAGGGTGACATGTGTCATGATTTGATTGGATGATTTTGGTTATATTATTTGTTTTTTTATTTGCCTTTATCAAAATATTATTTAAGTCATTTTAAATCTAAATAACTCAAAATAAACATTAAAAATAATCATAAAAATCTGGAAAAATTACAAAAAATATATTTTGAACCTAAAAACCCAACAAAAATATTTGGGATAATTATATATTCATAGATTTTCTACTATAATTAGGAGAAGCTCTAAAAATTAGTTTTGCCATAAAACTAAAAATAAATACTAACATTATTCCAAAAATTCTGAAATAATTTCAGAAAATATATAATAATATTATAAATCTTAGAAAATAACGTGGGTCTATTCTATATTCCTGGGCTTGCACTATAAATTCTATAAGTCCTAAAAATTAGTTATTAGCCTAAATAACTCCCAATAAATAATAAAAATACTCAAAAAAATTCCAAAAACTTCTAGAAAATATATTTTATTATTTAGAACCTAAAATAAAAGTTTGGGATATTTTTAATTATATTTGAATCTAAAATAAATTCTTGAAAATCCTAAAAAATTACAGAAAATTGTGAAAATTCCAAATTAAAATTTTCTGAAAAATCAGGGGATTACAATCTAACCAACTTATAAAAATTTCGTCCTCGAAATTAAAATTAAGCCATGGTAGAAGTCAAGAATGGTCTAAGATTTGCATTGGTTAAAATACAAGGCTAGGTTTAACGGAGTGGACGATGTTGCACGTTGCACATTCCAAAAATTATGGAAGAAATTCACATGAGTGAAAATAGGTTTCTTTGTGTGTCATGTCCAATAGTGTGGACACCTAAATACTTTTTTGCATAAAAGCGCCCAACAATTGAAACGTTGCACAAAGATGGAAATTGGAGGATGGGCATGTCTAGGACAAGGTATGGAATTTGTAGGAAGACAGTGACTAGGGAAGTGCTCCAATTATCGAAGCAATGGTAAGGCGCACCGAGGGATACCATGTGGTAAAACTAAATAAAAAATGTCGTATTCTATTCCTAAATGGATTCGAGCTAGCCTCAGTCTCACTATCTAAGCCAAGTAGGTCTACTTCTTAGGTGAGGGGGTTTCACAATCCAGCCAACTTAAGACAATATCGTCCTCAAAATTAAAATAAGGCATAATTTGTTAATCCTTCGTGTACATAAGGCAAGTCAATCACAATCTCCTTGCGATAATTAAAATTCTAATCATATCCATTGTAATCACTTCTAGGTTAAGATGACCACTGATCCAATCAAATTTAACCTATGGTTATCTCTTCTCGCTTTTTCAAATTATCCATATCCAAATTTAAATTAAATCCATATATCATCTTCAAGATTTAAATACGCATATCAATTTTACCTCACGATCTCCAATTATCATAATCTCCTCTAGAAGTAATTCGAGTCCATTATTATTCCTATTTTTACTTATAAATTTTTGTATGCTTCAACTTCTTAAATTTCATTCACATCCTTAATATTTCAAATAGGTAGTCCAACCATCAAGTTTTTATTTTAACTCAAATCATCAAATTGAAAAAAAAAAATTAAATGCAGTCCACCATTGTTCAAGTCTGAAATTCCATCTTTTTATCCTCTAAATTTTAAGTTGATGATTTTACCTTCATTGTTTAAATCATGTACTTAAGGTATAAATATCGGGTCCTCAATATCAATTCGTTAATCCTCATCATCTTAGTCATTCTTCTAAAATTTCTCAAAATTAAAATAGCTTGAACTTCTCCCAATCTAATCTTACTCGGTCACAATCTAAAAGAAATTTCTCTCGAGTTGACAAGGCACCGCTACCCAACTTAGAATTTACCCATCTATCACATAAGGCTATATACCTTAAGAGAATATTCCTTAATATGTTTACTCATGTCATTCAATCCTCGAACTTCAATGCCGATCATATCACATATGATATGTCCTTAATTACGAAGAATAATCCTCAAGTATGTGATCGGCCTATGGGGTATATCTAGTATTCTCTGTGTATCAATTTATACCAAGCACGATGTTTCGTCTTTCCGAAATAAGGGAAGACGGAGACCAATAATAAAGAGTTCAAGGGCAGCGTAATAGAATAGAAGTATTGGAATCAAGACGTTTAAAGAATTCAATTGGGAATTGTCAAAGCAGTTGTGGATTAAAATCCTATTTTGGTAATCCTTTGTTCGCCTGCTCGTATTAGTACAGTTATGTAACCGATACGATATGTCAGACATGTCTAGGGCAAGTATATTCGTCTACTAATCACTACATATCTCAATCCACGTAAGGTATTATTGCGAGGGCGAATCAAGCGCACTATGGTTGATCAGACCGTAATACACTGATTCTGAAATATATTATTATGGGCCTCCCCAATAATACATATGTCATGAACAAGCTCGATAAAGAATAAGCTTGCAAAACTAGGCTATAAAATAGCACAATAAGTCAAGGTAGTATATAAAATATAAGCACGTTAGATGATGATGAAAGGAGGTACAAATTATTCAAGTTCACAAAACGAAAAAAAATGAGCAACAATAATAAAAGACTCTACAATCTCTACAGTTATCATATAACCTCCTTGTCTAAGTTGCTAGTCGACCCAATAGGGCATGAACCTCTAAATTCTATTGTCTGAATAAATACTGTCATCTTATGCTAGCATACAATTATTGCCATTCAGTTACACCGCCTTGATGGGTCAAGTGGACTATGTGGTACTAGTCTCAAGGGAAAGGGAATATAACTTATATCGAGGTGGGGGTACAAATTACGTGATTTAACACTAAGGGATAATCATCGGGTCACAATCTACAAGATTAACTCAAACTTATCGAACTCTAACTACAAAACACAAAATTTTTAAATTCAAGACTACAACTATAATCCTAGCAAACTATGGGTCCTTAACAAGGAATAAAATTACTTGGCCTACTATTAGAAGTGTCAGGTGGCACGAATTGAAAGACGGAGAAAAGAAGAACATATTTTAGTCGTTGCGCATTAGCGAACGTTAAGGTCGCAGACGAACAACGTATAAAATTAAAATATGAGGCTCTAGATAATATCATAGTTTCCTAAGGTGAAGGTGGCGAGCAATTCTCCGTGTTTGAGGTATGATCTCATGGGGAATGTCATACTCGTTGCTCTGGGCTTCCTGAGGTACCGTCTGCTAATATCACGACAAGAACCTATATCCTAACACTATCTCACTATGCACACTAGGTTCTGTTCTAACATTTGATCTCAGATTTCTATTGGTTCCTCAAAACTGGGGTCAACCACTAGGGTCAAACATTAGGGTCCAATCTCTAACTAGCTCTTAGCAGTGCCTATACTACTCTTAGGTCATTCATGACTATAACAAGAAATAATGGTAAATTATTTTATAGGTAAGGGACGCTAGGGTTCATTAAGCGTTCTACTTAGGGGTGTGTCAATATCCTAGCTGTACTTTTAGTAGGAAGGTTACCCTACCTATCATTCTATCAACAGGGACTTCTATATTCTAGAAGAAAGCTACACTCAAGGAACTAATGAGAAGGCACATGAATCAAGCAGGATGCAATTTTTTTAACGGAATAGATTGGAAGGAGGAGGAGGAGAAGCCATAGTCAGTTGCGGATGAGATCCTATACTCTAATCCTATTTACAGGCTTGCTCGGTCCCTAAGTTGAAACCGAACAATTTTGTAGTGGACCTGCATGGGCCACCACAAAAACTATGTCACGCCCCAGTCCCAAAATGCCGAGGGACTAGACACGTGGCAATGGCCAGCAGGACGCACCGATGGACAAACCCAATTTAATGGATCTATCAGGGCATACTTAAGCTGTAAAATTAAGTCTACGAAAATAGGAACAACTAATCTCATCCACACAAGATATAAAATATGATCCACAGAATAAATAAGGAATGTAAATCATCAGCTAGTCTCACAAAGTACTTCGGGGAACAACCCGATAAATATCTGATACAATGGTTCAACAGACCAGAATATAAATGACTGAAATAAATAAATACTGAGCATGAAATATGGATGCTCAAGAGAAGTCTTCGGCTAACACCTCGTCCTCGGATGGCGGTACAGCTCCTGGATCAGCTCCTGCTGCGGTCCCGTATACCTTGGGATAGATCTCGTCCTCAAATCCTGGGGACATAATCCGGATCCAGGTCCTCAGGGGACATAGCAAGGTACAAGAAAGCTCATGCCAAAATAAATGCAGTACAGAAAAATAAATAAAATAAATAGGGCAAGTAAGTAACCATCTAAGTGAAAATACAAGTGAGAGCATCATGAGTACTCAGGCTGAGCCACTACCAGCTCTGTGTCGGGGAGCCGGTAGCGGTAATAATCGGTAGTGGGTCTAGCTCTGCTCCGAGAGTCTACGACCTCTCATAATAGTGGATGTATATATATATGGAACAGCCGTAGCATGTGTGTCTCTCCCCACCCAATGTAACCACGCATATAATGACCATAACGTCTCATGTCCATGTCAAGCGGGATCATAGCTCATGCAACAAGTCATACAATATCTAAGAATATAATGTCCATGTCAAGTCCTGTATCCTATACAGAATCACCATGAATATCTCAGGAAGATCCTGTCTCGTGAATAGTGTCAAGTGTCCTGGGTCATAGTGTACTTGGTAAGACAAGTACGAGAATATAAAGTGTCACGAATGTCCATCTCTAGATGACAGTACCCAACACCGCGTACAGTGTTGGCACCCGACTAATAATCGGACGCTAAGTACATCACACGGTCCTAGGTTAAGCATGCACAGCAATAAAGCAAGGAAAATATGTAACAATACTACAGAGTTTGGTAAGGTACACTTGCCTGGGGTCCTGTTGCTGGTATGAATCAGAGTCCAAGTCACAGTCCAAATAGCCTATGTATTACAAATTTATCACGTCAAAAGATAATTTATTTTAATTCTGGAATAATTACTCTAAAATTCTATTTTAATCTTATTATTCTGATTTTTATGTTAATTCCTAAATTTTGTCTAAAGAAACTAAATTTTATCAACTCGAGACTCATGGCACGCAAATCGATGCGATCTGTTGACCAAAAAGTCAACCAACACAAACTCGACTTTCATGCATGATTTTCTATATATTTCAGTATCAAAAACATACTAGAATTTATGGCTCGTCCGAATTCAAATTCGTTTGGGAATTATGGCACATACAAATTTTGTATTGTGCACCGATGGTTAAATTCTAACCTAGAAGTTCTACAGAATTAACAGTATGAAAATACATCGAATTAAATTTGGAAAAAATATATGTCAATGATCTCGACATTAGCTTTCCGAAACTTTAAACGGTTCATGATTCTGATTTCTAGTTCTCCCGAAATCGCGAAAACATTGAAACATGTCTATTTTCGGACATGCTGTGCTCTACGAATTTTCCAGAATTTAATACTCATAATTTTGTAAAACAAATTATATAATCAGAATTTAACCTCAATATCATTCTAACGAAAGAAACTAGCCCTCGTTTGGAGTCTGGAGCTATGCGCAATGGCTTCTGGAAGATGAAGGAACCCTAGATGGCAATTCTCCAAAATCTCTCTCTAAAAAATAATGGGATAATTAGGGTTATAATAATATATATATATATATATATATAGGGATGTTGAGAGCCTGAATGAAAGTTGATAGGGTGACACGTGTCATGATTTGATTGGATGGTTTTGGTTATATTATTTTTTTTTTTTTATTTGCCTTTATCAAAACATTATTTAAGTCGTTTTAAATCTAAATAACTCAAAATAAACATTAAAAATAATCATAAAAATCTGAAAAAATTACAAAAAATATATTTTGAACCTAAAAACCCTAGAAAAATATTTGGAATAATTATATATTCATAAATTTCCTACTATAATTAGGAGAAGCTCTAAAAATTAGTTTTGCCATAAAACTAAAAATAAATATTAACATTATTCCAAAAATTCTGAAATAATTCCAGAAAATATATAATAATATTATAAACCTTAGAAAATAACGTGGGTCCATTCTATATTCCTGGGCTTGCACCATAAATTCTACAAGTCCTAAAAATTAGTTATTAGCCTAAATAACTCCCAATAAATACTAAAAATACTCAAAAAAATTCCAATAACTTCTAGAAAATATATTTTATTATTTAGAACCTAAAATAAAAGTTTGGGATATTTTTAATTATATTTGAATCTAAAATAAATTTTTGAAAATCCTAGAAAATTACAGAAAATTGTGAAAAATTCAAATTAAAAATTTTCGAAAAATCGGGGGGTTACAACTTAGCTGGTTTATTTATTTATCCTATTGTTTCCTTTATTTATGCGCTGCATTTATTTTGGCTTGTATTATCTGTACCTTACTATGTCCCCTGAGGACCTGGAATGGATTATGTCCCCAGGATTAGCAGACGAGATCTATCCTAAGGTGTACGGTACATGAGCACTTCTCGGAACAGTACCAGTCTCTGAGGACGAGGTGATAGCTGAGGACTTTTCCTGAACAACTGCTTCTTCATGCTCAGTTTTTTTATTGGCAAATAAACTCTTTCATTCCTGTTTAAATGAACAATTGTAACAGACTTAATATCGGGTTGTTCTCCGATTTTATTTACTTTTGACTGGATGTTGTTTAATACTTTCTATTGATATTTCTGTGTTTATTTTGTGGATGAGATTAGTAAACCTTGATCATTGTAATACAGCTTAAGTATACCCCGATGGATCCATTAAATTGGGTTAGTCCATCGGTGTGTGCTGCTGGCCATTGCCACGTGGCTAGTCCCTCGATATTTTGGGACTGGGGCATGACATGATTTTTGTGGTGGCCTATGCAGGTCTACGACTAAATTGTTCGGTTTCAACTTAGGGACCGAACAGGCCTGCAATAAGAATAGGATAAGTTTTTAGGATCTCATCCACTTGCTTGAAACGTTCTTGATATTTATATCGGATTTAAATTAAATTCTTGACTTGCATCTTGCCTTGATTCCTGTGCGCCTCTTATAGTTTATTTTTGATGCAGAGTAATGGATTCAAGAGCAAACGACGAAATTCCAACAAACATACCAATAGGTGCTGTAGTCACATACGGAGAAGATGAAGTGACGCCATTGAGCGAAGATCCCTCTACTCAACAAGGCAGCCAAGCAGATCAGCATGCTCCTAGATTTCGACGAGATGACATCCCACCGCCTTCGCAGTTTGTTCCACCAATGCCTGTTTTTCCACCAGGATAAGTCATGGATGGGCAACAGATGTTCCAAATGATCTACGTAATGATGCAAGCCCAGCAACAAGTCCAACACGAGGTCCAGCGTCGCGAGGCTGAGTACTTGAGGAACAGCATAGTAAATGCACTGGAATAGGCCAACCTACCAACTCTACGACAACCGATGGGCTCTATCACCGATTTCCGCCAGCTGAAGCCCCGTACCTTCTCAGGCAAGGAGGAGCCCACAGAAGTTCATGAGTGGCTCACCAACATACAACATCAATTAGAAGCAGCTGAGCTACCAAGGGAACGTTGGATGACTGCCGTCAGAATGCAATTGACGGACAATGCACATCACTGGTGGCTATCTGAAGAGAGACGGCTCGGACCAGATCGAGTCACTTGGGAGGAGTTCTCCAAACTCTTTCAAGAGATATACATTTCAGCTATCGCTCGATCAGAACTGCGGGACAAGTTCAATCGCCTCATTCAAGATACTATGACGGTGGAAGAGTACAACGCTGAGTTCATTCGTCTGAGTCGCTTCGCCCCTACATTGATCCCGACAGAAGAAAAAAAGGCTGAGAAGTTCTTTGATGGGCTAAAATTTGAGCTACAAAGAATGATCGGATCCATCGCACCTACTTCGTACACGGACGTCCTTGCTGCAGCTCAACATATGGAGCATGTCATCAGACGAGAATCCAACCTGAAGAGGCCTTCTACATCAGTACCAGCCAGAGCACCGAATGGAGAAGCTGCCAAGAAACCAAATCTGTATCAAGCACCACAGGGAGCTGCATCCAAATCCCAAACTCTTCCTACTTGTTACTACTGCGGCAAGATAGGCCATGTTGAGAAGGAGTGTAGACGTAAATTCGGACTGTGCTTAGGTTGCGGATCCAGACAGCATGCAGTGAGAGACTGCCCTGAGCGTAGAGAAGGAGCACCAAGGGCAAACCAATAAACTCTACCAGCACCAGGAGGACATCAACCAAGGCCACCCTTGGCACTTCAAGCAGCACCTTTCCAGCAAGCCCAGCAACAGCAGAGGGTACCACCTCAAGGACGCGGACCAGCTTTCGCGATGACTGTGGGAGACGCGCAGAATCATTGAGTAGCTAATGCGCGTAAGTTTTTGTAGTTCTGTTTCTAGTATTGCTTTAGTTCGTGCCGTTGGTTCGTGACCCTAGACTTAACCTGATAGTTTTAACTTGCTAATAATTGATAATCTAGTGATAACCTAGAATTGTTAATCTAATATGTTTTTAAAGAATAACCTAGATTTTTTTTAAAAATTTCTAGATTTCCTTCAATTGGGAAATTGTATTGCTTAGGGATATAATTTTTTCTATGTGTTTTAAACCCTCAATCTTGACTTTTTTTAATCTTGATGTGCTTCGAATAAATTTGTGCAGCCGTGTCATCTCTGCTGACCGATTATTCTTTGATTGCGAGGACGCAATCCTCTTAAGGGGGGTAGATTGTAAACCCCCTGATTTTTCAAAAATTTTTAATTTAGATTTTTCACAATATTCTGGAATTTTCTGAGATTTTTCTCTAATTAAACTAAGGTATTTAATTATTAAATGATTTTAAATAATATTAAATAATATTAAAATATTATAAAAATAATATTTTATGGTGTAAAATGAAAAACTAGACATAGGATAATTTTTCGGGAATTTATTGGACCCCGGAATTATTTTTAAAGCCCTAAAAACTAATTATTTAATTAAACTAAAATAAACCGGGTTTATTTTAAATAAACTAAACCAAACCAATAGCTGAACCAAACTGGTTTAACTAAACCAAAATCCTTATTGGGTCATATCCGGGCCCAAAACCCAGACCCGACCCGCTAGCCCGACCCGACCCGCATTTGTTATTGGATCGGGCCGGATCCATAACCAGACCCGACCCGTCCGCCCGAACCCGCTAGCTCTTTCTTTTCCCAACCGCTCAGCCGCCCGACCCCCGACTCCTCACCTCCCCTCCGCCGGCCAACCCGCCGCCGCTTGGCCTCCCCGCAACCGCCGCCCGCTCGCCTCCGGCCACCGCAACCGCCGCAGCTCCCTCTCCCCTCTCGGCCTATAAAAGCCCCTCTCCGCCGCCTTCATCCTCCCCCTCGACTCCCTCTCCGCCACCGGCTTCTCCGCCTCCCTCTGCCGCCGCCGTCCTACGCAGAACCCCGCAGCGCCTCGCCGCACCACCCTCGCCGGCTCCGCCCGCCTCCTCCGCTGCCCGGCCTCCCTTCGGCCGCCTCCGTCCGCCGTAGCTTCGGTTGGTCCAAACCCTAACCCTAGGGTGAACATCACCCTGACACGACTCGGACACGTGTCGGACATGAGAAAATTTGATTTTCCGGAGCCCTGTTCAGGTACTCATATCTCTCTCCTCGCTGCCCTATTTTCGATTCCGTCAGTTACATCGAGTAGCCTGCATGACCCCCTCGGTGACCGTGCAAACCGCTCGGTGCATCGCGTCCTGTGGTGATCGCGAACCGCGATCCAAAAACAGGAAAACCAACGCCCTGTTTCACTCCGGAACTGAGTACGCCCCGCCAAACGGGACGACTTAGTCGCGTACGGTTTTCACCGATACGTGCGCGTCGTTGATACGGACGTGCGAGATTTTGCAGAAGTTGATTCGAATGTGCGTGCACACCGGAATCAATACGTATCCGCCGACAACGCCCCGTATCCGACCTTTCTAAATCTCACTATAACTTAGTGTACACAGGTCGGATCGAGACGAAACTTGCGCCATCGGACTCGTAGCAATACGCTGGTCCTGTGACCCAAGTTTGATTCGATTCTGAGAACGTTGACAAAATCGTGTGTTGGGGGCCCCACAGGCTCCACTTGACGGGCGATTTTGTAATCGGCTCATCGGAATCCAATTCTGAAAGTTCCGTTGGGTTCGTATCATCGTTCCTGACTTGTTGACACTAAGTTGGACGAATTTGGAGACCTTTAGTTCTGACACATTTTTCAATGCAAAGCGGCCCACATGTGGACCCCGTCTTGACCTGGAAATATTATTTTTGCCCTTGTGTCCAAACTGGACTCAAGGACAGGCATTTTTAGCTGGTTAATATTTTCTGGATCTGATGGTGATGTCTATTTCAGCAACCGGAGTACTGTCTGCAATCCCCGCTGAAGCCAGAGCTGCAATTGGAGCCGAAAATCCAGGCAAGTGTACCTTGTCATAATTGCAGTATATTGATTTATTTTGTTCTCTTGATTTATTCCTGTGACTGTTGTACATACTCAAACCTACGGCCGTTTGACTTACTTAGCTTCCGATTAATAGTCGGGTGCCAACACCGTACGCGGGGTTGTGTAAGGTCAACTAGAGATGGATATCGTAATATTTACATTCTCGTACTTGCCATATCAAGTACATTATACCCAGGACACCTGACATAGATCATAAGACAGAATATTCCTGAAATATTCAAGGTAGTTCTGTATAGGATACAGATTTCATGACTTGAACATTATATTCTTAGATCTTAATATATGACTTATTGCATTAGTTGATCTTGCGTGACATGAACATAAGATATTATGAAACCGTGACGTGAGATTACATTGGGTGGGGAGAGATTTACCATACAAAAGGCTGAATATATATATATAATACTTAATGGATTGTGCCTTAGACTCTGACACAGAGCTTTGGTACCGTACTGGCCCTTCGAGAAAATACTGCTATGGTTTCTTTGACACTGATCATGTAGTAGTCTCAGCCTGAGTATGACTGAAACTCTCAATTGCATATCACTTAGCTGGTTTATTTATTTACCCTATTGTTTCCTTTATTTATGCGCTGTATTTATTTTGGCTTGTATTATCTGTACCTTGCTATGTCCCCTGAGGACCTGGAATGGATTATATCCCCAGGATTAGCAGACGTGTAAACCCCCTGATTTTTCAAAATTTAAAAAACTGGATTTTTCACAATTTTCTCGAATTTTTTGGGAATTTTCTGTAATTTAAAAACAGGATTTTAATTATTAAATAATTTTTAAATGATAATAAAAAGTATTAAAATATTATGAAAATAATATTTTTGGGTGTAAAATGAAAAACTGGACTTAGGATAATTTTTCTGGAATTTATCGGACCCCGAACCTATTTTAAAACACCTAAAAAGTATTTATTTAATTATTTAATTATTTAATTAATTATTATCTGATTATTATTATTATTATTATTATTATTATTATTATTATTATTATTATTATTATTATTATTATTATTTAAATTACCCAGCCCAGCCCGGCCCATAACCCAGCCCGCGGCCCGCGAACCCGGCCCAGCCCCTACCGGGTCGGGTCGGATCCGCCAGACCCGCCCCGCCCGCAACCCGCTAACCCGGTTTCCCCTCACCCCCGTGCCCGAGTCTTCCGCCGCCCACCGCGCCGCCCGCCGCGTCCTCCGCTCCGCTCCGACCGGACCACAACCCACGCCTCGCCATGCCTCCGCGTTTCTCCCCCCCCCTCCTCCGCCTCCCTCGGCCACGACAGCCTCCTCTCTCCCCTATTTAACCCCAGCCCCACCGTCGCACCCCCTCAGCCACTGCTCCCCTCCCTGTCGACGCCACCGGACCGCCGCCGCAGCGCCGCCAGCCCAGCCCGCCGTCGACGCCGTCCTCCTCCTTCCTCCCCTCCGGCAGTCGAGCACAGCAACAGCAGCAGCGGCCGCAGCAGCTCCCCGCGCCACCGCGCCGCCTCCAGCGCCACCGCGAGCCCCGGCCGTCCCCTCCCCGGTCGCCTCCAGCCCCCTCCGCCGTTACCCCGGCCACCCTCCTCCCTGAGCCGCCAAAAATCCCCAAACCCTAACCCTAAATTCGATTTTCGTGTCGGACACGATTCGACCCCGATTTTCGGGCTCCGTTCAGGTGCGTGTATCTTCTTGCTCGTAGCTCAGATTTCGATTCCATAAATTGCGTTGCGAAGCCTGTATGACCCTCTCGGTGCCCGGACAAACCGTTCGGGGCATCGCGTCCTGTGGTGATCGCACACCGCGATCCAAAAACAGAAAAAACCAGACCCTATTTCACCCCGGAACTGAGTACGCCCCGCCAAACGGGACGACTTGGTAGTGCGCGGTCTTCACAGATACGTGCGCGTCGTCGATACGGATGTGCCGGATTTCGCAGAAGTCAATTCGGGTGTACGTGCACACCGGAATCAACGTGTATCCGCGGACATCGCCCCGAATCCGACTTTTCTGCATTTTACCCTAACTTTGTGTACACACGGCGGATTGAAACGAAACTTGTGCCATCAGACTCGTAGCGATACGCTGTTCCTGTGAGCCAAGTTTGGTTCGATTCTGAGAACGTTGACGAAATCGCGTGTCCTGGGCCCCATAGGCCCCGCTCGACGGGCGATTTTGTGTTCGGCTCATCGGAATTCAATTCTGAAAGTTCCGTTGGGTTCGTATCAGCATTTCTGACCTGTTGATACTGAGTTTGGTAAATTTGGAGACCTTTGACCCGGATGCATTTTTCGGTGCAAAGCGGGTCCACCGGTGGACCCCGTTTTGGTCCGAAACTGTCATTTTGCCCTTGTCTCCAAATTGGACCCAAGGACAGGCGTTTCTAGCTGATTGATATTTTCTGGATCTGATGGTGATGTTTGTTTCCGCAACCGGAGTACCGCCTGTAAATCCAACCGAAATCAGAGCCGGAACCACAAGCAAGTGTATCTTGCCGAAACTTGCAGCTTTGCTACCTACTTCCTGGACTTAGTTATACATCAGTGGGCAAGTAAAGCTTGCCAAACCCTGCAGCTTGCTATATATTTTCTTGGTAAATCTAGCATCAGTGGGCAAGTAAAGCTTGCTAATTCTCAGATATTTCTGGTTATAGTATTTTATATGATTTATTGTAGATGCCTAAGTAAACTTGTTTAACTGCTCAACCCAGGACACCTGACACTATTCATGTGACGGAATTGCCTGAGATATACCTGGTGATTCCGTATAGGATATATTTTTATGTCATTTACAGTTTACATGCTTAGATTTTATCCTGACTCATTGCATTAGTTCAATCTTGCGTGACTTGTACCTGTGATATTCTGGAACTGTGACGTGAGATTACATGGGGTGGAGAGAGTATTATCATATCAAGGCTGAATATATTATAATATAAATACTGTTATCTGGCGGTGCCTTAGACTCTGATACTCTTTGGTACCTTACGGGCCCTTCAAGAAAATACTGCTATGGTTTCTTCGACACTGATCCTGTAGTAGTCTCAGCCTGAGTATGACTAAAACTCTCACTTGCATATCACTTAGCTGGTTTACATATTTACCCTGCTGTTTCATTATTACTGCACTGCATATATTTTGGCTTATGTTTTCTGTACCTTGTTATGTCCCCTGAGGACCTGGAATGGACTATGTCCCCAGGTATAGCTGAGGAGAACTACCCCGAGGTATACGGTACAGGAGCACTCCTTGGAGCAGAACTTGGAAAAGAGAACGAGATATTGGCCGAAGATTTCTCCTAAGCACCGGCTTCATCTACACAGTATTTCCATTTTCAGTATTTTATTTCCTGTCTATATTTTTCTCTGAATGTAACAGAATAATTCTCGGATTGTTTCCCGAGATAATCTTATTTATTGCTTATTTATTTCCATTGTATTATTTCTGGTAATTAATCTGTGTTTATTCTGTGGATGAGATTAGTAATACCTGAGACTTGTAACATATTACGGCTAGACTACAGCTTAAGCATGCCCTGATGGATCCATTAAATTGGGTTGTCCATCGGTGCGTGTTGCTGGCCATTACTCACGTGCTCAGTCCCTCAACATTTTGGGACTGGGGCGTGACATGGTTTTTGTGGTGGCCCATGCAGGTCTACGACTAAATTGTTCGGTTTCAACTTAGGGACCGAACAGGCCTGCAATAAGATAGGATAAGTTTTAGGATCTCATCCACTTGCTTGAATCGTTCTTGATATCTATTCGAATTAATTTATTGACTTGCATCCTGCCTTGATTCCTGTGCGCCTCTTATCGTTTATTTTGGATACAGGGAAATGGACCCACAAGCCAGCAACGAGGCTCATGCAGAAATACCATAAACCGTTGTGGTTACCCAAGAAGACGATGTGATACCAGTCGGTGAAGGCCAATCATCACAAGACAGTCAAGCAAGTCAGCCTGCCTCAAGAATCCACCAAGATGACGTTCCACCCTCGACGCAGCCTACTCCACCGATGCCTTCCTTCCCACTGGGACCGCCTATGGACGAACAGCAGATGTTTCGCATGTTCTACATAATGATGCAAGCCTATCAGAGGGTGCAACAAGAAGCTCAACAAAACCAATCGGAGAACTCCATCGATAGAACTAGCTCGGAGTCACGGAGGCCAAACAGTTCAAATGCAACCGCCTTCGACGAGGACGTCCTTACTGCAGCAAGACCCGTGGAGTGCACCCCAAGAATCGAGTCTAGCCAGAAGCGGCCGTATGCTTCAGCACCAGACCAATCACAACGAGAAAGAGCTGCAAAGCGACCACAGATAAATCCACCACCGAGAGCAGCATCAGGAGCCTCCTTCCTTCCTACTTGTCACTACTGTGGCAAGGTAGGCCACCTTGCTAAGGAATGCCGACGTAGACTGGGACAATGTCTATCTTGTGGATCCCATGAGCATTTGGTTTAATACTTCCCGCATCGTCTGATA
This sequence comes from Iris macrosiphon, assembly GCA_036927795.1. Classification (NCBI taxonomy): domain Eukaryota; kingdom Viridiplantae; phylum Streptophyta; class Magnoliopsida; order Asparagales; family Iridaceae; genus Iris; species Iris macrosiphon. The sequence goes on along the minus strand of JAYESA010000009.1, from coordinate 27,241,288 downwards.
CTGCGGAACGGCTACGTGCCCGTGAATGCCAGGACGTAGCCCCCCTTCGAATCGTCTGGCACGACTCGCTGCATCCGGTAGATAAGCGGTAGCAAATTTGGCCAGTTTATTGAATTCTGCCGAGTATTGCTTCACCGTCATGCTGCCCTGCCGGAGTTGAACGAAATCGTTTTCCCGTTGACGTCGTAGTGGTGGGGGTATAAACTCCTCCTCGAACGTGGCACGAAAAGTCGTCCACGCGATCGCCTCCTCTCCATAGCCAAGTTGAAGAGATCGTCGATGCACGTCCCACCAGTCGTGCGCGTTGAGGCGAAGCAATAGTTGGGCACAGGTGACGCGCTTGTCTTCCGGCACTTCTAGGAGAGAAAAATGATCTTCAAGCTCGGCGAGCCAATCTAGGGCCACGATCGGGTCCTCAGTCCCATTAAACGGCGTGTTGCAGACCTTCTTGAAGTTGCCAAAAGGGAAGGCAGTCACTTCCCTCGTCCTTGGCGCTAGCGGTGGTTCGACTTCAAGCACTGGCTGCTCCACTGGTGTAGCTGTCGTTGCGGCAGAATGGTTGGAGGCCAGGGTCTGAACAAGCTGCTGCAGGGTATCTACCTGCTTTTGTTGGACTGAGAGCCGGGCCTCTAGGTTGCACTCGAACTTGGCTTGGCGGGCATCATCCCTCTGTCGTTGCTCCGTGAACATTTGCATCACCTGCTGAAGGGAATCTGATCGAGACATGCCCCGTTGGCTCCGAGAGCTTCCTGAAGTTTCGGAACTGCTCTCCTGAGTCCTTGTCTCGCCTGGCGCCAGCGCTGATGGTTGCGCTTGCGTCGTTCCTTGAAAGGAAGGTAAATTACATCAGGATCATAATGTATTATGGACTTATTGCATGAACGTATCTCATTTTGTCCTTAACGAGTTCAGGAGTTCGCACAGGGATTTATCGTTAAGAAAACTTTTCCAGTTCAAGTCAAAGGAACTTTGAAGCTGTGCTCTGATACCAACATGTCATGCCCCGATTCCGCGAAATCGATAGTCGTCCCCCGGGCGTGACCGCCGTGCGGGCCTAGGTTGCGCACCGCACAAGGCTAAGTATTTTTGTTTCGCATAGCGAGCACATATTCAGAGTACGCAGATAATTGAAACACATATTGAAACATGGAAAAGTTCCCTTTTATTGATAATATGAACATCTATTACAAACTCCTTGAACTGAGTCATAAGGATTGCCTCTATGGGCTTACAAAAGTGTTGACTCAAAATGAGATAGCAGTCCTTTACATTACATCCTTTACTAAACTCAAAATATAAGACCTTGCGTCGGAACGACTGCTTTGCCACGAAGTTGCATGGTTGCTTGGTAGCTAGCTTCTAACTTCAAAATGCTTCTTCTTCTTCAAAATACTTCAAAGGTTGGCACAGTCGAGGCGTGCCTACAGCTGGACTGGATTGGGGGTTTGTCTCCTGCTCCTCGCTCGGCTCTCCTTAGCGCGGAGAACCTGTTTCAACGAGGGTCAGTACATCGAAACGTACTGGTGAAGGCAAGCTATCCCAACTATACCAATCAACACGTTGTTTTAATGAAGTATGCATATTTGTGGGTTTCTATCTTGCCTTAGTTCATTTTACAGCAAGACATATATATAGAATCATTGAAATAACTCGCCACCGTTCGGTGACATTTACCTGCCCGTCTGAACCACCTGTATAATACTTACCTTGCCTTCCCTGCCAAGAAGACACAAGTTAGTAGCAACAGGTATAAATATACGAGGGGATCACTGGCACGTTGCCATAATAGACGGGCCAGTCTCGGGACAGAATAGCGTGCGGCGCAGAGAACAGGAGGCGCCACAAGCCACTCGATCCGAAGTAGGCGACTATCGTGAGTTCCGTCCGGATCGGATCGGTGCCAGTGCCCCAGCGACCGTCCGCAGGAACTAAGACCTTGTGCATAAGTTGTCCGTGATCAACGCAGTACACTAAGTTAACATTTGAGGCAAATCAGGCACAGGGCAATAACAGGGCAAGATCTACTTTTGCATAGTCTTCCTGTTGAGTTATTGCATTGAAAATGAGTTCTATACATTGCACAGTTTTTAAGAAGAAATTACATTCTAACTTATATTTATGCATATGATGAACATTCCAAACGAGCAAGCATATAAGTAAGTAACCGTTCACAAGTTTCATTTGACAAGCAATATTTCCCAAGTCTATTCCCTTATTATCTTGATATCTTTTAGTTATTTACTTGGTATCGTTTGATCGGGCAAAGCACGAACACAAGATTTAGATGTGAAGACTAGCAAGTAGGGCTAGCTAATCGGGTTGGTAGCCACTCACTTTGGTAGTTGGAAGGAAAAGGAAAGAAGTGCTTTAGGAGTCCGCTCGAGCGACGCCTACAGCTGGTTTACCTGTATTAACACGAACAGCTGATCAGTACTTCTTCCTCTCTTTCCCTTATCGGAATTGAAGTGCAGTCCTAAGAACGAAAGCAATGAAATCCATCGAAACCGTTCAAGAAAACCCAAGCAAATCCAAAAACCAACTCAAGGCACGAAAGCAACAAGTGACAGCGAAAACTAGGCAACAAAGAATACAGCGGAGAGGTCCCTCCTGACTCTGCCGCTAAGTCGATCCTTGGGGCACGGTCCACTGAATATGGGAATCGATTCCGAAGAGACAAATCCATAACGAGGATAAGTTCTTGATTCAATCTATCCCGATCGAACGATACCGTCTAGTATTTCTTAGCCGCGCTCCCCGAACAGGGGGAACGGGGCACCACATCCTACCCAACTAATTGGAAGTTTCGTCCTGAAACTTAAGGAATAAAACCTACCACTAGGAAATAATGAGGGGAACCGTTCCCTCATATCGGATTCGAGCTCCCAAGTAGATTCTTCGACAGAGTGATTCCGCCAAAGCACGCGCACTAGAGGAACCGAACGGGTCTGAAGCAGCTTTTCTTTTCTATCCAAAATTTGTACCGGCTGTTCTACATACGTCAAGTCGGGCTGAAGGTTCAGTTGTCCCAGGTCTACCACGTGGCTTGGATCGTACACATATTTTCTAAGTTGGGAAACATGGAATATATCATGTACGTCAGCTAGGGATGGTGGTAGAGCGATCTGATAAGCAACTGAAGCAACCCGCTTTAGTATTTCGAACGGGCCGACAAATCGTGGACTTAGCTTTCCCTTCGCTCCGAACCTGCTGACCCCTCGCATGGGCGAGACCTTGAGGAATACCCGGTCACCTACTTGAAACTCTAGCGGTCTCCGATGAACATCCGCATAGCTCTTCTGACGACTTTGAGCTATCTTTAATCTGTCCCGAATCAGCCGAACCTTCTGGACGGTCTGCTCCACGAGCTCAGGGCCAAGTACTTGCCGCTCCCCGACTTCGTCCCAACAGATAGGAGATCTACACTTCCGCCCGTATAATGCCTCATACGGCGCCATTTGAATGCTTGATTGATAACTATTGTTGTAAGCAAATTCGGCTAGAGGTAGATGAAGGTCCCAACTAGTCTTCGTGTCCAAGGCGTAGAGTCGCAGCATGTCTTCGAGGATCTGGTTGACGCGCTCTGTTTGGCCATCGGTCTGTGGATGGTAGGCGGAGCTGAATTTCAACTTCGTCCCCATTGTTGACTGCAGGCTTCCCCAGAAACGTGATATGAATCGACCATCTCGATCGGAGACTATGGTTACGGGCACGCCGTGGAGTCGGACGATTTCGTTGAGATATATCTGAGCCAGGCGGTCGGCACTCCAAGTAGATTTGATAGGCAGAAAGTGAGCTGACTTGGTGAGTCGATTGACGATAACCCAGACTGTATCATGTCCCCGTTGCGTCCTCGGCAAGCCAACAATAAAGTCCATCGTTATATCATCCCATTTCCACTCCGGAATAGCAAGGTTCTGAAGCTCTCCGCCTGGTTTCTGGTGTTCGGTCTTTACTCGTTGACAAGCCATGCAATGCGACACAAACTGTGCCACATCCCGTTTTAAGCCGTGCCACCAAAACGTCGTGCGAAGATCCCGATACATCTTAGTGCTACCCGGATGAGAAGTATAACTAGCATAGTGAGCTTCCGTGAGTATCTCTTGTCTGAGGGCCGCATCGTTCGGAACACATAGTCTTCCCTTTACTCGAAGCATCCCATCCGTGCTTACCGCAAAGTCGGACGCCTTTCTTGCCAAGATGAGGGCATGTATCTTCTGCAGGAACGGGTCGTCCTTCTGAGCGGCCTTCACTTTGTGTAACAAGTCGGGCTCGAGGCGCAGTTGAGCTACTTGCACCCACTTCTTATATCTTATTTTCAGTATAATACCCAGTGATTCAAGATCTCGGCGCAGCCTATCATCAATAACCAAAATCCCTACAAACACTCGACTCAACGCGTCAGCTACTACGTTTCCCTTTCCAGGCGTGTATCTGATTATGAGATCGAAGTCGCTCAGGAGTTCAAGCCATCGCCGCTGCCGAAGATTCAAATCCTTTTGAGTGTACAAATATTTCAAACTCTTATGGTCCGTATAAATCTCACACGGCACGCCATAAAGATAGTGACGCCACAGCTTCAATGCAAACACTACCGCGGCAAGTTCGAGATCATAAGTTGGGTAATTCTGCTCGTGTGGCTTTAGCTGTCTAGAAGCGTAGGCTATCACCTTGTCGCGCTGCATTAGGACACATCCTAGACCCTTTCCTGAGGCATCACTATATATTTTAAAGTCATCCGGTCCGTTCGACAGAGTGAGAATTGGGGCAGAGATGAGGCGCTGCTTTAACTCCGTAAACGAAGCTTCACAGTCCTCTGTCCAAGTAAACTTTGCACCCTTTCGTGTCAACTGAGTCAAGGACGAAGCAATCCTAGCAAAATTTTGTATAAATCTCCGGTAGTACCCTGCCAGACCAAGGAAACTTCGGATGTCGCTAGCTGACTCCGGTCGTTTCCACTGCGTGATTGCTTCTATCTTCTTCGGATCAACTGAGATGCCCTCCGAGGAGATGATATGCCCCAAAAATGAGATACTGTCCAGCCAAAATTCTGATTTGCTTAATTTGGCATACAACTTGTGGTCTCGAAGGGTTTGCAGCACCATCCGCAGGTGTCCTGCGTGCTCATCCCTAGTCTTCGAGTACACTAAGATGTCATCGATAAATACCACCACAAATTTATCGATGAAGGGCCTAAAGACACGGTTCATCATATCCATGAATGCAGCAGGAGCATTCATCAGTCCAAACGGCATCACGGAAAACTCGTAATGGCCGTAGCGGGTTCTGAAAGCAGTCTTGGGCACGTCTTCTGGCTTAATCTTCAGCTGGTGGTAACCCGAGCGAAGATCAATCTTAGAAAACACCGTTGCCCCTTGTAACTGATCAAACAAGTCGTCTATCCGTGGCAGAGGATATTTGTTTCTGATTGTGACCTTGTTTAATTCCCTATAATCTATGCAGAGGCGTAGAGTTCCGTCCTTTTTCTTCACAAAGAGCACAGGAGCGCCCCAAGGAGACACGCTCGGACGGATGAACCCGCGATCAAGTAATTTCGGGAGTTGGCGCTTTAATTCATTCAGCTCTGCAGGTGCCATTCTGTACGGAGGCTTGGAAATTGGCTGTGTATTTGGAAATGTGTCGATAGTGAATTCAATCTCTCGGTATGACGGCATACCGGGTAGTTCGCTCGGGAACACATCGGGGAACTCTGCCTCAACGGAAGTTGACTCGACGTTTGCGTAGTCCTGCCGTGTGTCCCGAACCGATGCTAGGAATCCCTCGCAGCCTGTGTAGAGCATTCGCCGAGCAGATTTTGCCGAAATCATCATGCAGGCCCTGGTCGCATTGTTCGCTGGACTACTGGTGTAACAGAACACGGCTTCTCCGGGCAGACGGAAAATGACTCGCTTCTCTGCACACTCAATAGTTGCCGCGCATGCGCCTAGCCAGTCCATTCCCAAAATGATATCATAGTCCCGTACATCAAGAACTAAAACATCAAGTGACAGCTTTCTCTCCCCAATACAGATATAACCGCCTAGGCATGCTGAACAGACAGGAATTTTTATACCAGATGGGGTGCTAACGCTTAAATCTAAATGCAACGGAGTCATTTTAACATTGTTCTCCATGGCAAAGTTTGTAGAAATAAAGCTATGGGTTGCACCTGAATCAAATAGAACGCGAGCAGGTATATTATTGAAAAGTAAGGTACCTGACATGACGGTATCCGAAGCTAGAGCTTCTTTTTGTGTCATGGTGTAGACTCGGCCTTGAGCTTGATTACGCCCTGGCTGAGGCGCCGCTCGATTTGCCTGAGGAGCCGGAGTCTGATCTGGTTGTTGCGGTGGACGAAGCGGACAGCTGCTAATCTGATGGCCAGGATTGCCGCATCTGAGGCAAGTGCCAAGCCGCTTGCGACAGACATTCTCGGTGAGCCCTCTTCTGTTGCAGTAGGTGCAACGCTGCCCCTAATTTTCTCGCTGACGACCGTCGTTATTTTGACGCTTTGCAGCGTTGTTTCCTCTATCGTTGCCTTGGCGTTTGTGATTGGAAGGTTGCACAGCGCCGGCGGCAACGTGAGGATACTGCGGTTCGAGTGAAAGGGCGTGGTTTAATACTTCCCACATCGTCTGATACTGCGGAACGGCTACGTGCCCGTGAATGCCAGGACGTAGCCCCCCTTCGAATCGTCTGGCACGACGCGCTACATCCGGTAGATAAGCGGTAGCAAATTTGGCCAGTTTATTGAATTCTGCCGAGTATTGCTTCACCGTCATGCTGCCCTGCCGGAGTTGAACGAAATCGTTTTCCCGTTGACGTCGTAGTGGTGGGGGTATAAACTCCTCCTCGAACGTGGCACGAAAAGTCGTCCACGCGATCGCCTCCTCTCCATAGCCAAGTTGAAGAGATCGTCGATGCACGTCCCACCAGTCGTGCGCGTTGAGGCGAAGCAATAGTTGGGCACAGGTGACGCGCTTGTCTTCCGGCACTTCTAGGAGAGAAAAATGATCTTCAAGCTCGGCGAGCCAATCTAGGGCCACGATCGGGTCCTCAGTCCCATTAAACGGCGTGTTGCAGACCTTCTTGAAGTTGCCAAAAGGGAAGGCAGTCACTTCCCTCGTCCTTGGCGCTAGCGGTGGTTCGACTTCAAGCACTGGCTGCTCCACTGGTGTAGCTGTCGTTGCGGCAGAATGGTTGGAGGCCAGGGTCTGAACAAGCTGCTGCAGGGTATCTACCTGCTTTTGTTGGACTGAGAGCCGGGCCTCTAGGTTGCACTCGAACTTGGCTTGGCGGGCATCATCCCTCTGTCGTTGCTCCGTGAACATTTGCATCACCTGCTGAAGGGAATCTGATCGAGTGTAAATCCCCTGAATTTTCAAAATTTTAAAATCGGGATTTTTCACAATTTTCTGGAATTTTCTGAGATTTTTCTGTAATTTAAAAACAGGGTTTGAATTATTAAATAATTTTTAATTGATATTAAACAGTATTAAAATATTATGAAAATAATATTTTTGGGTGTAAAATAAAAAACTGGACTTAGGGCAATTTTTCTGGAATTTATCGGGCCCCGGACCTATTTTTAAATGCCTAAAAAGTATTTATTATTTATTTAATTAATTAACTGATATTTATTATTATTATTATTTATTATTATTATTATTATTGTTTTTTTTTATTTCTTTTTCGGGCCCGGCCCGGCCCAGTGGGCCGAGCCCAGCAGCCCGGCCCAGACCCTGCCCAGCGGGTCGGGTCGGATCCGCCGCCGCCCGACCAGCCAACCCGCTGCACCCGCGTCTCCCCCACGAACCCACGTCTCCCGCCGGATCCGCCGGCCGCTCCGCCCCATCCGGCCACGCCACCCCCTCACCCCCGCGTCCCTCGCCCACGACCACCCCCTCTCTCCGCCTCCTCCGCCCCAACCGAACCCCGACCACCCTATATATATAGCCCCCCCCCCCCCATTCTCCTTCTCCGGCCACCGCCTCCCTCACTCCGCCGTCGCCACCGCCTCCGCCCACCGCTGCGACGCCGCCGCCGCACCACCCTGCCTAGCCCAGCCTCCCTCCCTCTCCTCGTCGACCGTCGACGGCCACCGCACCCCGCAGCGGCCACCGCAGCGAGCAGCCCCGCACCGCACAGCAGCTCCGGCAGCCGCCCGAGCTCGACGCCGCCGCCCTCGGTCGCCGCCGCCTTCGCGAGCCGCGTCCGGCGAAGACCCGACCGCCCCAGCCGCCGGAGCCCCGCCGCAGAGCACCGGAACCCTAACCCTAATCCTAATTTCAATTTCGAATCCGACACGTGTCGGACACGTGTCGGACACGGTCTGACCCTGATTTTTGGGTCCCCTTCAGGTACGCGTAACTTTTTATTCGTAGCTCCGTTTTTGATTCCGCAAATTGCGTTGCGAAGCCTGTATGACCCTCTCGGTGTCCGGATAAACTGTTCGGGACATCGCGTCCTGTGGTGATCGTACACCGCGATCCAAAAACAGGAAAAACCCAGACCCTGTTTTACCCCGGAACCGAGTCCGCCCCGCTAAACGGGATGACTTGGTCGCGTGCGGTCTTCACAGACACGAGCACCTCGTCGATACGGACGTGTGGGATTTCGCAGAAGCTGATTCGGGTGTGCGTGCACACCGGAATCAACGCGTATCCGCGGACATCGCCCCGTATCCGTACTTTCTAGAATGTGCCCTAACTTTGTGTACACACGTCGGATCGAGATGAAACTTGCACCATCGGACTCGTAGCAATACGCTGGTCCTGTGGGTCAAGTTTGGTTCGATTCTGAGAACGTTGACGAAATCGCGTGTCGTGGGCCCCACAGGCCCCGCTCGACGGGCGATTTTGTGATCGGCTCATCGGAATCCAATTCTGGAAGGTCCGTTGGGTTCGTATCAGCGTTCCTGACCTGTTGACACTAAGTTTGGTGAATTTGGAGACCTTTGACCCTGACGCATTTTTCGGTGCAAAGCGGGCCCACATGTGGACCCCGTTTTGACCCGAAACTGCCGTTTCTGCCCTTGTCTCCAAATTGGACCCAAGGACAGGCGTTTCTAGCTGATTGATATTTTCTGGATTTGATGGTGATGTTTGTTTCAGCAACCGGAGTACCGCCTGCAATTCCCGACGAAGTCAGAACCGCAAACATAGTCGGAACCACAGGCAAGTGTACCTCGCCGAAACTTGCAGCTTGCTACATATCTCCTGGACTTGGTTATACATCAGTGGGCAAGTAAAGCCTGCCAATTCTTAGACAATTCTGATTATAGTATTTTACTTGATTTTCTGGTAGTTTCTTATGGAACTTGTTTAACTGCTCAACCCAGGACACCTGACACTATTCATGTGACGGAATTGCCTGAGATATATCTGGTGATTCCGTATTGGTTACATATTCATGTCATTACAGTTTACATGCTTAGATTCTAGCCTGACTCATTGCATTAGTTCAAACTTGCGTGACTTGTACCTGATATATTCTGGAACTGTGACGTGAGATTACATGGGGTGGGGAGAGTATTACCATATCAAGGCTGATTATAATGTAAATAATGTTATCTTGAGGTGTCCTAGTCTCTGATACAGAGCTTTGGCACAAGTTCTGGCTCTTCTAGAAAATACTGCTATGGTTTCTAAGACACTGATCCTGTAGTAGTCTCAGCCTGAGTATGACTAAAACTCTCACTTGCATATCACTAGCTGGTTTACATATTTACCCTGCTGTTTATTTTATTGCTGCACTGCATATGTTTTGGCTTGTATTTTCTGTACCTTGTTATGTCCCCTGAGGACCTGGAATGGACTATGTCCCCAGGTACAGCTGAAGAAAACTACCCCGAGGTGTACGGTACTGGAGCACTCCTTGGAGCAGAACAAGGAACAGGGGACGAGATAGTGGCCGAAGACTTCTCTTAAGCACCAGCTTCAGTTATACAGTATTTCCATTTTCAGCATTTTAAATTCCTGTCTTTTCTTAAATATAACAGACTAATTCTCGGATTTGTTCCCGAGATAGCTTATTTGAGATTTCAGTATTTATTTCCATTGCATAATTTCTGGCTTTTAATCTGTGACTTTCTGTGGATGAGATTAGAAATACCTGAGACTTGTACTTAGTATTGCTAGACTACAGCTTAAGCATGTCCTGATGGATCCATCAAATTGGGTTGTCCATCGGTGCGTGCTGCTGGCCATTGCTCACGTGCTCAGTCCCTCGTCATTTTGGGACTGGGGCGTGACATGGTTTTTGTGGTGGCCCATGCAGGTCTACGACTAAATTGTTCAGTTTCAACTTAGGGACCGAACAGGCCTGCAATAAGATAGGATAAGTTTTTAGGATCTCATCCACTTGCTTGAATCATTTTTGATATCTGTATCGTATTCGAACTAACTTGAACTTGCATCTTGCCTTGTTTCCTGTGCGCCTCTTATTGGGTATTTTGGATACAGGAAAATGGACCCACAAGAATGCACCGAGACTCCCGTCGGAACGCCACAAGCTACAGGTGTCACCTATGACGACGACGTGACACCAGTCGGAGGAATCCCCACAACTCAACAGAGCCAGCAGGCAGGTCAACCTACCTCCCGATTCCGGCGCAACGACATTCCACCTCCGCCGCAGTTCGTCCCGCCAATGCCCGTGTTCCCACCAGGACAGCCGATCGACGGGCAGCAAATATTTCAGATGATCTATGCGATGATGCAAGCACAGCAACAAGTCCAGCACGAGGCTCAGCGTCGCGAAACTAATTTCTTGAGGGACAGCATTGTGACTGCACTAGAGCAGGCCAACCTACCAGCTCGACGGCCAACTACAGGCTCAATCACTGACTTCCGCCAACTGAAGCCCCGCACTTTTTCTGGAAAAGAGGAGCCCACAGAAGTTCACGAGTGGCTCACCAACATTCGGCATCAACTTGAAGCAGCTGAACTTCCACGGGAACGCTGGATGACTGCCGTCCGAATGCAATTGACGGATAATGCCCATCACTGGTGGCTATCCGAGGAGATGCGACTCGGATCAGACCGAGTCACCTGGGAAGAGTTCTCCAGACTCTTCCAGGAAATGTACATTCCTGCCATCGCTCGATCAGAACTGCGGGACAAATTCAATCGCCTCACTCAGGACTCCATGACGGTGGAAGAGTACAACGCAGAATTCATTCGTCTGAGCCGCTTCGCCCCCACCCTGATCCCGACTGAGGAAGAGAAGGCCGAGAAATTCTTCGACGGACTGAACATTGAGCTGCAGAAACTAATTGGGTCCTTCGTACCAACATCATACTCGGACGTCCTTGCTGCGGCTCGACGCATAGAGCGCGTTACCAAGAGAGAGACCAGACTGAAGCGGTCGTCCCCATCCGCACCAACCAAAGCAGCACAAGAAGAATCTGCAAAGAGACCGCACCAACAGCAGAAAGCATCTACACCACAAACGGTAGTCCTCCTTACTTGTCACTACTGTGGCAAAGCAGGCCATATCGCCAAGGAATGCCGACGCAGACTAGGATTGTGTTTGGCATGCGGATCCCGTCAACATTCAGTAAGGGATTGCACTCAACGTGGAGAAGGAGCACCAAGGGCGAACCAGCAAACTCCACCAGCGCCTCGAGCAGCACCCTACCAGCAAGCTCAACAGCAACCGAGGAATCTACCTCAAGGACGAGAGCAAGCTTATGCGATGACTGTACAGGGAGCCGATGCGAGTAAGTAATTTTTAGTTGTCTGTTTCCAGTCTTGTGTAGTTCGTGCCCGTTGGTTCGTGACCTCAGCCCCAACCTAGTAAATTGCAACTTGTTAATAACAACCTGATTTTCACAAAAGTTATAATTTTAACTAGATTTTCCTGGAAGTGCATAACTTTCATTATTAGGAAAACGGTATTTCCCTGAAATATCTTGTGATGTGTTTTCAAACGATGCTTGCGACTGCGTCATCTCTGTTGACCGGTTATTCTTTGATTGCGAGGACGCAATCCTCTTAAGGGGGGTAGATTGTAAACCCCCTGAATTTTCAAAATTTTAAAATCGGAATTTTTCACAATTTTCTGGAATTTTCTGAGATTTTTCTGTAATTTAAAAACAGGGTTTGAATTATTAAATGATTTTTAATTGATATTAAACAGTATTAAAATATTATGAAAATAATATTTTGGGTGTAAAATGAAAAACTGGACTTAGGACAATTTTTCTGGAATTTATCGGGCCCCGGACCTATTTTTAAATGCCTAAAAAGTATTTATTATTTATTTAATTAATTAACTGATATTTATTATTATTATTATTTATTATTATTATTATTATTGTTTTTTTTATTTCTTTTTCGGGCCCGGCCCGGCCCAGTGGGCCGAGCCCAGCAGCCCGGCCCAGACCCTGCCCAGCGGGTCGGGTCGGATCCGCCGCCGCCCGACCCGCCAACCCGCTGCACCCGCGTCTCCCCCACGAACCCACGTCTCCCGCAGGATCCGCCGGCCGCTCCGCCCCATCCGGCCACGCCACCCCCTCGCCCCCGCGTCCCTCGCCCACGACCACCCCCTCTCTCCGCCTCCTCCGCCCCAACCGAACCCCGACCACCCTATATATATAGCCCCCCCCCATTCTCCTTCTCCGGCCACCGCCTCCCTCACTCCGCCGTCGCCACCGCCTCCGCCCACCGCTGCGACGCCGCCGCCGCACCACCCTGCCCAGCCCAGCCTCCCTCCCTCTCCTCGTCGACCGTCGACGGCCACCGCACCCTGCAGCGGCCACCGCAGCGAGCAGCCCCGCACCGCACAGCAGCTCCGGCAGCCGCCCGAGCTCGACGCCGCCGCCCTCGGTCGCCGCCGCCTCCGCGAGCCGCGTCCGGCGAAGACCCGACCGCCCCAGCCGCCGGAGCCCCGCCGCAGAGCACCGGAACCCTAACCCTAACCCTAATTTCAATTTCGAATCCGACACGTGTCGGACACGGTCTGACCCTGATTTTTGGGTCCCCTTCAGGTACGCGTAACTTTTTATTCGTAGCTCCGTTTTCGATTCCGCAAATTGCGTTGCGAAGCCTGTATGACCCTCTCGGTGTCCGGACAAACTGTTCGGGACATCGCATCCTGTGGTGATCGTACACCGCGATCCAAAAACAGGAAAAATCCAGACCCTGTTTTACCCCGGAACCGAGTCCGCCCCGACAAACGGGACAACTTGGTCGCGTGCGGTCTTCACAGACACGAGCACCTCGTCGATACGGACGTGTGGGATTTCGCAGAAGCTGATTCGGGTGTGCGTGCACACCGGAATCAACGCGTATCCGCGGACATCGCCCCGTATCCGTACTTTCTGGAATGCGCCCTAACTTTGTGTAAACACGTCGGATCGAGACAAAACTTGCACCATCGGACTCGTAGCAATACGCTGGTCCTGTGGGTCAAGTTTGGTTCGATTCTGAGAACGTTGACGAAATCGCGTGTCGTGGGCTCCACAGGCCCCGCTCGACGGGCGATTTTGTGATCGGCTCATCGGAATCCAATTCTGGAAGTTTCGTTGGGTTCGTATCAGCGTTCCTGACCTCTTGACACTAAGTTTGGTGAATTTGGAGACCTTTGACCTTGACGCATTTTTCGGTGCAAAGCGGGCCCACATGTGGACCCCGTTTTGATCCGAAACTGCCGTTTCTGCCCTTGTCTCCAAATTGGACCCAAGGACAGGCGTTTCTAGCTGATTGATATTTTCTGGATCTGATGGTGATATTTGTTTCAGCAACCGGAGTACCGCCTGCAATTTCCGACGAAGTCAGAACCGCAAACATAGCCGGAACCACAGGCAAGTGTACCTCGCCGAAACTTGCAGCTTGCTACATATCTCCTGGACTTGGTTATACATCAGTGGGCAAGTAAAGCCTGCCAATTCTTAGACAATTCTGATTATAGTATTTTACTTGATTTTCTGGTAGTTTCTTATGGAACTTGTTTAACTGCTCAACCCAGGACACCTGACACTATTCATGTGACGGAATTGCCTGAGATATACCTGGTGATTCCGTATTGGTTACATATTCATGTCATTACAGTTTACATGCTTAGATTCTAGCCTGACTCATTGCATTAGTTCAAACTTGCGTGACTTGTACCTGATATATTCTGGAACTGTGACGTGAGATTACATGGGGTGGGGAGAGTATTACCATATCAAGGCTGATTATAATGTAAATAATGTTATCTGGAGGTGTCCTAGTCACTGATACAGAGCTTTGGCACAAGTTCTGGCTCTTCTAGAAAATACTGCTATGGTTTCTTAGACACTGATCCTGTAGTAGTCTCAGCCTGAGTATGACTAAAACTCTCACTTGCATATCACTAGCTGGTTTACATATTTACCCTGCTGTTTATTTTATTGCTGCACTGCATATGTTTTGGCTTGTATTTTCTGTACCTTGTTATGTCCCCTGAGGACCTGGAATGGACTATGTCCCCAGGTACAGCTGAAGAAAACTACCCCGAGGTGTACGGTACTGGAGCACTCCTTGAAGCAGAACAAGGAACAGGGGACGAGATAGTGGCCGAAGACTTCTCTTGAGCACCAGCTTCAGTTATACAGTATTTCCATTTCCAGCATTTTAAATTTCTGTCTTTTCTTAAATGTAACAGACTAATTCTCGAATTTGTTCCCGAGATAGCTTATTTGAGATTTCAGTATTTATTTCCATTGCATAATTTCTGGCTTTTAATCTGTGACTTTCTGTGGATGAGATTAGAAATACCTGAGACTTGTACTTAGTATTGCTAGACTACAGCTTAAGCATGCCCTGATGGATCCATCAAATTGGGTTGTCCATCGGTGCGTGCTGCTGGCCATTGCTCACGTGCTCAGTCCCTCGTCATTTTGGGACTGGGGCGTGACATCGAGACATGCCCCGTTGGCTCCGAGAGCTTCCTGAAGTTCCGGAACTGCTCTCCTGAGTCCTTGTCTCGCCTGGCGCCAGCGCTGATGGTTGCGCTTGCATCGTTCCTTGAAAGGAAGGTAAATTACATCAGGATCATAATGTATTATGGACTTATTGCATGAACGTATCTCATTTTGGCCTTAACGAGTTCAGGAGTTCGCACAGGGATTTATCGTTAAGGAAACTTTTCCAGTTCAAGTCAAAGGAACTTTGAAGCTGTGCTCTGATTCCAACATGTCACCAAAGGATTCCACCCGAGCGGTTTGTCCGGGCACCGAGAGGGTCATACAGGCTTCACAACGCAATTTACGGAATTGAAATCCGAGCTACGAGTAAGAAACTACACGCACCTGAACTGGGTTAAAAAACCCAAAAAATCCCGTGTCCGTGTCGTGTCCGACACGAAAAAGAGGAAATTGGGATTTAGGGTTAGGGCTTCGGGTTCTGGGAGCTGCGGCCGGGCCGGCCGGAGGCTGAGGCGGCGCTGGCTGGCCGGAGGCGGTCGGGGACGCTGGGGAGCGGCCGGGCGGAGGCACGGCGGAGCGGGGTGGCGCCGGGAACGGCGGCTGCGGCTGCTGGAGTTGCTGGAAAGGAGAGGAGGGCGGCCGAGGTCTCGGGTGCGGTGGTGCGGCGAGGGAACTGCGGCGGCGAAGCGGGGCAAGGCGGCGCTGCACGGTGGCGAGGGCGCGTGGCGCGGCGGCCGCGGGCGACGGCGCCGGAAGCGGAGCGGGGAGCCGGTGGACGCGGGGGGCCGGAGCGGGTCACGCGGGGGGCTGGGTCACGGGTCGGGCGGGTCGGGTTCAGGCGGACCCGACCCGACCCGTTAGGGCAACGGGCCGCGGTTGGGCCGATGGGCCGGGCTGGGCCAAAATAATAATAATAATAATAATAATAATAACAATAATAATAATAATAATAATAATAATAATAATCCAATAAATAAATAAATAGTTTTTAGGCATTTAAAAATATGTCTGAGGCCCAATAAATTCCAGAAAAATTACCCTAAGTCCAGTTTTTCATTTTACACCCAAAAATATTATTTTCATGATATTTTAATATTGTTTATTAACAACTAAAAATTATTTAATATTTG
The DNA here is from genome assembly GCA_036927795.1 of Iris macrosiphon. Lineage (NCBI taxonomy): Eukaryota > Viridiplantae > Streptophyta > Magnoliopsida > Asparagales > Iridaceae > Iris > Iris macrosiphon. The sequence continues at coordinate 27,225,268 of JAYESA010000009.1, read as the reverse complement.
AAAATTCTGATTTTAATTTCAGAAAATTCCCAGAAAATTCTAGAAAATTGTGAAAAATCCTAATTTTAATATTTTTGAAAAATCAGGGGCTTACAATCTACCCAACTTATAAAATTTCGCCCTCAAAATTTAAATTATGGCAGGGTTCTCTCTGTCCAAACTCACTTGATTATAGTCTAACGGGTTTCTCTCAGGTGGACATTGCGGTCGCTACCCAACTTAGAATTTTACCCATATATCCTCTAAGGCTGTACAACTAGTAAGGCTAGGTCTCAACTTAATAAATCATGGTATTAAATCTTTAAGTCTTTAACACAAACACACCACCTATGGTATTCCCTTAGTCATAGAGGTTATCATCAATTCGACCGGTCTGAGGGGTACATCTAGCACTACAAATCAAACTTATACCAAACACAGGATTTTGTCTTTCCGAAATAAGGGAAGACGAGGATCAAATAATAAAGAGTTTAAGGACGAGGTGGTAGAACAGAGGTATAGGGATCAAGGCATTTAAGGAATTCTAATAGGAATTATCAGGCGGTTATGGATTGAGATTCTATTCTGGTAATCATTTATTCGCATGCTCGTATTAGTACAGTTATGTAACTGATACGATATGCTCGGACGTATTTAGGGGCAAGTATACTAGTCAACTATATATCTCAATCCACGTAAAGTAGTCGTGCGAAGTGCGAATCAAAATGCACTAAGGTTGATCAGACCGTAGTACACTGATTCTGAATAGACACTTATATTAGTGGGGTTGATCAGGCCTCAATAATACATGTGTCATGAACAAGCCCAAAAAAGGGTAAGCTCGCAAAACTAGGCTATAAAATAGCAGCCTAAGTCAAGTTCAGCAAAATTAAGTGCGCTAGATGATGATGAAAAAGGAGGTACAAAATTATTGAAGTTCACAGAATAACACAAAATAAGCACAATAGCAAAAGCCTCTAAAATCTCTACAGTTATCAAATTTAAAAGCATACTAGGTTATTTAGCAAGTTCAAAATCACTAGGTTGGGGCTGAGATCACGAACCAATAGGCACGAAAATAATACTAGAAAAGGTATCTACGAATCACTTACGCGCATTAGCTGCTTCCAGAGTCTGCGCGTTCTCCACGGTCATCACGTAAGCTTGTCCGCGTCCTGGAGCAGCGGGACAGTCCCTCACTTGATGTTCTGTTAATCCACAATATAGACAGGCACCCAGTCTCTTCCTACAAACTTGCCAGGTGTGACCTTGTTTTTGGCAAAAGTTACAAGCAGCAGCTTGTTGGTTCTGTCCTTGAGCCTGGTGTTGGGGTGCTGGAGCTCGAGGGAGAGGACGCTGAGTTTACTGCGGGGCCCTCTACTGTTGTTGTTGTTAAAATGGGCGTTTGTTGGGTCCCGCATTTCCGGTATCTCTCTCTCGCTTTAGTTTATGCCCCATGTCTCTCTCAATGCCTTGTGCCACGCTCAAGATTTCCTCGTAGGTGCGAGCTCGGCTAGTGGTGACAGCAAGGCGAATATCCGGAGACAGCCCCTTCTTGAATCTACGGGCTCTGTCCTCCGGGGTACGAACCATGTACTCCGCAAAGTGGCTCAACCTGCTAAATTCAGCAGTGTACTCATCAACAGATAGGTTACCTTATTCCAGTCTCTCGAATTGGCTTTCGAGAGCTTCCCGAGCCACTTCGGGGTAGAATTTCTCCTTGAATAGCCTCTTGAAGTCCTTCCAGGTAAGGTCAGGAGCAGATAGTTGAGGTTCGTCCCTAAACCAGGTCCGAGCTATGTCGAACAGTTGCAGGCTTGCGGACTCCACTTTGAGATCATCAGGGACCCGAGCAGTCTTCAGGAGTCGCTCTACGTTCTCTCTCCATTCATCGGCATAGAGAATGCCTTCAGTTCCATAGAATTCCAGGGGTTTAAGGTTCTTAAAGTCCTTGGCACTTCCTGGCCTCTTTTGTGGTGACTCCTGGGTCCGAAGAGCTTCTGAAAGGCTGGTCCGTAGCAGGACAGTTTGTTCCTTCTGGGATTCCACTAGTCCCTGGAATACTCCAAGTAGCTGTGCCCCATCCAGAGTAACTGCCAGAATAGATGAAGGTGGAGGGAGGGCAAGAGTTTCGGGCACAGTCTGCTCAGCTGGTTCTGATGTGCCTCCTACTGTGTTCCTCGTCTGAACCATTCTGAAAGATTAAGGGGTAGGAAGATTAGAATAGATTACCTGGAAATCAAGGACGATAGGAAAAATTGACTAGGACCGATATCAAGATTGGAAGTAAAAGATCCTATTCTGTGAATGAGCTTTTATCCTAAAATCCTCAATCTTGTTGCAGGCCTGTTCGGTCCCTAAGTTGGAACCGAACAATTTAGTCGTTTGACCTGCATGGGCCACCATAAAAATGTGTCATGACCCGCACCCGGAAATTCGGGCACGAGTGCGTGGGTACGTCCAGCCTACGCCGCAGAGTCGGCGGTAGTACGCTGTCTAGGTCAAATCCACAGTTAACTAATCTAGCTCATTCACAAATAACATAGGCAAGATAATAATGGGAAATAGATGCTTAAGATTTCAAATGAAATAAATGTGACAACAGATCGAATGTTTAATACAGAATTCAGAATTGAAATCGGGGACAAACCCGATTACTAAGATAAAAGAGCATGAAATAAAATAGCTACTGCTAACTACTCTGCAGCAGGGGTCTCCTGGGTGGGATCTGGCTCCTCATAAGTATCATATGTTCCCTCATAGGGGCCATAATATGTAGGGGCAAGGTCCTCATCATCGCCTAAATCAACGGATCCAGTCAGGAAAGGAGCAAAGTACACAATGCACAACAAGATTAAACTAAATATTTATGACAATTAAATTGAGTATCATATTGAGAAAATTGCATAAAAGAACATCAATATCTCAGAGTTAATGCTATAAACAGGAATATGAGAAAACAGAAATAAATGAGACAGGAAATGAAACTACTACAGTCAGCAAGAACTAAAACAAGATCCAGAAACTATATGTGTGAACTTGTGTTTGTTTTAGAATACATAGTTGGCATGTAGGGGTTTATAAGGCTAATCCGGCCGTCATAAACAGCTATTAAACAGGGATGATCGAGATCTGGCTAAGGGTACAGTCGCGTACCAACAGCTATTAAACACGACAGGGGAAAGGGTAAACTACATGCCTTCTAGTATTCTCCCACCCGACATGAAAATAAGACATGAAAAACCAGTATTCGAGACATGAAATCTAGTGTTCTAATACTACGTGTAATCATCAAGGGTACTAGTAGAGTAGAGAATTAATTATCATAATATAAAGATTTAAACTTGAAGTGCAGGTACTTGCCTGTTGTTTGGATCCAGTTAATTGTACTTCGGGAAAATATTCCAGAGATGAGTCCAGATGCTGAAATAGACATTACCATCATGCTCATAAGATGTTGAATAGCTAGAAACGCCTGTTCTTGGGTCCAATTTGGAGACAAGGGCAAAAACGACAGTTTCGGGCCAAAACGGGGTCCGCCGGTGGGCCCGCTTTGCACCGAAAAATGTGTCCGGGTCAACGGTCTCCAAATTCACCAAACTTAGTGTTAACAGGTCAGGAACGTTGATACGAACTCAACGGAACTTTCAGATTTGGATTCCGATGAGCCGATCACAAAATCGCCCGTCGAGCGGGGCCTGTGGGGCTCACGCATGCGATTTCGTCAACGTTCTCAGAATCGAATCAAACTTGACCCACAGGACCAGCGTATCGCTACGAGTCCGATGGCTTATGTTTCGTCTCGATCCGACGAGTGTACAAGAAGTTAGGGCGAATTACAGAAAAGTCAGATACGGGGCGATGTCCGTGGATACGCGTTGATTCCGGTGTGCACGCACACCCGAATCAGCTTCCGCGAAATCTCACACGTCCGTATCGACGGCGCGCACGTATCTGTGAAGACCGCACGCGACCAAGTCGTCCCGTTTGGCGGGGCGTACTCAGTTCCGGGGTAAAACAGGGTCTGGTTTTTCCTGTTTTTGGATCGCGGTGTGCGATCACCACATGACGCGGTGCCCCGAGCGGTTTATCCGGGCACCGAGAGGGTCATACAGGCTTCACAACGCAATTTACGGAATTGAAATCCGAGCTACGAGTAAGAAACTACACGCACCTGAACTGGGTTGAAAAACTCGAAGAATTCCGTGTCCGTGTCGTGTCCGACACGAAAGAGAGGAAATTGGGATTTAGGGTTAGGGCTTCGGGTTCTGGGAGCTGCGACCGGGCCGGCCGGAGGCTGAGGCAGCGCTGGCTGGTCGGAGGCGGTCGGGGACGCTGGGCGCGGCCGGGCGGAGGCACGGCGGAGCGGGGCGGCGCCAGGAACTGCGGCTGCGGCTGCTGGAGTTGCTGGAAAGGAGAGGAGGACGGCCGGGGTCTCGGGTGCGGTGGTGCGGCGAGGGAAACTGCGGCGGCGAAGCGGGGCAAGGCGGCGCTGCACGGTGGCAAGGGCGCGTGGCGCGGCGGCCGCGGGCGGCGGCGCCGGGAGCGGAGCGGGGAGCCGGTGGACGCGGGGGGCCGGAGCGGGTCACGCGGGGGGGCTGGGTCACTGGTCGGGCGGGTCGGGTTCAGGCGGACCCGACCCGACCCGTTAGGGCAACGGGCCGCGGTTGGGCCGATGGGCCGGGCTGGGCCAAAATAATAATAATAATAATAATAATAATAATAATAATAATAATAATAATTTAATAAATAAATAAATAGTTTTTAGGCATTTAAAAATATGTCTGAGGCCCAATAAATTCCAGAAAAATTATCCTAAGTCCAGTTTTTCATTTTACACCCAAAAATATTATTTTCATAATATTTTAATATTGTTTATTAACAAATAAAACTATTTAATATTTGAAAACCCTGATTTTAATTTCAGAAAATTCCCAGAAAATTCCAGAAAATTGTGAAAAATCCTAATTTTAATATTTTTGAAAAATCAGGGGCTTACAAGGTATAAGAATAACTCAAGCCAAATAAATACAGTATATAAAAATGTATCAATAGGGCAAACTATGTAACCAACTAAGTGATATGCAAAATGAGAGCATCACTAGAACTCAGGCTGAGACCACTACAAGCTCTGTGTCGGGGAGCCGGTAGCAGTAATATCACGTAATGTGCCTAGCTCTGATGTAGAGATTACGGCCTCACAATAATAAATATATATATAATTAGCTTGTAGTCTGTGTGTCTCTCTCCACCCAATGTAATCACACGTCTCATGTCCACGACGTCTCATGTCCATAACACGCAAGATCATAGCTAATGCAGTGAGTCATAATGATAGCTATGCCTAAGTAATATCTATGTCACGAATCCTGTAACCTATACAGAATCACCATGAATAACTTAGGAAGATTATGTCTCATGAATAGTGTCAAGTGACCTATGGTATGACGCACTTGATAAAGCATGCACGAAAATGTATAGGATCATAATATCAATTCTCTAAGTGATGTTACACGACTCCGCGTACGGCGTCGACACCCGAATATTATTCGGACGCTAAACAATATCACACGATCCTAGGTTGAACAGATACATCACATAACTAAATCAAGAGAATAATATAAAGCAAGTACTGCAAGTATGGCAAGGTACACTTGCCTGGGGTTTGGTTTCCAACAGTTACTTCGGTCACAGCAAGATCTTCAGGTACTCCTCCGGATGCTAAAATAAACATTATCATCACTCTCAGAAGATAAGAAATAGCTAGGATTGACTACCTATAAGTCCAATTTGGACACAGGGACAAAATTGACAGTTTCTGGTCAAAACGGGGTCCATATGTGGCCCACTTCGCACCAAAAAATGTGCCAGAGATAAAATTCTTCAAATTTGTCAAACTTAGTGTCTACATGTCCAGAACGATGATACGAACCCAACGAAATGTCCAGAACTGGATTCCGATGAACTGGTCATAAAATCGTCCGTCAAGTAGAGCCGTGGGGCCCACGATACGGGGTTTCGTCAACGTTCTCAGAATCGAACCGAACTTGGGTCATAGGACCAGTGTAATGCTACGAATCTAATGGCGCAAGTTTTGTTGCGAAACGACAAGCACACATAAAGTTACAACAAGTTTCAGAACATGCCCGATACGGAATATTTTTGACGAATACGCGTTGATTCCAGTGTGCACGCACATCCAAATCAACTTTCGCGAAATCTCACACGTTCGTATTGACGATACGCACCTTTCGGTGCAATTCGCACACGACAAAGTTACCTTGTTTGGCGGAACGCAACCCGTTTCAAAAAAATTTGGGTTTTAAAAACTAAGTTTTTGGTTGATTTTACCCTCGAATAAAACACCGCATACAGCAAAATAAAATAAACTAACTACAGGGACTTATTCTCGGTTATGTTGTCTAATTTACTGTTCAAACAGAATTCAAAATTATTAAACAGGTTGGGAGAAAAATGGCCGTGAACATAGGGCTCCGGGACAGTTTCTGAAGTACAGAATTCTGTTATTTTTTTCTGTTTTGCGTCGCGTTTTGCGACCGACACAGGACACAATACCCCGGACCATTTATACAGGGTTCGAGAGGGTCACGTGGTCTTCGCATAGGATTCGACAGAACTAAATTTGGATCAACACACAGGGAGATACGAGAGCTAGAAGAGGGGTACCTTACTGCTGTTCGTGACAAGACAATTTAATGGCACAAGATTCGTTGCGAAACGACAAGCACACACAAAGTTACAAAGAGTTTCAGAACAGGCCCGATACGGAATATTTTCGACGGATACGCATTGATTCCGGTGTGCACGCACATCCAAATTAACTTCCGCGAAATCTCACACGTTCGTATTGACGATACGCACCTTTCGGTACAATTCGCACACGACAAAGTCACCTCGTTTGGCGGGACGCACCCCATTTCGAAAAAAAATTGGTTTTAAAAATTAAGTTTTTTGTCGATTTCACCCTCGAATAAAATACTGCATACAGCAAAATAAAATAAACTACACGTCGCCGGTTATGTTGTCTAATTTACTGTTCAAACAGAATTCAAAATTATTAAACAGGTTGGGAGAAAAATGGCCGTGAACATGGAGCTCCGGGACAGTTTCTGAAGTACAGAATTCTGTTATTTTTTCCTGTTTTGCGTCGCGTTTTGCGATCGACACAGGACACAATACCCCAAACCATTTATACAGGGTTCGAGAGGGTCACGTGGTCTTCGCATAGAATTCGACAGAACTAAATTTAGATCAACACACAGGGAGATACGAGAGCTAGAAGAGGGGTACCTTACTGCTGTTCGTGATAGGGTAGTTTCACGGCGATGTTGGCGGTCGATTTCCGGCGACGTGCGGCGGCCTGGGATGGACGTCGGGGATTGGAGAGTGAGGGGGAGTGGTCGTCGGTTGTGAAAGAGTGAGGGAGGGGGTGGTTTTGTGAAGGAGAAGAGGGGGGTAGCCGTGGTTCGCGCGGGACGTGAGGGTCGTGGGTTGGAGAGTGGGAGAGTGGGTTAGCGGGCTGCGGGTCAGGTCGGTGGGTCGGGTCCAGACCCGACCCGTTAGGGCGGTTGGGTCGGTTTGGGTTTGTTTGGGTTCGGTTCGTGTTAGTTTGGGGTCGGTTCGGTTCGGTTTAATCCGGTTTAATTAAAATAATAGTTTTTAGCTAAATAAAAATAGTTTTTTAGCCCAATAAATTCCAAAAAATTACACAACATCCAATAATTAATTATACACTCAAAAATATATTTTTTGTAATATTTTAATACTTAATTTAATACATAAAAATATTAATCCTTGAAGGACATTTATAATAATTAAATAAAAATCACAGAAAAATCTAGAAATTTATTTTTTAAATTTTAGAAAAATTCGGATGTTTACAGATATTGTGAAGTTGGATATCTTGTTTTAGACAATACACTTGACAATGTCATTACCTCAATGTCATCAATTATGAATAAAAAATATTTTTTTAAAAAAGAAAGAAAGAGAAAAAAAAATGTCTTTATAAGTTGGACAAAAATAAGTATCTCAATAGTTTTTTATTGAAAAATATTTTTCTACTTTATTTGTCTTTTGTAAATATTATCTAGAAAAAATATTATCTTATAATTCATGCTACATATGAATCCCAACACATTGTAGGACAATAGGTTTGAAGATGCCCTTAGGAAGAATATCCGGTCGCACAACATGCGGATGTTTGCTGCAGAAACAACTTCAAGAAGCCAGGACCCCTCAATTTATTAATGAACCATTACTTGGAAGTTATTATTAATACACACATGGTCGGTCCAAAGAGTTGGATTGTCCTATTAGAAACTAGTTTTGGTTGCCTCTTACCTCTTATCATTATTGTGAGCCGGTTCTGGAGAGGTCATCCGTGACTCCGATCTTTGGTAGAATCATGCTGAACCTGGAGAATTGTCCTAGCAGAGGGAGGTTATCAAAGTCCGAAGTCTTGTTCGACTTATTCCAGAGTCGTCCCTGTTAATACATTAGGTATGAGGAAATTATTATATCCCAAGTAATTGTTATATAAATTCGGCAAATACCGTACAAATAGGTACAAATATGTGAAGACTGAATACAAACCAATAAGTTTAACTTGCTAAAAAGTTCTAACAATGATAAAAATCGTTAATAGCAATCTGTGAGCCTGTGAAATTGCTGAAACGATAGCAGTAAAAACTGCTGAAAGAGGTTAGCAACAAAGTTGTTGATAGCAGAGCAGAGCTCTGAAATAAGTTAACACTAAAGACTATTGAAACATTCGCTAATCAGATTACTCGAACAACTTGTTAGGAGGGTCAAAATCACTCTTGTGCAAAGCAGATTAAATCATCTCTGTCGATCCGCTCCTATCAACCAAAAAGTTCTGAAGAACATATAGAACGCTCATTGTAAGTCACCACTCTTCTCTCGGACAGAACACTGACGTACCGAATAAACAAAAACACTCAAACCGTCTTTAGAGAATTATTTATATTCTTTTCTATTGTCTCACTTAAGCACTAAGTGCTAGAACAACAACTTAAATAGGGGGAGCAAAATCGCGATGCTATAGCTCCGCGGCACTACAGTTTCGTGGAATTGCAGTTCCGTCAAACAGCGAAGTGAACCATCAAAGTGACAATTTGTCCGCACCCGAGACCGGGTCCCTAGCTCCAAATTGTTTTCTCCAAAAATTGATAACAAAACAAATATTTATTGTAAAATTTAAACTTTGTCCATTATATATATATATATATATATATATATATATATATATATATATATATAATCACTTAAACTAACACATCTTATATATATGAAATAATAAATAATAGTTCAAATATTACAATACACCTACTTAAAATTTACCATAACATAAAATGGAACCTGATCAGTAATGATCAAATTTAATAAGCCACAACCGACGTTTCAAGCATCCGACAGCATGTGAAAGGACAATATATTCCCAACTTTGTGTTACTTCAGGTCAAGGACTTTGTTAACGAGACGTCAAAAGAGACCAGTTAACGAAAGCCTATGCAAATTTGACTGAATACAAACAAGAAGAGTGCATCGGTCACGGAAATTAGTGAAAATGTAACCTTTTTTTGGGGGGGGGTTTACTTTCACATTTTTTGTTGTTGTTTGGTTGTAGATAAATAGAGCATGAATTTCCTTCTTCTTTTTTATTTGTGACACAATTGGTCTGTCCACTTTGAAATATGTATTCACATCCTCTACGCTAACAAAAACAAATCAAGAGATGAAAGTGACACTTCACGGGATAAAAACAAAACAAAATATCTTCAAAATCTACTTTAGAAAATGAATTTTTTATATAATAAAAATTCCAACTCACTCTGCTAGCTTGGAAAGCCCAAGTCCCTTCCCTTCAAAATAGGGACCAATATGCTCATTATTGTACATCATCCTCATCCAGGTTTGTAATGTTCAATAGAGTTTTCTGGAGTCCAATATTTATATAGACTGCTTCAGTGACACTTTTGGTATGGATATGCAACTATAGAATACACCCCTCTTTTGGCTTCCTGCTGTATTATTTTTTTTTCAGTTTTTTTTAAATAAATAATATATTTATATATAATTGTAAAAAAAAGGAAGGAGTTTGGTGTATTTACAGGGAGGAGGAGCACTCGCCAACTGAGTTGGCGGGGCCCAGAGTTCGAGAGTAAGTCACCAACTCAGTTGGCGGGCTCTGGACAGCTCGCCAACTCAGTTGGCGGGCCCCTATCCTCCCCTCCCACGACGCTTCGGAGACCCCCCTGACCCCTGACGCCTCGGAAACCACCCACCCCGACTCCTCCCCTTCTCGGAGACCCCCCCCCCCCCCCCCCCCCTCCCCTCCCCTCCCTATAACTACCTCCCTATAACTACCTCCCCAATTTCTTCTCCTCCTCCTCCTCCTACTCACAACACTCCTCCTCCTCCTCCTCCTCCTCCTCACAGCACTTCTCCTCCTCCTCCTCCTCCTCCTCATAGCAACCTCCCTTCATCATATAATCTACATTTTTGGAGATGGCTAACCACAATGACGGTCGTATTTCTGGTGGACCGACTACCCAGCTTATTATTAAACAACGTGAAGACCACATTTCTAGTCGGATATTTACTGGCGAGATAATTTTTGAAATTATAAGTTTCCAAATTAAGTAATTTACACACAAAATATAATGCATATATTTTTTATAGTTATACGACCATGATCTTGGTTTACGAATCCGGATCCATGTACATTGGCGGACCGAAAGGAATTATCGTACGTGGGAGCTAAATTCGGTCCAAAAGGCTTTGGTGGAATCATTTGGATTCCACTATATAGATCGTGTTAGATATTTAATCCACGATCTTCATTTAGTTGTAAGTCTTGCGGAGCGTTGGTGGCCTGAACGCAACACTTTCCAACTCCCATTCGGCGAGATGACGATCACCCTATTTGATGTGGCAAATATACTAGGGTTACCTATTAAAGGTGACGCTATATATTTTGATCCGCACTTAAAGGGATCTGATCTGATCAGGAGGTATCTCGGTGTTAGCCCTCCATCTGGTATAAAAGACGGCAATTTTGTGAAGTTTACATGGCTTCGTGGCAACTTCATGGACCTACATCACACTTTTGACGGGGTGGTTGATGTAGATGAAATGCGGGTATGTATTTTTATTAGTAATATTTGTTTATGACTTAATTTAGAGTCTATATAACACTTAATATTTCCAGGTCATTCGTTGCACTAGAGCGTATCTGCTCTGTTTATGTGGTGCAATTCTATTTTCCGATGCATCGAAAAATATGGTAAATGTGCAGCTTCTACCATTCTTGGATGATTTGACAAAACCTACTCAGCATGCGTGGGGAGCTGCTACTCTTGCCTTTTTATACGCCAATCTGACAGAATTTGTGAGATCCAATCGCAAGAGTATTTGTGGATGTATTTCACTGATTCAGGTATGAATGAAAGACCTAAAAAAGTTAGAGTAATTTTATACGCAAATTTTGTTTGTACTAATATCATATTTTTGTTTTATAGTTCTGGTCCTACGAGCACTTCTATATTGGTAGGCATGTTACTAGCATTCTCAGTGATGTTGGAGTATTTCCAGTTGCTATACGATGGTCCACAGATGTAGTGGATTATCAACACTACCAATACAGGAGTGTATCACTTTATCGTAGCCAATTTGATACACTGCAGTATCATGAAGTAATTTTTAAATATCTAATAAATATCTTTAAATTATTTCAGTTTTGATCGTAGATAAACATCACATCTATTTGATATAATATCTTTAAATAGGTTACCTGGTTACCTTACTCATGTGAAGATGATGCTCCAGAAATCAAGAGGACATCATATTCGTTTACTTTACACAGATCTCATATTATATATGATCGGTTCACCATGTACCATTCGGCAGACCGTGTTCTTCAACAATTCGGAATGAGCCCAATAATTTCCGATGATCCACCGATAGTCGGTTATAAGGCAGCAAATGCATTACAACGAATCCTTGGTCTCGTTGCTGACTGGAATAATCGGTTCGAGAATTATAGTGTGAGGGACATGTCTCCCGGACTAAGATCTGCTGAGGAATGTAAGTTCTAAGTTACTCATTATTCGTATTGATTTAGTGTAAATAGTATGCTAAAATTTTGTTTACATTATGCAGACACGGGTAACCTGGACTATAGGCAATGGTGGGGATGCCCTCTTATGAGCAACCGAGTATACCAATATGAGGAGCAAAGGTTCAAGAGTAGATTCGTAGATGATTCTACTCTGCGTGCTTTTGTCGATGGCATGCATGATTTGGTATGACCTCATTATACTTTAAAAAATACATATACATAGATATGATAAATATATTAATTTACAAGTTTTATATTTCAGAGTGGTGTATACCGACAATATTTGCAACAACCTGATATAAATATTTTTCCATAAAGTCGACTTCTTATGGAGGAACTTGTGACTCGTGTTGATCATCTGGGTATTGGACGGGAACCTGAAATGCCTCCAGTACAATCACGTCTTCCACCAGACTATCCGACCGGCTTAGTACGACAGAGACACTCTCGTCGTCGTCGGAAGGATGTTGCAGAGGACCCTTTTCACCATTATGCTGGAGCGGACCCGAGTGACTAGTATGCCGGAGCGGACCCGAGTTACCATTATGCTACAGAGGACCATTTTTAATAAAACATGTACTGCCTGAATTTGTCTCCATAATTCTATAACAATACTCCTCAAGACTAGTGTATGCCTCATCATAACTATCATTAATTTTAGCTAATGCTGTCTCTCTGGCTCTCCAGACTTTGGAATAACTAACTTGTATACGGTGCTCCCTATATATATCTTTAACAATTTGTGATGGACTGTATAACTGGTTATCTCTAATAATGTCAATTATCATGGTCTTAATCCATGCAGCGGTAGCTAGTCGATGACGTCCTGTACTAAGTCTCCCTAAACAAGAATGACGATTTTCTAATGTACTAACTTTAACTATATCGCCATTTCCAATAGATTTGACACATACTCGCCAATTACAATTCGGTTGATCACAACTATATATAATTCCACGAGCATTATTCATAACACTAGCTGAACAACTAAAATTATATTTAATTGCTAAATTACTTATAAAGCTTCTAAAGTGAGAACGACTAGGAAATGATTGTCCCTTAAATACTTCATCAGTGATAGCTTTTACAACATCATCATCTACCGTATAATCTACATTTTCAACTAAATCATCACTATTTCCATCGTCGTTGTCACTATCATCATCATGGTTAGATTCATCTGATGAATGACCTTCTTGGATAAATGAAACAATTTGTTGAGAAGAACTAGCACCCGAACTAACATGTTGATATTCAGAAAAATATTTATTATTTCTACTATATAATGTTGTTGCTACTTTAATAACATATATTTTTATATACCGTGATTGTGAATTAATCTCAAGAATATAATTTTATGCATCTTCACTATCTATCAAAAAATAATTAGAACCAAAAATAGACTTCAAAATAAAATCATAATGAATAGAACAACGTCCAATAATATGATTACGTATATTTTTAAAACTAATATTCGGATAAGTTGAATTTTTTTGGCTTTCTCCTCCTTCGTAATTTAACCCATTTACTTAACCGCCGTGCGAGCATACAATTCTTACGCTACGATCAATGACGGTTGAAAACTTTTGCTACAAGAAATTCAGATGAACTTTAGTTGCAGGCAAAACTTTGACTGAAGCTTTGCTAGAGGCAGAGAGAGTGTTGGAGACTTTGCTAGAGAGAGGAGAGGAAATAGAGTGAGTGTTGGATGATTTGGTTGAGATAGAAAATATATAGAGTAAGAGTGTTGAATGTAATAGCCGTTGTGCAACGGCTATAATGCTTCCCAAGTATCTGAACGGATCCTTACTCGCCAATTGAATTGGCGGACATAGTGCAACGGTCACAGCCTCCCCCTTAAACCCTCACTCGCCAACTCAGTTTGCGGTCACAGCCTCCAACTCAGCATTCCTCGCCAACTGAGTTGGCGGCCTGCATGTATCTCGCCATCTCAGTTGACGGACCCCAACAACTCGCCAACTGCTCCTCCTCCCTGTAAATACACCAAACTCCTCCCTTTTTTTACAATTATATATAAATATATTATTTTTTTCATAAAAACCGTTTTTTTTTTTCAGTCCCACATGATTGAACAACGCTACACAGACCACAGGGGACTGAGGGGCCAAACTAAGGCCACGCATCGGCCTCCCATTGGTCGGCGGTGGACCCCATGCAAATAGAGGAAGAGGCTGAGGCGAAGAGGGGCCACGTCAGCCGCGGACTGCTGCTCGGTTCTGCACATGTTTACCTTCTCCCGGAGACTTTCCTACGGATTGCTTGGTCCTATTATTCAAGGGAACGATGAGGCTATATCCAATAGGGATTTCTAAAGGTGAGCTTCTATCACACTTGGCAGAGTTTCTATTTTCTACATAAAAATGGTATCCAAAAAAGAAAAATTACAATGGTTATCAATTTCTATCCTATAAAATAAAAATGTTAATATAATGATTTATTTTAAAGCATGACACAATATTAATTTTTATGAGAAATAAAAAAATTATATAAAAGTTTTTACAGAAATCTTCATAGAAATTATTCATCCTACATCAGCATCACGTAAGATAAAAATTATGACAGAAATCATTGTTGTTTCTACAATAAAAATAGGGGAGATGAAATCCCATTGGAAATGACCTAGCTCTCAAAGAAACTTTTACAATGTCCACAGATTTTCAAATTGAGTTGCCAAAATTATCCCTAATTTATAACTGAAACTATAAATTTTATTTTTAAAAACTGTAATACAATGTCCACGGATATTTGAAGCACTATATATGTACGAGTCCATTTTTGTTAATCTACCAAAACTAGGATAGATGTTCACCCTTGCACTCAAGAACTGCCACGTGTCATTTTCATAAGATATTTTAGCAAATATTGTTATTCAAAATATTAAAACTAGCAAATACCTCCTATATTAAAAAACAACAACTAGGAGTTACCTCTATTACACTTATTACATGAGATACCCGTATTTTAAAATAATTGACACAAGATATCCTTATTGTGAAAAAAAAAAAAGTGGTTAGTGTAATTACCCCTTTTACATTATTTTCAAAATAAAGATATGTCGTGCTATTATTTTCAAAATAAAGATACTATGTAATAAACATAAAACATATGAAAGATTAGTATAATTAACTCTTACTATATATTTCTAGAAATATTTATTATATTAACTAAAAATGAGAATATAAAAAAAAAAAAATTCAAGATAAATGAGCTCCACAAAATTTGATTTCCGAAAAATATCGAATTTCCGACTACACACTACTTTGCATACCAAATGCCACCTAAGATTAATAAAATATTAAAAGATTATTACATAACCATGTTCCATGTGGCGGATTATGTTCGACGATAGTTTACTCTCTCCACTCCTATGATGACATGTTATTGACATCGTAAACAACACACCCACCCACCACATGCTAGTATGAGAGGTCAATGAAGAAGAATGACAACGTAATGACCGAATGGGAAAACGCATATGCAATGTTACTTCTCATAGAATGAAATGTCTTGTATGGAATGCGGACATTATATCATGTGGTACAAAAAAATACACACGAATCCCATCAACTACCACACAATGATAAACAGGTTAGAAGTGCTGTAGAAGAAAAACAATGGGAGGACAACAAAGACGATTTAACCAAGTACAACGAAGGTTACATTCTGATTATTATAGAATTTGATCAATCAAAATCATATTATGCCAAAGGTACGAAGAGGACGAGAACCGCTCATTACAGTACAAATAATGGTGCTTCTACCACTAAAGGCATGAACTTTGTTCACAGCTCGAGGGCATCTTGAATTGACGAGTATATTTCTTTTTTCCTACTTCAAATCATCCAATATGGATCAAGACCTTTATGTCCAGTAACCCTAGCCATGACTTTGAAGCAAGCAATCGTAAAAGCATTAAAAAAAACCCAAAAAAACGAGTTACAAGCAATTTTATCCCAAGTATGTTGAAGATCCTAAGGGCTTACTGTAGCAAAAGGAACGTCTATTAATTAAAACTACTTTAACACATTATTCATTGACAGACAAATTCTATGCATTCAAACAATTCGTATGATAATTTGTGCAGAGTCAATTTTTTGCACGCAGGACACCAATCTACACCCACTGGCAAAATAAAATAGTGTAAACGTCAAGGAAGCATCAGCTTTAACGCACCCATCAGCTTACAAGCTTTGGTGCCGATCTCTAACGCAGCCATCAGCTTACAAGCTTTGGTGTCGATCTCTAACGCACCCATAGTCGATCCCTTTATATGTAATTATATTTCTATCCACCATCAACCATGTGTGCCAAACAAGAAAAATGACAGACATGATCAAAAAAGATTTCAAAGGGGTAAGAAAAATGTAATTATACTACATAAGTAGCATCCTCCTTGAAAACCTGCAAAAGAAGATTAGGTGGTCTTAGAGAGACATCATTCACCCGAGTAAATCTTTGAATAAGGACAATTCACAGACTAGATTCATTAAGAGACAACCAACCAGCTGATGAGCCATGCAGACCGCAAATAGTAATAGAATCTACCTCCCTAGCTTCTCTCAAACTTTGGAAGTATCCTGCAGTACCTAAACAGTCAATTAAATGGCCAGCATCAAACTGTAAAAGCAGTGAATAGAGATATACATCAGCGATTATGCTACATCAGACAGAAACAACATGTTCATCTATATCCATCCAGATCTATGATAAATCACAAAGCCTACAAATACATACAATATTGTCGACCATAAAAAAGGCAAAGGACCGCTCCACCGCAACCTGTCTACTGTCTCATCAGCTTTCTAGGGAACTTGTAGAGGCAAAGTTAAACAGTCACAGCATCAACAAGAAAAGAAAAAGTAAAATGGATTAGTCCCAAGGGAACATCGGATGCCAGTTTCAGCTGCCAACTTCCCCCTTGTCAAAACTCATCCTGGCCCACATTGTGATATCAGACAAAATATCTGCACAAGAAGTCCATCAGATCAATAAAAATAAGAATGCACAATGAAAGAATTATAATGTATTACATGCCAAAGAGAAAAGCACATATATAGATTTAAATTTGAAGGCTGTTGACTTATAAATTCAAAGACCATAAAAAAATAGAAAGAAAGAAAAAACCAATATGTACTGGATATCAAAATTGCATCCTTTAGAATCTTAATCACAAGATAACCCATAAGCACGTCTTGTAGATCCTTGTCTGCACTAGAACGGAAAACCGCAGTTAGTTATTAGGGGTGCCATAACATGACATTCATAGACGTTAGTTCTCAAGTCCCAAAAGTATGGAACGCAACCAATGCCCGTGACCAATTTTCCTGCAAAGCTATTGCATGTACACAGGACTGACTTTTTATCTCAGCAGAAACCACATACAGGTTACCTGACACGTGCTTATTTTCCACATCTTTCTGTTAATTGTTAAAGAATACAGTTCAAAATCAGCAAGTCTTTTGTGAGGTCATTTTTGTTTCATCTTTAACTCACCTTCAGTTATTAAGTCTAGGTATAGTCATGCTTTGCTGCCTTTCTCCAGCCACTGATTTCTTTTGAAACTTCTTACCACATATCAGCAAACTATTGCATCCACATTGATTTTGAATTTTCTAGTAGTCTTCAAAATGTTGATTGCAAGAAACAATTCAGTTCAGTTTCCATCAAATATCACGAATTTGTGCAGGTATAAAATCTAGCCCCCTTACTCTCTCAATCCTCACCCTTATTTCCCACATCTTTCTGTTAATTGTAAAAGAATACGGTTCAATATCAAGAAGTCTTTTGTGAGGTCATTTCTGTTTCATCTTTAACCCACCTTCAGTTATTAAGTCTAGGATCATGCTTTGCTGCCTTTCTCCAGCCACTGATTTCTTTTGAAACTTCTTATTATCACATATCAGCAAACTATTGCATCCACATATTGATTTTGGGCTGTGCGTTTGGTTCGAGGGTGGGAGAATGGGAAAATAAATGAAAGAGAAAATGGGTTTAGCATATCTGATAACCAAGGAAAAGAGAGAATAAAAGAAAATGGGGAACTCTTAAAGTATATATTTCCCACAGATTTTCTTTCAAATAGGCACGATTCCTATTCTCTCTCTCTCTCTCTCTCTCTCTCTCTCTCTCTCTCTCTCTCTCTCTAACCTCTGCGTCTTTTTTCTCTTTTTTAAGTTTCATTTTCTTTATTCAAATTTTCTTATAAACCAAACAAAGAAACAAAATCATTTTCCTTTTCCTTTTCCTTTCCTCTCAAACAAAATACAACCTTAGTTTCTAAAGCTAGACCTTCAAATTCCTCCGTTCAACATTAGTTTCACTTATCAAACTTCTTTCATAACACGTTAATACCTAGAACCTTTAGCATGGCTAATATCATTTGGGTTTGCTTCTGTTTCCCTTATATTCGATTAAAAACACTTATAGATGTAACTGTTGGATAAAATCTTTGGTCTTCAAAAAATGTTCAAAGAAAGAAATGAGCTGCGAGGAAGGAGGTGAGTGTGTGGGGAAAAAAGTGGTGAGATTAGTGAGGGTGTGGATGACCGAAGATTTGTAGAGAGGGATGATATGCAATGGTGGGAGAGAGGTTAGTTGTGTGCTGTGAGGAGAGTGAGGGGGGATGGGGTGTTTATACAGGGGGGAAATGGGCTTGCTCCCCAAACAAGAAAGGGGGATGATTCCCAAGAGTTCAAAGAGGAGGGGGATTTATACAAATAGGAAGGTTCCTAGGAAGCTTCTCCCAATAACTAATCCAATTAGTTTAAGCTTAATTAATTCAAGGCTTGAGTTAATTACTTTTTTAGTTATAATTAATTTTTTTTCTTTTTCTTTATTCCCTTTTCATCCTAATTCTTTTCTTTAAATTCTTTCCACTAAATTCTTCTCACTTAATTATCCATTGATTTCTTCTGTTTACTTGCAAGTCCTCTTGTCTACTTGTTAATCTCCTTCTCCAGTGTCCTCACGTGCCACAATATAAGCAAACAAATACACATGGGAAGTGGGAAGTCATCACGAATGTGCCTAGTGAGCTCATCTGTTAACTAATGCAAAATTAATAATAATAATAATAACAATGTGAAGCCATTGACTAAAGCCTAAAGTGGTAGGAGTGGATTGGTGCCTCTAATTATTCTCATATTAGGTACAATCCATCTTGCCAGTCCAAGAAAGCTTGAACACCTTCCATTTGTTTTTTATCTAAAATCCACCGCATTATCCCCCACAGAACACGATCAGGAAGTTTTTAACTGACAAAAAGTTTATTCGATCTCTCTTCTATTCTCCAGATCTTTGATATAATGAATTAGTAACTCGCCAGCTATCATGACAGACCTCCATGGCATAAATCAGCGTTGATTATCACAGCAACAACAAAGTCATTGTCCCAAATTTTTAGGGTTGGCTATTGAATCTTTTCCTTCCGTTCAGCTATGTTATGGGCCATGCTAGTAAGAAAAAACAAATCCTCTTTTACATTGCTTATACAGTTTAGTTAAACCAAATGGTTTGAAGTTATGCAGTGAAACTCTTAAGCGAGACAAACCCAAACAGTGTACTAAGGCTGGGATTGGGATTGCTTATTTTTGGCTGCTGCTGCTTTTTTTTCTTGGAAAGCGTTCCAAGGCTGTTTGGTAACTACAGCTTATCAAAAAACTTTTGAAAAATTAGTTCTAACTTTAGGGCAGCTTCCAAAAGAAGCCTCCCACCTGCTGTCAAAAACTGCTTCTGCTGTCAGTTTGTGAAAAGCAGCAGCAATCCCAAACCAAGCCTGCGTATATAGGGTGACGAAGCGAACTCCTAATTCCACATACTCAAGCAATTAAGCAAACTGCAACAAGGTAACTGTGGTTCAATCAAAAGCAGCATCCACTTTTTTAACCTTTAGATAAGCACCTAAACCAGGTCTTGAAGCAGCACAATTCTGTTACCATGTGTTAGTACTTAGTAGGTAGTGGAGCAACGATTATCATGCATCGTGTCACAGCTAATGCAGCCAGAATCATGAAAAGAAAATGCAGCATAAGATAATTCTAATCAATCACGTCCTTTCCTATGATCCTATCCATGATAAATCAGTTCCTCTTTCTGGTCTAATTTTAAGATATTAAGGTTTCTACTCCATTCTTGAGGCTCTTATTCCTTCAATAAAGATTCATGTGAGTAGAAAACATTAAATAATGCACTGCTTCCTCTTCCCTAGCTCCAGTTACACTATAAACATTGTAGGGTATCGACCATTATTGCTCAGTGCAAAGTGCCATCAGCATTGAGCAAGTTGATTAATCAAATTTACTTGCACTGCTTCCAACCCAACCTAGAATTACAAGCCTGTGATGGAAGCAAGCACACTGATGATTTGATCATAGACCTTCAAACTCAGATGACACCACCGCCCAGTAACAAAAATATTGATAATACTTGACCAGAAGAGGCAAATACCAGTATCAACTATCAAGCCAATTAATCGATTAACTTGCACGTCGCCACCATCCGACTATTAAGAGTTACAAATCATGTGATAGAAGGAAGCAGATAGCAATGATCTTCCAGACCCTTATTTAACTCATGACAACAGCACTAACTAAACCCAAGCATACTAAATATTCATGGCTAGTTCTATGTAAATGTTATACATCCCAAAATGTAAATGTTATACATCCCAAATACCCACTCAATGCAAGGCGTTACACCAGTCAATTGATCAACTCACCTACACCATAGCCAGCCAGCCAGCTCTGAGTTATAAACCATGTCAAGAAGCAAGCAGATACTGACAATTTGCCCTTGGACCCTAACTTAGTTGATATGATATCACAATCCACTAAACCAAAAATACTGATTAACGCACCATCAGTGATACAAGTGGGTAATTTGATCTAAGACAAACTAGAGACAACAAAGCTAGAAAAGAACTGGTACGGTCTTTTGTAAATGAATAAATGTGCAACTAAAAATGATCAAACACAAAGATAATGGTTGGGTTATATATGCAGGACTGCATGATGGTTTGTCCGTGAAAAAGTGGCGTGTATGCCTTAATTATGTAGATCAATCAAGAGAGTGGAAAGGTGAAGTCTTTTAAGATCTTCATACATATAAACATTTCAAGTGTAGAGACAGTCTGGATTTTGAGAAGTATTATTGTACTGTGGAAGAAATAGTAGGCAACTCAGAAGACTACTTTATCCATCTTAATCACATCATTTCATGTTTTCCTCATCAACAACTCAGAATAAACAAAAAGAAGCCTTTCTCAAGCAAAGAGACTAAGTCTGAGTCACTTAATACACATATTCCTATATCCAGTTCCCCATTTTAACTCACTAAGTAAATTGAATAGTTTTCTCAATTTCTCGTATATTAAATCAACAGTACAAAATATTGTCACAGTGACTATCCCTTTTCTGACTGATCTTCAATCTCTTGAAACAATATTTCCCATAAGTCCCAGCTTTGACCCCGATGTTACTATAACGTGGTGAAAAAAGACAAGCAATTTCAAAATAAATAAGATGACGAGCAATTGGCGTAAACATCAATCCAATCATCAACTCAGTTTGTCCATAAAACAATCATCCATATGATGTTCTTCAATGGACCAAATATCTTCGATTGGCATTTGAAGTCCCTTGTTATTATGTGATACTGATACATAATTCCAATTTTTGAGCCAAGTTACTTTCGTTCTAAGCAAGCTCAGATAAATTAGTGAAAGCTCTTTACGAAACTATACTTCTAAGATACATGCACTAATGTGTCATTTTTTAATCAATTATCCCAGATACCTCAATTTAATTTGAACCCAGTATCTTCAATTGGCATTGTAAGTCGCCTTGCATTTATGTGAGCACAAAACCAGTTTAGTGCTAAACTCATTCCATACAGAGAAGACAGCTGATATAATTAAGAATAGCTCTTTATGAAACTATACTTATGTTTTCTTAATTTATCATTATACCAATCAAAAGTACAAATCATTGTAGGAATAATTATCCCTTTTCCAACTGATCTTCAATCTCTTGAAGCAACAATCCGCATAAGTCCCTGCTTTAACCCCAAGATTATTATGAAATAGAGAAAAGACACTGATCTCAAAATAAATTCGATAACAGCAAGTTGCTAAATCTCAATCCAAGTATCTGCCCAGTTCGGCCATAAACAACCATCCATATGATGTCTTCATTTAAATTGGACTGAATATCTTTAAGTGGCATTTAGAAGTCCCCTTGTGTTCATGTTATAGATAATTCAAATTTTAGCTATCAATTGAAAGCAAACTCAGACAAATTATTGAAAGCTATTAGGAACTATAGTTCTAAGATTCTATCCATGCATCAATAAGTCATTTCCTAAATCAATTATCACAGAAAACGTTCTAAATTTGAATTGAACACAGTATCTCCGATTGTCATTGTAAATCACCTTGCCCAAGGTAGTCAAAGGCGCAAGGCGCAATCGAGGCGCAAAAGGTAGATATCGTCCAAGGCACAGGGCGCATTTGAGGCGCGTGCCCTAGCAAAACGAAGCACAAATATAAAAAATAATAAAAATATACATAGATAAATAAATAAATTAGTAATGTAAGAAATAAAGCCAAATAACATATTAAAACCAACTAAAATATGTTAAAACATAACCAAGTGAACTAAGCAAAGCAGCAGTAGTCGTCAACAGAACTAACAAGAGTTTGTATTATCCCTACCACGCTTTTAGTAAATTTTAGTTGTTTCAGTTAAATTGAAACCAACTACTTGTACGAGGTAAAGATTATCTCAATGCCTCAAAGTTTTTTTTGTATAAATAAAAGAACCCATAAAGCGCATCTATGTGCGTCTTTTCTTGGTTGTGCCTTGCAGAAAAGCGCACCTAAGGTGCGCTTAGGGTGCGACTGGAGAAAGGGGCTTGCCTAGTGAGGTTGCGAGGCGGAGCTGCTGCGCCTTGCTACGAGACGCACCTTTTATGTGATGAACAAATCTAGTATAGTACTAAACTTTCCATTCAGAGAAGACAGATGATATAACTAAGGATAGTTCTTTATGATGGCTTCATTTAAATTAGACCGAGTATTTTTAATTGGCATTAAGAAGTCCTCTCTTGTCTATGTTTTACATAATCCCAATCTTTGATCTAAACTCTACCATTCTAAGCAAGCTCAGATAAATTAATGAAAGCACTTTATCAAGCTATACTCCTAAGATACCACACATGCATCACTCATCCATTTCCTAAATCAATTATCCCAGATAATGCCTCAACTTAATTTGAACACAGTATCTTCGATTGGCATTTTAAATCGCCTTGCATTTAATGTAATGCACAAATACAGTTTAGTGCTGAACTCTTTCCATTCAAAGAAGACAGTTAACATAACCAAGGATAGCTCTTTATGATGTCTTCATTTAAATTGGGCCAAGTATCTTTAATTGGAGTTAGGAATCTCCTCATGTTTATATGATACATAATTCCAAATTTTGAACTAAATTCTACATTCTAAGCAAGCTCAGATAAATAAAGAAAGCTCTTTATCAAACTATACTTCTATGATTCTTTGCATGCATTAATTGGTCATTGCTTAAATCAATTATCCCAGATAATGCCTCAATGTAACTTGAACCCAGTATCTTTTATTAGCATTGTAACTTGCAATTTTCCTTACATTTTATGTGATGCACAAATCCAGTTTAGATCTAAGCTCCCTCCATTCAATGAAAGACGGTTGACATAATTATGGAAGCTATATATGAAACTATACTATATTGTGTGCATGAATCAATGAGTCATTTCCTAGTCTCCTAGACAAACCCGACAACCAAAGGAAGCTGTACAAGATATAACTGCATGGTTGTACTTTCTTAGGGTTACCAAGCAGTATCTGTAAAAGAAGATTTTTAACGGGAGATATTTTTTGCAATAACCTTCTCATGCACGTGCTCATTTAAGTGCAAAACAAAAGAAACTGGGGTCTTCATGTGTTGTGAAGACTTTATACTTGGTCGCTAAAGAACAACATGAATTTTTGCTGCAGTAAACATATTAAATAATTATCCAATGGTGGCAGTGGAATAAAAATGACACTATAAAATGAGGAATTTATGTAACTAGAGGAAATATTCAGTAGAGCTCTCTGAGGGTATTAGGATACTCTTGACTCTCTATAGATCACCATGTCATTGTTATTATATAAATAGTCCATACCATGATGCAGAATGTTTGTATATAAATGACATCACACCAAATACTAAGTAGTAGACAATCTACTTCAAAAGGAACAAGACAAGGGTGTCTGGTGCATCACAAGATGTTGCTTCCTAGAATTCAACAAACGTGAAAAATACCTCATCTTAAACAAGAAACCTACCTCATTAAATCCCATTAAGTTCTGGGTGATTGTGCTGCATCGGATCCACGAGCAGAAGAACTTTCACTGTCAGAATCTGCATGGAGATCTTTTTTCCATTAGTAAAGCTACCAAATAGTCAATGAACTGAAAAGCACATAAGCGACCTCTTTAACCAAGTAACAAAATAATCTAAAATATGACCAGAAACTAACGAAAAATATGCATGTTTTGGACTGATCCAACCGACCGCAACTGCTTCGGTGGAATATGTTTGGTTTCATTCTTAAGGAGACAGAATGTTTCCAAGCTATCCCCACAGAGATCAATTTTAAAACAATAAAGATGCAGATGTACATATTACCACTGGAGGAAGATCCAGAGCCACTACTTGAGCTGCTTGAACTGCTTGTTCCGCTAGCATTATCCCCTTTCTTCCCTCCTCCAGCTGGAGAAGAAGAAGCCACATCCTTTTCATCGGCCACTATTTCCAGCACGAGAAGACCATAAAATGAGTCAACTGAAATTGGCTATATAGGAATCCATGTATACCAACACAAACAGTTTCTTTACCTGTCTTGGTGTCCTTGGGCACTTCATGAATAGCAGGAACAGAAACCTGTTGAAAATAAATGTAAGAAAACATAACTAGGTGTTATAGAGGATGTCATTGTTAACAAAATCCAACTTTTCTACCCTTTCTTGCACCCTCTCTTGCCCTGCATGGTGCTGAGCCCTCGCAAGTTCTGCCTTCCTCTTATTCTTGCTCAGGCTCTTCTTGTAATTAGTCACAAACCTATCGAGCTCCCAAAGTGTCTCTGTATCCACACTATCGATGTCCACTTCAATCTCATCGTCGTGTTGGCTTAGCGACGAGTTCCTCTTCTTGATAATCTGCACAATATTATCCAACTTCTCGGGAGGAAGATTTTGCAAGTTATTGCTCAGCTTCTGCTTCTCATCAAACGTCATGTCCCTCTTATGCAAGTCCTTCGCCTTGGGCTTCTTGAGCGGTGGCGGTCGGCCAATATGTGGCTGCGGATAGCTCACCGGCTTCGGCTTCGGCCTCGACTCCACTGCAACCGGATGCACCGTCGAGTCTGACCTCTCAAGGAACCTCCTCGTATCGACCGGAGGCGGAGGAGGCAGTGGTCTTTTGGCAGGAACTGGTGGCCTTGGTGACGATAGGTAAGTGTACTCCGCCTCGACTGCTGGCCACCGCTCATCGAAAACCTGCAAAAGCTGCTCAGCCATTACGTGCACATCCTGCCCTTTGGGATTGTAAGTCATGGCATTCCGAAACGTTAGTCTCACATCCTCCGCAAACTCTTCTGGCGACTTGTACCAGTTCTTACTGAGTCGAGACTTGACCGTACCGAGATCCATCGGGTGCCTAATGATAGTATAATAATCATGCAAGCCAAGGCCTTTCACGTCCACTGGGTTATTGAACACCCACCCGTGCTTATGCTTCATGAGCTTCTGCAGCAGATTAGCACAGCTCTTGAACGCCTGGTTGTAAAGCTTGTGGTCCACTATCCTGCTCCCGTTCGACTTGGACTTCTTGTGCGAATCCGCAGGCGGAAACTTTTCCTTTCCGAGTACGAAGTCCGAGTTCCGGTAATACTGGTTAGCCTTCGGCGTCCGCTTCTCCTTCTCGGAGCTGAACTCCGGTACGGCCACGCTGAGGTGGCGGCGGAGCGGGGCGACGGAAGCTGCCTCAGGGTTGGCCATGGGCGGCGGGGCTCTCTTTGAAGTGACTGGAGTCGAAGCACCAACGTCATTAGCGGAGAACTGAGACATGCTGTAATTTGCTGCGGCAGCGGAAGTAGGGGTAGGGATCGAAGCTGCGGAAGCAGCAGCAGCAGCAGCAGCAGCAGAAACCTGGTGCTTCTTGGACTCGAGCTTACGGACTAGGGCGCGGACCTGATCGAGCTCGCCGACGAGCTTCCGGCGGACGTCGCGGATCTCGTGCTTGCTCCGAGAGGCGAGGCTGATGGCGACGAGACGGCGCTGACCGTTGGAGGGGGTCTTGATCTGGATCAGCGGGGGGCGGCGGTTGAGGCTGGAAGAGTCGTCGTCGGAAGCGGCAGCGGCGGGGTCGGAGGGGTTCGAAGGAGGATCTGGCGGAGGAGGAAGGCGGGCCGGGGACTCGGCCGAGGCATCATCGGCGACGGTGGAAGAAACTAGGGTTTGGTTGGGGGGAAGAGGAGGGGGGGTGGAGCTAGTGTTTTGAGCAGGTTTGGAGCGCTTGTTGAAGGACTTGCGAGTGTAAACCTTGCTCTCGTGCCAGCGGTGCTTCTCATGGGAGCCTCCGTCGTTGTTGCCTCCGTTGCTTCCGCCGACGATAGGACCGGAAGCCATACATGAAATGGAGGAAACCCTAGAAAAATGGGGGGGAATTAGAGTTCGGGGCACGGAAACCTAGAAATTTGGGATATTTTTAGGGTTTTTGGGAGAGGAAACCCTAATTTGATGGGAATTCGATCGGTCAAAGTGGAAAGGAGAGAACGAGCTAGGGTTTGCTGCAGTAGTTCGCTCGGGGAAAGGATTCTTTTTCGACTGCCACTGACGATATTGTGGATCGGATGAGTGAGTTGGTGTACGGAAACAGCGGTAAGAAGTAGAGTGGATTGGGGGGGGGGGTTGCATGGAATCTTTTTTTAAGGCAATTTTTAAAGACATATCAATTTATTTATTTTTTTCTAAGGTTATTTTTAAAATCACATCATATTTTACTCCAACTAGTTCAAAAATATTTTATGAAGGACTGCCATATTTACTACAGTTCTAAAAATGTAGGACGGTCAATCAAAAATTTGACCGTCCTACCTATTGGAAAGACTGTAAAAAAAAATTAACAGAACTAAAAACTGTAGAAAATTGTGACAGCCCAAACTATTATGAGGACTGTCAAAATATTTGACAGTCATACATGTTTTTATGACTGTCAAAAATTCTGACAGTCCTAAATATTTTGTCTACTTCGAGTAAAATATTATGTGCCTTTAGAAATAACTTTTTTTAAACGAAAATCAAACTATAACAATTTAAAAACAAAAAAAATATTGTAGCAAAATTAATTTATATTAAATCAATGTAAACGAAACAAGTTTAACCAAATTTAAAATAAAAAAATAGTCCGCCAACTGCGTTGGCGAAAAACGGACATGGAAGCAGGCGTTGTCACGCCCCAATCCCAAAATACGTAGGACTAGGAATACGTAACACGCCCAGCCGTATGTATACGAACTCCAATATATGGAAATCATATACACACGTACACTGTATATGAATATTCAATCCACCAGTGGTAATATACTGTCACAGCAAGTCACACGTAATCTATATCCCATCCACAGCACAAATAATAAGTAGAAATAAAAGAGCTGAATAATAACTGAATATCCAATATGAGTATCAGGTCTGATAGTCGGGTGAAAACAAATCCACTACAAAACGACTATACTGGAGTAGCAACAAAATCTCTAAACAGTGAAAATAAATCACAGATACTCCGAGAGTAGGACCTCCTCAGTCTGGTAAGTATCGTCGGGTCCAGGTCCGTACTCCTGAGGATACTCCTACTCGTCCATATCTGGAAAGGGACCAGATCCTCAGAGGGACATAACAAGATACATATAAACATGCCAATATAGTACTGAAATATAAACATCTAATGGATCACCTAACCGTCTAAGTGAATGCAGTTTGAGAACAACTTTCCACCAAGTGGGCTATCTTGCCATATAATGGGATTGGCATGACTCTCTCGGAGAATCAGGGGCCTCAAAGCATGTCGTCTTTTGAACGGCAGAGGCCGCCAATTGTAAATGGGGTCATCACCGCCCGTATCTCCAGTGGAGCTTCCGGGTTACAGAAAAAAAAGTACAAATGAGCCCAAATGCCTTACTTGTTGTTCTCTCCACCCCATGCTCTAAACATGTCATATACATGACACGATAATACCTCTAGTTACTGCCAGGTCTACTAGCGTACAAAGTTTCTATCAGCAGTTATCCCTAACGCACGGCTCATACGTACAGGAGGCCAGACCTGTCACACAGTCCGTGATCTATATGTGACTCACAACTCGTGTAATAACTGTGTCACGGCCAATGAATCTAATGATGCTCCATAATACTGGGGTAGTCTCATAAAGTAGGTCCAAAAATCTATATAAATAAACATGATACGACGACAGCGTCGTTGCACCCAAGTTTCCCTGGACGCACAATTTATTTAACAAATAATTGAACTAAATAAGTAGAAATAAATATGCATGCATGTAAAACCCCTATTTCTAAAAACCGTATTTATTATTTTTTTTATTAATTAATAATTTAATTATGGTAATTATGTGCTAAATAGGAGAAATAGATTTTTAATAATTTTTATTTTAGGTGTTGGTGCACTTAGAGGATTTATGCGACCATCAAAAATTTTTCAGAATTTATTTCATGTAGGAGACCCCTTGAGCAGTTGTTAGCCTAACGGTGTGCATTATTCTAATCTATAATTTTTCTTATGAGTATATATATATATATATATATATATATATATATATATATATATATATATATATATATATATATATATATATATATATATATATATACACACACAAATATATATATATGCATATATATATTTTATTAAGAAAAAGGAAAAGAAAAGAAACGAAAAGAAGAAGAATTAATATAAACTAATAATACTAATAAACTAATACTAATAACCAAAGCAACTAGCAAGCAACTTTAGCAAAGAAATCATTCCACATCCCTTAGCAACAGCAGCCCCCTTCCAAAGCAAATTCCATGCAACCCAACGTAGCACACACAGCAAGCAAAATCACCCCCCCCCCCCCCCCCCCAGCAGGTATTAAACCGAATTCTCTCTCTCTCTCCCTTTCATAAATATATATATATATATATATATATATATAT